>CM035812.1:37835619-38435619 GCA_020458035.1 Magallana ariakensis
TTGTGAAAATAATGTTATATCTGATGCTCAATTTGGCTTTAAACCCATGTCAGGGACAACAGATGCTATTTTTAGTCTATACTCAATTATTAATTCTACCCTAAGCCAGAGAAAAAGGTCATATTGTTGTTTTATTGACTATCAGAAAGCGTTTGACTCTGTAGATAGGTATTATTTGTGGTACAAACTTTCAAAACTTGGAATACGTGGTAAACTGCTGTCAGTAATTAAATCTATGTATGCTAATGTCAGAGCATCAGTACTTGTTAATGGTTTTACTACAGAAGACTTTGAAAAAAATGTAGGTTTGATGCAAGGCGAAGTACTTTCACCTATTTTGTTTTCTCTTTATGTCAATGATTTTGAAAATGAATTTTTCTGTAGTGACACTATCCCAAAGGAAATTCAAGATATAAACCTGTTTGTACTACTAGAACAAAATATTTGTATTTGAATAACGAAACAATGTTGGCATTGTTCGAAACCTACGTAAAAAGCATTTTATGTTATGGTTGTGAAGTCTGGGGATCACACAAGGCAAATGATATTGACACAGTTTTTATGAAGTTTTGTAAGCGTTTATTAGGAGTGAAAGCAAATTGTAATAATGCTATGGTTTACATTTAATTGGGATGTCTCCCATTAAGGTGTGTGAGAATTATTAGAATGATAAAGTACTGGTTTAAACTACTTGGAACCACAAACTGTATCTTAAAATCCTGTTATGTAAATCTTACCATAGACTGTAAAGCCAAAAGGTCATGCTCCAATTGGGCAGCATTTATTAGATCAGAATTGTATAGTATTGGTCTTGGTGAATTATGGGAACACCAAGAATACCTTGTGTTCCAAAATCATTTTCCAATTATAAAGAAAAGAATAATAGATGTTCATTGTCAGGAATTGTGAGCTGTTATCAATAACTCTCCAAATGTTATATTTTTTCACATTTGATAGATAATTTTTGCATCCAGTCTTATTTACTCAAACCTATACCTAAGAAATTTAGAAGATGTATTACAAAGTATAGATTAGAATCTCATTCATTAGCATTTGAGTCTGGAAGGTATAAAAACATTGCCAGAAATGAAAGAAAATGTATTTTTTGTAATCACAACGACATTGAAGATGTTTTTCACTTTGTGTTAAAATGCCCACTTTACAATGCACTAAGATCAAGATACATTAAGAATTATTATGTTAAAAAAACACCTGTGTTCAAACTTGTTCAGTTATTAAGTTCAAACAATACCAAAGAGTTATGTATTACGCCGTACATGTAGTCAGAGTAGTGTAATATCTTTGTATTTTGAAACCACTTTCACTTTCTTCATTAATATGGAAATACCAAAATTTAACTTCAATTTTTCCATGAAAAAAATAATGGAGACTTTTTTATGAAGCAGGAATATGTAATGTTGGTATTACTACGATTAGCCCCCAGTAGATCAACCAATTTTTTATCATAATGATTCATAAAAAAGTCATGTTGCCCAGTCAGCAGTGCTTATGTACCATTCAATATACCTGTAACTAGAATTATTTCAAAAACGAAAGTACCTTTTTAAAATGCGCATTTTTTCAATCAATATCATATTACGCCGTACATGTAGTCAGAGTAGTGTAATATCTTTGTATTTTGAAACCACTTTCACTTTCTTCATTAATATGGAAATACCAAAATTTAACTTATCAATTTTTCCATGAAAAAATAATGGAGACTTTTTTATGAAGCAGGAATATGTAATGTTGGTATTACTACGATTAGCCCCCAGTAGATCAACCAATTTTTTATCATAATGATTCATAAAAAAGTCATGTTGCCCAGTCAGCAGTGCTTATGTACCATTCAATATACCTGTAACTAGAATTATTTAAAAAACGAAAGTACCTTTTTAAAATGCGCATTTTTTCAATCAATATCATGTTGAATAAAACACAACACATTTAGCAGTGTTTTGCAGTACGTGTAAGTTTACAGACCCTTTCATAATATCGAAATTATACTTCTAACGGTTACAAAAATGATGTTCCTTATATTTGATAATGCATATTGGCGACTTCCGTCACTCAGTAAATCACGATAAAAGAAACTAGTGAGACACTTACTCTACAGTGGAAATGCATGTAAATTCTAAATCATACAATAATTAAATGGTGCATCTTATAAATTTCCCATTCAGCAGAACAGCATCTTGGGTTAACCGCGCACTCTTAACGCCACTTGTCAGTAAGCAACGGAATCGAAACGAACAAACATTCATGATCCGCATATTCTTAATAAGAAATACAGCTAGAATTGTACATTGATTGTTATCATCAAGGCATATTAAACTGAAATTTCGATATGTGTTTTTCAATTATCATTTCATTTTTGGAATTATAAGATGCTAAAGTACTAAAGTGCCTGTTTCATTACTCATTAAGTACCATTTATATGGACTTAATGGACATACATTGTAATATATAATGTACGATAAATGTAAAATAAAATATGTCTTCAAGAATAGTCTATTTAAAATATAGTACAAGTACTGTACATGTGGTATAATCTCTTTTAAAAAAAATGTTTATAATTAGGCATAGATCATTTTACCTTCTTCAACATCCATCTCACCGTCTCTATGTGTTAAACACACTGAGAAACGAAAGTAGCCAGGTAGCAAGATATATTACGTAGTTTAATTTACATTTTCTGAAAACGCCCAATTTACTTTCTCTTTATATTCCTGGGAAACAAAAGATATGAATATTTAGAAACCGGAACAAATGATTTGGATTGGGTATTCCGCTTGTATTACAAACAAAATGTGTAGATAACAAGTTCATAAGTTGTTGTTTGATATCAATTAGTTAACGTTCACCGGTGTAACGACGAAAAGTGACCCCCGTAGAATATTGACCAAGGGTCATTTTTCTACGTAGAAAAATGACCCTGTCAGTTGTAGAATACTTGGATTACATCGTAGAAATGATGGTCTTAGGGTCATATTTCTCCGTGTGGGTTGTAGAAAAATGACCCTGTAGAATATTGACTAAATTTTATTACATATTATTCTATGTTTACTTATTTCAGGTCCATTCCTTTCCCTAGGGTGGAAACAGGGATAGTGGTGATGGGGGGGGGGGGGGGGGAGAGAATTACATTGCCTGCTTGGTACTTAGATTTTTTTATCGTATAACCTTGTAAGAATTACCAGCTTGAGTTCGCTTGTCTGATCACCTGTCATTGCCTATCATCATCATTTCAGTCTGTTTTTTTTAATTTTTACAAAAAAAGGAGAAAAGATATATATTTCTTTAATTAAAGTACATTGTCCAATCATGACTGAATAGGTGATATTAATCTTAATGAAAAAAAACTCTTACAAATTGCAAACAGGAACTGATACCAGTAAAATTTACAGGGGAAGAGAAAATTATTCATCATGGTCTCTATCACAATGAGGAATTTATTATTAACCATGGGTCCGAAATAGGCACATCTCATCACATGCTTAAATTCATTAAAAAAATTATCCGCGGGGGGGGGGGGGTGGTCCGATGGATATTTTTTGGAAGGGGGGTCGAGGCCTATTATAGGTAAATTTAATGTGACCTTAATAAGTTTGAATTCCCTATCCCTTAGATCCGCGATCGAATGAATGCGTCATCTCATTTATATACTTTTAACTATCAATTCTTTATTGTTACATGTACAACAGGTTTAAAAAGAATGTATTTTAAACAAAAACGATGCTTGATTTTAAAACCATATGCACATCACAAATCCCAAAACTTCGAATTTAGAATTGAAGAAACAGAATACTTTTCAAATGATTCTGCATAAATTTAAAATCGATATCTGTTGTAATCAAATTGAAATTAAAAATGTACTTGCAAACTTCGGTATATAACAGTGAAAGCAAATTGCAAAGAAGCAATGACACTAAAAAGGGCTTTGGCATTGACTTTGACTCCATTTGAATATAACTCTGGTATTTAAAAACGACATTTGAATCTAGTAATTAATACGGGCATATTCTTACATAACTATAAACTTTACTTGGATTTCCCATATAAGTGTTCTAGGCAATCATACTCATGTTTAACAGTTTTTAAAAGTAGAAACAACAGCTGTTTTTTAATTACCATTCTCGAAAAAGTGATCTCTCAACTGGGTGTTAATAAAGTATAACATCTATTGAGATGTACTAAGTATTTGTTGATAAGTAAAAATCGAAGTATAAGAACTGTTGTAAGTGTCCTTTCTGACATATATTATTTTTCAAATAATATCTGCAATATGACTACTCCTTTTGGAACTTTATTGACTTTGATCAAAACAAGATCACCTAACTAAAAATTTGGTACATTTGCTTCTAAACCATGTCTAATTTTGTTTTGCTCTTGATGCCAACGTATATTTTCTTTTGCAATTTTATCATGCACTTTCAAATTTTCCAGAAATTCTTTGACAAATCAGAGGGACCATACAGAATTGTTGAATTGGGCCCTAATTTCACATACAAACTTTGACGATGTAGTGACAACAAGCTACATGCTTCCATGATGAATGCATCAAATTTAAAATATTACCATGACCCAGAAATTCATAGACAAAAATATGAAACATAAGATTTACCAGGGCAAATTTCAGACTCGGAAGATGAGGGGTTAAATGAAACAAATCAGGGGCAAAATGATGATAATGCAGGGCAAAACATTGATGACCCAACTGAGGTCACAGGTCAATACCAGAGTCAAGATTTGAATAATCAAAAGAGTCAAACTAATGGGGATGGGAATCAAGGGTTAAATGATGAGTCCATAGACTTGGGGGGGGGGGGAATCTGACGAATCTTCAGATATTGTGGAAATTTAAGAAGTTTTTAAGAGGTCGTTTCAGAAACGGGAGAAGGGAAATTTATGTGGAGTGGGAAGATGGTTCTAAGTCGTGGGAACCAGATAGTTGTTTTGATGATGATGTGGTAGAGATGATTGATCGGAAATTCACTAAACTGGGTACCATAAGAAAAACTTGTTTTAAGAGAAATTATTAAGTCCTGATCAAAAACATAAGGTAGTTCAAGTTATGAAGTTTTTTTAATGCTCCTTATATGGCCAAGATTTTTATATACTGCCTTGAGTATTAAGGGATTACTATGCCAAAACTTTTTGTACTTGCATAGGGAGAGTTTTAGAGATCAGTTAGACATTAAAAACATGCAGAAAGGGAGGTATATAAAAATATATATATATGTATTTTGGGTAAGGAAAATTACATAGATCTTTGAGGAGTTGTGTTCAAATCATGTGTGATGAATTACATCATAGCTAGCCATTAAGTATTCAAATTTAATTTTTTTTGCAATTTTGCTTTAAAATCAAAATGTGGGTAAACAAGGAAAAGTATTACTAATGTGGTATGGTAGAACTGCATCTTTGTAAGAAATTACAAGTTATTAGTGCTAGAAAGCTCGAATACCGAGGTTCGCGTTTTCAAAATATACTTCACCGCATTCTTGATAGTCTTTTCCCATTTCAATGTCTTTATAGGAAATTTTGGAACTCAGCATTACATGATTGGCATGCTCCTCGTCCTGTCCCTCTGTGCACTCGTCACCCCATAGAGCCTACCATGGATATCATCATCCAAAGAATCAATTATGGTGTAATTTTCAAGGAAGAATCGAAACTTTTGTTAGCCAAGGAAAATTGGTTGCACACTTTTCATGTTGAACTACCAAAACGTTTTCAATTGTTCAAGGTACCTTTTTGCAATGTACAAAATAGAGTAAGAGAATCTTCTTGTACTTTACTTGATAATATGGTTAACTTTATCCATGGTCTACATGAAGAAACCTTAGCTCATCTTAATCAAACCATTTTGAACATTCGAACCATGATCCCTCAAACTCAGATTTAAAAAAAAGGCAAGCTAGAGCATTATTACCCTTTATTGGATCCCTGTCAAAAAGTATATTCGGCACAGCAACCATGGATGATGTTAATATATTAGCAGGTCACATAAATGCTTTTAACACTAAGACTGAGAAAATGGCTAAAGCTTTGGAACAACATAGTGCCCACTTATCATCATTCATTTTTTTAACCGACAGCAGAATTAAGAATTTAATAAGGGGAATCAAAGACAATTCAAATTTCATGTTGAAAATGACCACTGCATTAATAACAAGTTCTTGGAATTAGACCATTCTTTTGCTAATGTGTCAGAAATTTTGATTACTCAAGTTAACAAAGCCACAACACTGAAGTCAAAATTAGATAAGTTAGAAAACGCAATTCAAAGTCTTTTGGAAGGAAACATTTCTCCCTTTTTGATTTCAAAACACGTTTGGTAGAGTTATTGCGGAAATCAATCATAAACTTAGAAAATCTTACCAGAAATTTTATCTTGTACATACGGATCCCTCCTTTTACTATTCTAATGGACAATTCCTTTTTGCCAGAAACAAAAACGAGTTGTACATTACAGTTTAATTCCCTATTTCATCCCAAAGTACCCCCCTTCAACTGTATAAGGTGCTAAGTTTACCTGTACCAACTTCTGAGAATGTAACAGAGAAGATGCAGACCACCTAACTTTTATCTCTTTCCAGTTATTTTGCTATAACCAGTCATCATGATTATTTTGTCTCTTTGAGTACTGAGGATCTTTCTAATTGTGTACAAGGTTCTGTAAGGATGTGTAATTTTAATGTACCCTTGAATCCTATTACTATTCCAGACTGCACTATGGCTTTATTTGCAAACAATATCAAACAAGTTAAGGAACTTTGTAATTTTAGGTACATACCTACATTGTTATGCTCTGATATCATTGAGCTTACAGCTACGCAAGTTCTGTTATACAACACCCCTACTGTTATACTAGATTGTCCTGAGGAAAAGAAAGTATTGAAAGGCTGTGCTTTTTGTGTCATACAGATTCCTTGTCGATGTTCGTTATCCACAGAATCATTATATTATGCCCCACGTTTAGTAGATTGTTATCAATCAGCAGATAATTTTCAGTCAGTCACCCAGTTAATTTGGCGTTATTACAAGAATTCTTTGACGAATCTAAATTAGGTCATATTTTTGGAAATTCATTCTTTCCCAATCCAGTCAACATGTCAATTCCAGACTTCAAATTTTACAACCATTCTATATCACAAGTGTTAGCAAATGATCAAAAAGCACATCTCAGTTTGAGGAAAATAGCAAGTGCTGTAAAAAGTGATAGAAAATATTTCGAACTTTAGCTGAACCTTAAAAGGGGCATGGTCACGATTTTGGTCAAAAATTAGTTTTCCGATTTGAATGTTTTCAATGCTTCAGTAAGGCATTTTTAATAGGTAATCAAAATTTGAGTGTAATTCGTTGAGTTATAAGCGAGTTACAGAGCTTACAATTCTTTGCAATGTAAACAAAGGGTTTGTTTACGTTTTGAATGTTGAAGTGAAAACTCCAGTTTGAAACCTAAAATGATTGTAATAAATGTTAGAATCTGTTTATTTATGCTTAAAATGAATAATAAGATGGAACAATCAGCTTGTAAAACAACTTTTACTGGTAAATTGAACTTATGTAAACAAAAACAGGGCACGAGCCTTGTTTACATGGCAAAGAATTGTGAGCCCTGTATCTTGCTTATAACTTTACTACTGACTCTCAAATTTTATTTGGTCATTGGAAATGCATTCCTAAAGCATTGTAAATAATCAAAACAGAAAAATAGAATTTGACCAAAATCGTGACCATGCCCCTTTAATTGATGGTCAAATTCTAATTCCACAATCTTGGCCAAGCACTTCGAACATCATGACATTGGTTTCACTCGGGGTAGCTGGAATATGTGTAGTACTTTGTATTTTATTGTGTATTAAGGTTAGGAAAATTTCAATTTCATTGCTTATTATACAAGAGGTACAACATGCTGCTTCAGAGGAAGTTCCATCATTTATATACAATAAACTTGTCACCACCACCCCTTCTAATGAAATTTCTCAACTGATAACTGAATTCTCATGGAGTCATGCTAGTACAATTGTAGGTGTTATTGTTTTATTTCTACTTCTGGTAGCAGTTTATCTGTTATATCGTTCAAGGTCGCACAAAGGGTCACTAATTGCACTGGAGGTGACATCTGGAGGGGATTGTGTTATGATTCCTCTTGTGCCACTGTCCTTATGCCCATCATATTATACAATAACCATCCCATCAATTTTGGACATTTCAGCTTCAAAATTTCCCTCTTTTTATTTGGAAGATACTTGGGAAATTTTTCTGTTACAGATAAACAAACTGAAACAACCCTTACAGTTCCTTCTAAATTTACATTAAACCCATTTGCTCACCGGAAATTAACTTAACTCTTACAACAGCCATTTATGGCGTATGTAGTAATCTTACATAACAACTATGCATCTATACTTATAAATTAAGGCATTTTGCAAATAAACTACAAAATGCCTGCACCAGAGTACTTGCTTACACCTTTGTTATTTCAACACATGCGTGATGATGTCCGTAGGGTATAATTGAATTTTAACTGATAAGTTATTATTGTGAAATTAATCAAAAACCTACTTTCATTTTCGATAAACAAGCCCGAAATAGCAAAAATGAGAGTAAGGTGGTGGACACGCTTTGGCGGATCCAAGACAGGGATCGTTTGCATCAAAATATATGCTTGCAAAGAAATAATATTAATGATTACGCAAACAGTGATTATATTTATTAGGAACTTACCTTGATTACACATAGAAGTTAAGATTTGACAAATATTGAAAAAATGAAACAAGGCAATTCGTTTCTTGAGTGAGTGGTTTTAGTTTTGATAGATAGAACCTAGCGAAGCGCGACCTCTAGCGAAAGAATGGAATAGAACTTTCCAGAACGGGGTAACCAGGAACGCGGTTTGAATAATTAACGTCTTGGCGAAAAGTGTAGGACGGGTTCATCAAGCATGGCGGGTAGCTATTCATACCTTGAAAGGGACATTTTTGGTTAATACAAAAAAGTTAATAAATGAAATGGAAAAATTTGATGCGATTTTAGTTTTCATCAAAAGAATTTTTTCCCAGAACGGGGTACCCAGGAACGCGGTTTGACTAATTTACACTATGGCGGAAAGTGTAGAGCGAGATACTTTGAGAATGACAACTTTGGTTTTAAAAAATGCAAATAAATATGCATACACTAGCGGTTCTTTTTTTAGCTTCATACATTTTAATACCACGACAGATTGGTAGTGAACTTTATACATTGTGTCATCAAACGGGGAAGTTAAATTTGTGTGTGTGTGGGGGGGGGGGGGGGTTACCCTACCCAATTTTTTTTTTCAAAACAATCTTTTATCTGAACTTCACATTTGGGACAGGGATAAAAATATTTGTGAAATTTGGCCTAAAGAACAAAATTTAGACATATGACGTCCTAAATACCCACTCACCGGTTTAAAAAAAAAATCATTGTAATCATTTTCAACTCAGAATTAACGCCAAGTTCATGTATATATCATCCAATTCAGTTTAAATTTTTCATCCCTTTTCTAAATATCCAGCTATGCAGTTTTTTTTATTTCAATTTTAAAGAATAGGTTAAGAAAACTATGAAGAAATAATTCGGACACAATATATACGAAAAAAAATATGATTCAACATTATTGCATTAATGTCATTCATTTGTTAAGTGTAATTAATTCCCGCGCTCGCGCGGGTTATCATCTAGTTTTATCTAGATAAATAACTCTACAAGTGGATGTTGTTCTGTTAAAAGACTTACACTGAAAAGATTAAAGTTAATTGTCATCCCCATATGTAACTTTTAATGATGAGAATCGCAAAACTTAGCCATTTATTTTGTTTTTAGTTCAATTTTTTTTTCCATTGTAAATATGTTTTTTTGTGTTGATTGTCATGCATTTTTTTTTACATGCATGATTTCCTTTTTTTTTTTTTTCTCCTTTGTGCATTTACATATAATGCTCACTATATTTTTTTTATGTTTTACTAGTGTTGCAAGCAACATGTTAACCTGTTTGTGTTTGAAATATTTAATTATTTTTTTTTATTTTTTTTTCAAGATTTTCGTAGATGTACATTGATTGAAAAAAACCTTTAGAACTATTTTTGTTCATATACCTGTTCTTGATCATTATAACTTTAGTTATAAAAAGATTTATTTTTTTTGGTTATGTTCTTTTAAATTTGAGCTTTCAGGGACGAAAGCAATTATAGCAAGGGAGAAAGTAGTCATATTGCAGATATTATTTGAAAAATAATATATGTCAGAAAGGACAGTTATAACTTAATGACCTTTGTGTACAAAAGAAGTTAATATTTTTATTTTTTTTTCTTTACTTTGTCTTTTTTTATGATATATGTATATGTATAAGTTCCTTTTTTTTATTCATTAAGAGACGGATTAATTGAAGGGAATGATTTGTTTAGACAGCTGTTCTTCCCACAAGGAAGAATGTTCTTGGTGTCATCTTTTTATTTGATAAGTAAAAGGTGTAAAATGATAGGTTTCACGAACGTTTCAAGTTAATCCGTAACCAATATATAGAGATGTCATTTATTTGTTTGAGTTCATTCTAGCTGTTAGATTTAATTTGTACATAGGTGTTCATATGTTAGTAGTTGTTCTTTAGGTTCGCTTTTATCTTTTGTTAATTCCGTGGTCAAAGTAAGTGTCATCCATTAGACCTTTTGTTAGGGGATTATCCTGTAGCGTCAGGTTCTAAGTCAAGCCTCGGTCAGTTTAGAATAAATAAATACATCACGTGATCACCAAATTAATTAGAATTATCTATTCCGAAATTAGTTTTGAACAAAGAATAAAGATTTTGATTGGTCAGTACCTGGGCAGGGAAGCGCGGGTCTCCGATCTAGATAGCGTCCCCTCCGTGGGTCACTCTGATCGGAGACGCCAATAAAACAACAACAAGTTTAATTTTTATTTACGCCTTCCCTGGTTTTATATTTAACAGGTATGATTTTTGTTTATTAGTTAAGTTTTACTTTTATTATTTTAGCTATTTGAAACAAATATATAAATTCATAGCATTTGAGCTTTCAGGGTTGATAAGTTAATTTATGCAGTCTAATACCAAAATTTAAGGACAAAACTATTTAAAAGTTGGTTATATCTCAGTTATAATGATTAGAATTAATTTCTTATTTAATTCAGTTATTTTTATTATTACTTAACTTTGACCCGGAATATTTTATTTTGATCGTAGACTTTTAGATTTTACAATTGTAATGTATGCACTCTCCAGTGTTTGGAGATTGTGACAAAATGCAGGTAAATGTTTAGATAGAGTTTTACATTGTTGCGCGTATTAATTAGCGGAGTCAGTAAACAGAATGTTAAAGTTAATTGAGGAATTTGTTTTTAATGTTAAATGTTTTCAGTAATGTGTATATGTTAGTTAGAGTTTAATTCGAATTTTCGCGACTGATATTTTAGTATTAATATTATTGGGTTCTACAATCATTTTTTGTATTGAATATTATAATCTAAGGTATAGATATAGAGTGAGTGTTTTATATTTGTTTGATCACTCTATGAGTCACCAGGTTAAGGAAGGTTAGGTTTATTTAAGTTTGTAAATGCCATTGAGCATACAAATTAGATATTGATATTTTATTGTAACTGGTGACTATTGCTTGTAAGCACTCTGATCGGAGACGCCAATAAAACAACAAGTTTAATTTTTATTTACGCCTTCCCTGGTTTTATATTTAACAGTCATCCCAAACCGTTTGGACCGGAGACTGGAACACAAAGGGTCCTTCACTGCAAGCGAGTTTTACAAATAAAGATTATTCCCCAAAAGTAGACACGACATAAGGACCAGATTGCATACACAAGATTTATACATACCAAACTTACAAATCATAAAAGAATATGGACCTGTTATCCCTAATCATATCCTACTATTTACTAATAAATGTTAAGGTACAACTTATTATTAGATAAAAAGAAAGAAACATGTACATATATATCAAAATGGAGAGAAAAAGGTCAACTATGCACAAGAAACCTGGAACAAAATTTTTGAACTCCCTTTTAAATCTACTTAAGAATCAAAACTACATTGGTTACAGTTCCAAATTCTTCATATAATTTTTCCGACAAATAAAGATCTTTTTTTAAATAAGCAGAGTCTCCTGTATGCACTTTCTGTAAAAGAGATGAAGAGAGTATTGGACATTTATTTTATGATTGTAATATAGTAAAAGATTTATGGACTGATGTTGAAGGATGTATTTTGAGAAAGTTTGATTTGTTTATAAAAATTGATAAACAGGTTGGGGTTTTTTTTTTGGAAAATATAAAAATAGAGATTTTTTTTATTTTTTTTAACTTGGTAGTTCTTATTGAGAAGCAATATATTTTTCCTTGTAGGCTCAATATAAAAGTAAGGCGGATCCAAATATACATGAATTAAAAAACGTTATAATATATAGGCTTTTGACCGAAAAATATGTCCTAATAAAAACTTGTATATAAAAGGAGTATGCAAGCCATTGGCAAAAAATATGTGATAAGCTGTAGTACTGTAGTATATATGGTTAAATTGTTTCTTTATTGTGTTTCTTTTCTATTTTGTTTTGAACTGCGATTTTTTTTATTTCTTTATCCTCTTTCAAGTATCCCTGTAGAACAGGGACCTATCACATGAATATGTTTTATATTTAATATACATATGTAAACAATGCCCCTACCCCTTTCCCTCGCTCTCTCCCCTTTATCTCTCTCTCTCTCTCTCTCTCTCTCCCAAAATTTACTTTCATTATATAAGGACAGTACAGTATAAAATATTCAAATAGTCAAAAGTTTTCCGAAAGGATTGTATTATAAACTGATGTACGAGATATGTCACGTATGTACATGCATATGTTGTAAAAGTGGAAAATTCAATTACAAAAAAAGAAAAAAGTAAAAAACGAAGTTATCATCAACATGTTGCAAACTGCATACAGAAAGTATAGAAGGGGGTCCTTTACAGTAGTGCAGTGTTATTGACTGTTCGTTATAGATATGATTAGTTATAAAGTTTATTTTAGACAAAATGCATCTGTCAGGTAAACAGCATTCGGTCTAATATAATGGCATTTGTGAATGACTGCAACATTGCATTCTCCAATAACTTGATTCAGCGATGCCATTAATCATTACCTTTTGATTAAGTAGAATTTCATGCATGTGTTGTTTGTATATTTAGGAAACAATTTAGGAATTTCAATATCAGAATTTGAACAACGCTTCAAGGTTTTGTGATCTTTAATGTTAGTTGTAATAAACAAATTGTTCTCTGCAATTATTTTTTTCTCAAACATGTCTTTGATATAGGTATTGTCCGATCCGAGGAATAGTTTGAGTTAAAGTACAATGTACACTGGAAAAAAACCTTGCCATGGTAATACAATGGCAGCATTACATTTTTAAATTACTTTGGAATTTAAAAGCAGACTTGATCAAAATCTATAAGAATCAAACACTCATACCTATAGTCATAAATATGTTTCAATAGAACTATCACTATAAGACACTTAATGCCATCTAGTGTGATGTTTCATGTGTATTGCACTCTTACATCAGTAAAAATCAATAAAATCATCAAATATGTAAATAAAATCTGAAGATAAAATTGAGGCTAAACAATTTTGTAGAGGCCAAATTTAAGGCCAGGCCAAAATTTGCGGTCAAGCCAAAGGATGACTGCACTTAGCGCCGGGTTTTGGGCCCTTTTCGGTCGCTTCTGTTGCGTTTATTTCTTAACCTTATATCACTTTTGTTAAATATTTTAAAGAGTCTAGTCAATTTCCAACATGAATTAAGATTTTAGACTGTGATACAATAAGCTCATTCTATGTATTTCTCTTTACAACTTTCGAAAAAGTAGAATTTTCGCTTATCTGCCCTTGATCAAACACAAGATTGATATTAATATGCATCACCCCTGCGAATGTTATTGTCATTCAAATTTAGACCATGTGGTTTTATTTTACCCTTTCAGTTTCGCAGTAAAAATCGTGCCTCGTGTTTATAGTGTATTTACTAGAATCTAGGTACTTGTAATCAAATATAAAATCTAGACGTTTATTGATTTAGATTTTACCTTCATTAATTGGTGGATAAAATGAGTTCTAGAAATAAATGTGACAATAGAAAATTTAGGGTTTTTTCTGCTGTTGCAACAATTAACATGCTTAGTAGCGATCCACCCTAATATAAGGAATAATTTTCGATCCGCGCCTGACCTAGGAATAGCATCAATAGTAAAACAGACTACTCAGTATACTATTTTATGCAGAATTATGGAACGCCTGGACTGTCTTATCATAGCAAAACTAAATTCGTTATGTGCTTATATTATTATTTAGCGTGCTTTAATCGTTATATGATGTCCTTGTATCATTATGTGGTGTGCTTTTATCATTATGTGGTGTACTTCTTCAATTATGTGATGTGCATTCATTATTATGGCATGTGCATTTGGTATTATGTGATGTGCATTTGGCATTATGTGATGTACATTTGGCATTTTGTGATGTGTATTCATCATTATGTGGTGTGCAGTTATCATTATGGCATGTGCATTCATCATTATGACATGTGCTTTTCTAATTATGTGATGTGATTCCGTCTTTACATTATGTGTTTTAAACATCATTACGCGATGTGGTTTTTTGTTCATTACGTCATGTACAAACATCTTTATGTTATGTACAAACTTCATTATGTGGTGTGCAAACTTCGTTATGATGATGATCAAAGTCACGTGACAATTTTTAAAGTTAAAAGTTGGCGGGTTTAGATACAGTGGCAAAATTCAAAACTGATACTGTAATAGCCCCCCAAAAAAAATCGGACGTACGGCTCTCATCCGCCACGCAAAATCACTTGCCTCGACACTATTTTAGTGTTTCGGGGCTGTGATACGATGTTTATTATTTATTTATTTATGTTATATACCGTTTACTTTTAAGGACACAAAAGACGTTCCCCAGTTTCAGTTAATTTCTCTTGATAGAATATTTCTTCGTTATTTGCAGTAAAAAAAATTGAAGTAAAAGTAAAGAAGGAAAATTGAAGTTATATATATTCTACACCACCCCCCCCCCCCCCTCCCTCGGATTGGGATTTTCACGATTTGGGGAATTTCTCGGGGAATTTCGTTTTTGTTTTTTAATTTTGCTCGTCAAGATTTTTTGGGATGAGTCGCCCCCACCCCCCCCCCCCCTCACCCATTGAAAAGCGATGCTACGTGCCTGGATTCGGCCCATCAACACTTAAGTTTACAACCAGTTCAATCAAAACTGTACATTACACCTGTCATTAGTAAATATCGCCCCTAAATCTGCATCTACTGTCTGCCATTTTTACAGAATTCATAAATTATTAGCAATTATTCATGTAGGTATTTTTTATTTTTTTAGAATTTTGGGCAGAAACTAATAAAAAATATTTTTTCCTGGTAATTTTGATGAAATTGCCTTGCGACACATTTAAAAATTCTTTTACTTCTCTATTTTTTATTTAAATGAAGGAATTCTGGCAGGACCATCAAAGAAATGTGTCTTTTGGAATTGTTAATCTGCTACCGTGGTTATACCAAAAGCTGTGACAATAATATGTTTCTTCCTTTTTGTTTTACACCGGTTTACTTTATTTATTCATATAACCGGTGCATTTCAGATATGGGACAAAAGATGGTTTTCTCTGAATTGCCAACTGTGTCGATAAGAATTTGGGTGATATGCTCACTTCCTCACTAATTAAAAATGATGTATAACAGTTGTGCAAACAGTATCCTGATGATAGCGGATTTGCAGATTTAAAAAAAAATGTAAAAAAATAAAATAAATAGATAAATCATGAAAGCGTATCACAACGCCGAAACACTAAAATAGTGTCGAGACAAGTGATTTGAGGTGCGTGGCGGGTGAGAGCCACCATCTTAAAAGAAATAAAGTATGTGTTAGTAAGACTTTTGCATCGTTAAATCATTTACGTTTGCGCCCGTTAAGTTTGTAAACAAATTAGGAAGATAAATATCAGTTTTGAATTTTGCCGCTGGGTCTACGACTTAAAAAATTGTCACGTGACTTTGATCATCATCATAACCACATAATGAAGTTTGTACATAACATAAAGATGTTAGTACATGACTAACTATATATATTAGTATATGATATACTAAATTTTTATACAAAACAGACACCAATTCTTTTTTAAAAGCATGGTATTACACACCAAAAGCATAAAACGTGGCTATGATTTTATCAAGCAACCCAATGTTTACATTTTCAACCACGTGTAGAGTGGTTGAACACGAACGATAACTCTTTTCTGAATATCATCGTTTAGTTTAATTTCTAAAGTAATTTTTTAAAATCTACATACATAGCATAACCAAAATTCAAAACAAAATTTTGGGGTCTATATGCTCCTTTCGGTGCTATCGTGTATTTATTATGACCTTTCTGCACTGAAAGTGCAAATTGCACATAAATCGCTTTTCCCTCAATAATTAGTAATCGGAATAAACCATGGGATCAAATACAAACTTATATTATTTGAAATTAAGAAAATTAAAATAACCATAAAGAAAAAGTTTGCAATTTCTTCTCCGAATTGATATTTTGACCTTTTTGCACTGATAAAATGCTGTTTGTATCCATTAACGATTCAACATGCAACAAAATTATTTAAGTCTCAAACTTTTTCTCAAATTTTAATAGACTTGTAAAAAATATCTTACAAATTCAGAAAATAAAACCCAAAGTATGGGTCCATGATGTAAAATTTGAGATATGGCATGAAATAAGCTAATTTTATGCAAAAGTTCATTTTTAATTAAATGTGCCAATATACGTCGATAGAAATATTGAAATATTGTAAAAATATGTTTTTTGAAACAACACGAAGATAACCCAATGCATAAACTAGCTAGAAATTTGGTCGGCACTAAAAATAAGGAAGCTAAAATTACAGTACTCTAAAACAACTGAGTTATGAAAAATCTTCATTTTCTTCTTAAAAACCTTCCGCCAAAAAATATAGTCCCTTACTTAAAGGGACCTGGACACGATTTCAGATGAAAATTTTATTTTTGATTTTTATGTATTAAATAGTTTACTTGTGTATTTTGTATGATTTACCAAAATTTGAATGTTAGAAGTCGTGTTACAAGCGAGATACAGAGGAAAGAAGTTGTTGTTATGTAAACAAAGCTCGAGTCTTATATTTGTTTACAAATAATGTAAAGTAAAGAAATTACCATTTCTTTGACAAAATAACTTGTGGAAACAAGATAAACTTATTAAATGTGTTCATAAATAAGTTTATCAACAACAAAATGCAACATTAGATTGAAACTTTTACGAATTCAAGACTTATGTAAACAATAACAGGACTGAGCTTTGTTTACAAAACAAAGAATTTTAACCTCTGTAACTCGCTTGTAACTCGATAATTGACTTTTAAATTTTGACAGAGCATTGAAAACATCCATATTGACCATTTTAGACATTAAAAATGAAAAAATAAATTTTTAAAAAATTGAGTTCAAATCGTGTCCAAGTCCCTTTAACTCTGTAAATATGTAATTTTTCCTTAACTATTTCATTCAATATAGTTTATTTGGCATTGTAAAATAGGAATTTACAAGTAGAATTAATATATGACACATAATTTCCAGATTAGAGGAGACCCAGTATGGCTACCAAAAATCAGAGGAACGAACCTCTTTAAATAACCACTAGATGATGAAATAAGACATATATCTTAATAGATTTTCATGTTTTAACATAAATCAAAGTATAATATGATATGAAAAACGGCCTGTACTTACGTATTTTGAGAATATTATCCGACCACTTATACTTCCGCTCGAATTTTCACAGGAACTGAACAAATCTCGGCGAAGTCTCGTGAACTTTCATTCGAGCACCTCTGGATTTATTACATACTTAGCAACGATAAAGAAAACATTCCGAACACATTCGCAGGGGTGTGCATGAGAGGTGGAGAATGGTACTAAAATTAGACTAGCATGAATAACAATGCCATGTATAAAAATTAATGTGAACACTCTTTCACCATAAACCTATCTATTCTATATGGTACAAGTATACTATTTACTATGGTTTCAACAATTAGACCACGCCCATGTACATGAAAGTACAAAAGACTTTAAATAAATCAATGCTTGATAACCTTAACGTGTTCGAAAACATTGTCCTAGCTAGCACATAACATGCTACCTTACACGTCACGTGATAGAATTTTGTATTCACAAAGTTACCTGGGGTGAGAAATCACGTGGTGAATTATAATATTCATCATGCATCAACCCTTGGTTACAACGGGGAAAGCGAAAGTAAGAAGAAGCAGTTTTTTCTCATTTTAACCATAAGCGCATGTTTGTCTATTAATTTCCCTTTGACATAACTTTGATAATGCAAATATACAACTACTGTTAAACGGAGAACAATAGACAAACATGCGCTGACTATGTATGAAGTCAGTATAAAGTGGGCGTCCTCATTATCGTATGGAGATTCAAGAAATCGTGATGACCCCTGCCTATGAAAACAAATTCGTACTTTTTAACAACATACTTTTATTTAACGCAATTACGTAAAGTTGCAGTTTAGATGTTGACCATTTCTGCAATTGAAAGAAAAATTCTTCTTTTAAAAGTTTATTTTTTCGCAAATATCACATGTCCATAAGTGCAGTCATCCTTTGAGACCAAAAGTCCTCATTCAAAAAAGTGTTTGTTTTTGTTTATTTGTTTTCCAGCTTTTAATTACAAGAGCTGGCCACTTTATTTATGGTTAAAACAATGCAGTCGAATTCAAACCCTCTCCTACAATGGGAACATTTTTAAGTTTACAAGTACAAAATTGAATTTATAAGGAGCCCCCCCCCCCCACGTCACATCATAATGTATATTGTTCTTTCTGATATATTTCACTTTATCAAATAAAATATACAACATGACTATGTTGTATATTTTATTTGATAAAATGAAATATATCAGAAAGGACAATATACCTCGGGGGGGGGGGGGACACAACCCTAAAAAGGTTTAGCGAAGGGGCTCCACAAGGCAAGTTCTGTCTAATCTGTCATGTGCTTTCGCTGCCCCCCTCCCCCTCCCTGCCCTCCCCAAACATGAATGCGACACGTATAGCCTTAAATTTCTATAATTTTTATGTAGTTTATAAGCGAGTTCAAAATTCTATAGGGGTCAGTTTTCAACGTGTGAGAGGTCGTAGATCTACAGGTCTGGAATGGTTATCTACTGTAGAGAAAGGACCCTACTTGTCATAGAATACTGACCCTGGGTCAGTATTCTCCGTAGTAATTTGACCCCCAGGACAACATTCTACGGGGGTCACTTTTCGTCGTTACACCGGCAGCAAAATGTTGCCTTCATGGAATTTTTAAAAATAAACCTATTTGCGTTAATTGTGGTTTACGTAATGAAAATACGGGGGTGTTCAGTTACATTCACCCCCTTTAAAAACGATACTATTAGGGTGATTTCACCATGCATCGGACACCCTTGGAGTTTTCTTTTTGATAACGCATCAATAATTGTCCAAATAAAAATAAAACTGTTTTAAAAGTTACAGGTTTCCCTCTTGCTTAATTTTTGGAGAGAAAATAGTAAAATTGTTAAAAACATAGAAAATAAAGCAAATAAATGAAGTGTTGCACTATTTCACCATGGATCAGACAACCAAGCATCGGACAGCTACATGTATACAGGAAAGATTAAAAATCTTTTAAAAATTCTGGTTTTAATGCGAAAATACAGAGGTTCGTAAAATTAAATTTATTCAATTGCTATTCAGATTTCTTTTAATTTAAAACATCGAATCTACAGGCAGGAATTTAGACTAGTGCTTCTGTTTCAAGGAATATTTATCATGAGGGGCTCTTTATCGTGCCAACACCTACAGGAACTTTGAATTATAAAGGCAGTATCCATAAAACTCAAATTTTAAGTGGTCTGACGAAAATGTTTGTATCAATAATTTTTTAATTTTTTATTTGACATTAAATTTAAAGTTTATCACAAGGAATGGGCACCTAGCATGTGAATTATTAGAAAAAATCATGCATTGAAAACTGTCCGATGCATGGTTAATTTGTGTCCGATCCATGGTGAAATGACTATATGGAGCAAAAATGACCTTGACATTAATTGTTCAAATTTCTAAGACTTATTTTAACCAAATTTTGTTTCAAAACTAACTTCTTTTCAATTAGTTTAGGTAGAGAGTGCATTTTCAATAATACATAATCAAATGCACAACATTCAAATAATGCTTTTGTGTAAAATCTTCGTAACTAAATTTTCAATAATGGCGTATTTGACGTCATTTTACGATGCCTATATTGCTACTTTGATGACAATGTGACTGTCAAATTCATTATAAACATAAAGTTCATTAGTTCTAATTAAGGTCTTCCGTTTCCAACGGAAGACCTTACTATTATTGTGCTTGTAAGATTATTAAGGTCTTCCGTTTCCAACGGAAGACCTTACTATTATTGTGCTTCTAAGATTATTCTTATTTTTCTTTTTTTTTTTTTTTTCTTCCTAGACGCGAACTTTGAGGCCTCATATCTTGCTCATTTCTGAACGGTTTTTGCTCAAATTTTCAGGGCTTATAGACATTACAAAACACTATCTAAAACGTTTCATAAACTTTAAAATTCCTCTTCCGTTAACGAGTTATTCCCCTTTTAAAATTTTTTAGAGCCTTTGGTTTCCAGACAAAGGCTCCGAGACTATGATAGCAGGGAATGGGAATCCAGCGAATTTGAATAACAGAGACATTGAAGTTGTGCACATCGATTTTTGTTTTTCGATTACGTTTGTTATTTAGAAAAAGGTAGGGGGTCAAAAAATAGGATTCCAAAAAGTGCGAAAATTTAGACATATTTTGCTTTGTATCTTTTAAACGAAAAATATTTTGTTATGACATGTAGAATAAAAGTTGTGCAGAATGTTAAGGGCTTTCATTTGACACCAATAAAAAAGGGCTGGCCCCTAAAATTAAGGGCCAATAGCGCTTGAAAGTTTTTGCTTAATAACTCAAAAACGGTTAGGATTTCGATATGGCTGTCGCTGGAAAAGTTGTTTGTTGGGATCTCATAAAGGTCGTTACAATGTTATTTTGTTGGTGATTTGTGTTGTATGAGTGTAAAAAGCTGTACATGTTAACATGTACCTCGTTTAATTTGGCAAGTTAACGATAGTCTATGTGCGTGCAACTGGCATAAAGTTATCATAGAAAGTATGCTGGTTTATACAGGAAATTTTTTTTTAGAATAGATTTTTTTTTTGGAGTTTATGTCAGTTTTGTTAAGTTCTTATAGTGCACAATCCCTAAAACGAGAATCGGAAAACAAAACATTCTTCCTTTGTAGTAAAACACAAACTACGGATTTAAAATAAATCTATGTATTACAATTGAGTTTTCATACTGCATGCATTTAAAATCTACCTTGAATAAGAGCTGTGTGTGTACCGTTACGTAAGCTATCCCTCACCCGCGGCCTAGAAAATCGGTCACCATGGTCGCGACGGGGCTAACTAGCGGTCAGCGGTTATCTAATACACGAGAAATGCGTCTCTCATATATGAGTTTATTTAGCCGCGCACTCTAGAATTGTTTTAGTTTACATACCCGTAAATAAAATACAAGATCTGTTTTAATTTCTTCATGTTATAAGAGTTTGTCCATCTTGTTTTTATTTAATTAAACATTAGAGTGTAAGAAGATGTTCTGAAAATTTATAAAGGCGATATTACTACAAATCGGAAACTTCGTCAGTCTTAAATTAATGGTTGGTTTGTAGGTCTAAAATGTTTATAAATCTGTACAAATATTGTTTTAAATCAACAAACAACCCACAAATATTAAAACTTTTAAATGATGATCATCCCTCGCACATGGCCGAGGAGATCCCGCGCGAGTGCATGTTTCAGACTTTTGTACGAACACAACTATTTTCTTTTATGATTTCAACTATGATATTGGTTTAAGATGAAAAGATAAATTTATTTTACATGTACAGTTGATTTAGCAATGATTAATACGATTGCGCACAAGGTAGTTTATTATAATCAAAGTTCCATGTTTCATGTTTGCGGTAGGTGCTGGCACGATAAAAGGTGTCCTGAATTGAGGCATTCGGATTTTTTTTAATTGGCAAAAAGATAATCAGATTTGACGAAAATCATTTTTTGGCGACTTCTTCTTATGTGTAACATTTTCACTTTCCCACCCGTTTGTTTATTCGGTCAGTCTGTGTTAATTCAATCGCAGCGTGCGACCGAAAATATTGTGTCGCTTTGAACAGCGCACACAGCTGAGAACATCTATAGCCCCAGTCGGGTTATGTTTATATGGCTGCAGATCATCAATTGTTATGTAATTGAGTAACAATGTATCGAAGGTTATCGAATATTATTTAGTATCGAAGTGTGCTTTCACTACAGTGGTCAATTGTTAAACAATAAGTTAAGGCTATTATTCGAAGTCAATCATCTTCACATTATACATGTAGGTGCGAAATCGTAATCGGATAATGTTGCTAATAAATCAACCTGTTGAACACGCTAAACTTCTACAGATATGAACGGAATAATATATTATACTTAAAAGTTTTAAGTCAAAGAAAAATTGTTCTCGGATTAAGAAGTTATGAAATACGACAACATTATGCAACGCAGTCGGTCGCCATAGAAATCATCAAAGTACTGCAAGTGTCGACAGATTTCTTGTTTCTTTGAAATACATGTACCATGATAGCTCACTACCAGAGTAAAGCTAGCCAGCACTAACTCCAACGCTCTAACAAAAAACAAGTATTCCTTTTAAAGGAATGATCGGCAATAATGATATATTGATAGCTAGAAGCAATCAACATGATCAGTTTGATGTAAAATAATAAAATAAGTACTGTATTTTTACAAAATATAGAATATTTTGAATCTGTACACCATAATTTCATTATTATAAACCGTCAACAAATTTAATTTTTAAATAAATTTGGGAAAAGCCGTTCGTTAACTCTTTGTCTAATTTTAACGTAATTATTAAATGTTAATGTATCTTCTTCTTCTTCTTCAGAATACTGAGTAGGGCTCTTCAAAGAGCATTAACACGTATACAAAGAAAGAGTTGTATTAAAATAATTTAATGCGACTGAAAAACATTGAATGCCATCATAACTTGCTATTGAGGTCGCATTATTATAAATCAAGCCGTCTTCCTAGCTACTATTATGCAACATCAATAGATCGAGGTCAGTTCATGGAGCATCTTCTTATGATTGAGGTCAGTTCATCGAGGTCAACTGCATTACTGAATGAATCTTTCGATCGAAATTCTTATGCGTGAGACAAAATGTGCATTCTTGAATTAACAGGTCACTATTTTTCAAGCGTTTTCCGATCCCGATGTTAAACAACTGAAATTATTAGGCCGCCTTGCACCCACACTAGGACTTGTGCTTATAAGGTGAGCCCGGATTCCTCGAGAACGGGTGTATACTCGAGGATTCCGGCGCCAAATTAGGCACTAGTGATAACGATTTCCAGCGCCAGGGCGCGTAGTAGACCTTAAGAAAACAAATTATTTCTGTAATGTAGCGTTCTAAACAAGGCGCCCTGTCCCCAAACAAGGACTTCTGCTCATTAGGTGAGCCCGGATTCCTCGGGGGACGGGTAATCCCTTGAGGATTCCCGCGCCAAATTAGGCACTAGTGACACCGATTTCCGGCGCCAGGGCGCGGAGTAGACCTTAAGTGAACAAATTATTTCTGTTATGTAGCGTTCTAAACATGGCGCCCTGCGCCCAAACTAGGACTTGTGCTCATTAGATGAACCCGGATTCCTCGGGGGACGGGTAATCCCTTGAGGATTCCGGCGTCAAATTAGTCAATAATGACACCGATTTCCGGCGCTATGGCGCAGAGTAGACCTTAAGTGAACAAATTATTTCTGAAATGTAGCGTTCTAAACAAGACGTCCTCCAAATATTGAAAGTTCTTACTTCACACAATGATTGCTTATGACCTAAGTGTTGACTTGTGCTCAGTAGGTGAGCCCGGATTTCTCGGGGGACGGGTAATCCCTTAAGGATTCCGGCGCCAAATTAAGCACTAGTGACACCGATTTCCGGCGGCAGGGCGCGGAGTAGACCTTAAGTGAACAAATTATTTCTTTAATGTAGCTTTCTAAACAAGGCGCCCTCCAAACATTGAAAGATCTTACTTTACACAAAGATTGCCTATGACCTACGTGTGTGTTATGATTTTGTTTCAAGGTTATTTTGTGAAGTTCAAGGTCATTGAAGGAAATTTCATAAGTTGTGTCTGTAGATAAATACTTTAGTTATGATTTTGTTTTTCTTAGTGGGGAGAGGGGGGGGAATTATTTGTGAGGTTGCTCACAGAACCGCCAGTTAGTCCACTGAGAGCACTCTCCCCCTTTCTCGCAACCAAAATTCACCTTAAATTAACTTAAAGGAAATTGAATTTTGGGGCATTGTTCCCCCCTCCCCCAACCCACATTTTAGTAGAAGGCAATATAAATTTTTATGGCAAATTGAAAACAAATTATATTAAACAAAATAAGTTATAGCTGCCTCACAACTCCCCCCCCCCCCCCTCCCCTACCACTACCACGGATTAGATTTTGAAGATTAATTTTTTCTTTTATTGGCTTGTTAATACATTTCGGATGAATTTGTTCCCCGAAGCAAAAACGATGCCTAGTGCTTGCATGGCCAAACATTATACGGAGAGTTGTCCCTCCCACTGAGCACCTCTCGTACAGCGCACCGTCATCATTTATTTTTGATTTTCTGAACTTACTTTTATCATATTGACAATCCTATCTGATTAAAATCACCACCCTTCTGCTTAAACTCATCAGGGTCTGATAGGTATCGATAACAATTCATCTTCACATGACCTCTATATTTGCACACAACCTAAATATATATCTCATTTACCAAATACATGACTTGATCTGTTAATGAGAGGTGCAACTCTTCAATACTCAGTCTGGGGGTTACATAGAAAGCAGGATTGATATAATTTGCATGTCTCCATTTAAAAAATTCCAATACATTTTCTAAAGCCCTGATTGGTCAGAATTTTAGGTCGGGTGAAGATGACCCCCTATCAATACCTGTCATCTTCCCTGTAAGGAGAAGAGGGTGCTTTTAATCAGACTGATTGACAATCCTTTTCCGACAGGAAGCTGCAACGGAAGACCTCTTCGTTGCTTTGCAACGAGCTTGTCTCTAGTTCTTATTTTTCTTTTTTTTTTTTTTCTTCCTAGACGCGAACTTTGAGGCTTCATATCTTGCTCATTTCTGAACGGTTTTTGCTCAAATTTTCAGGGCTTATGGACATTACAAAACACTATCTAAAACATTTCATAAACTTTAAAATTCCTCTTCCGTTAACGAGTTATTCCCCTTTTAAAATTTTTTAGGGCCTTTGGTTTCCAGACAAAGGCTCCGAGACTATGATAGCAGGGAATGGGAATCCAGCGAATTTGAATAACAGAGACATTGAAGTTGTGCACATCGATTTTTGTTTTTCGATTACGTTTGTTATTTAGAAAAAGGTAGGGGGTCAAAAAATAGGATTCCAAAAAGTGCGAAAATTTAGAGATATTTTGCTTTGTATCTTTTAAACGAAAAATATTTTGTTAAGACATGTAGAATGAAAGTTGTGCAGAATGTTAAGGGCTTTCATTTGACACCAATAAAAAAGGACTGGCCCCTAAAATTAAGGGCCAATAGCGCTTGAAAGTTTTTGCTTAATAACTCAAAAACGGTTAGGATTTCGATATGGCTGTCGCTGGAAAAGTTGTTTGTTGGGATCTCATAAAGGTCGTTACAATGTTATTTTGTTGGTGATTTGTGTTGTATGAGTGTAAAAAGCTGTACATGTTAACATGTACCTCGTTTAATTTGGCAAGTTAACGAAAGTCTATGTGCGTGCAACTGGCATAAAGTTACCATAGAAAGTATGCTGGTTTATACAGGAAATATTTTTTTAGAATAGATTTTTTTTTTGGAGTTTATGTCAGTTTTGTTAAGTTCTTATAGTGCACAATCCCTAAAACGAGAATCGGAAAACAAAACATTCTTCTTCCTTTGTAGTAAAACACAAACTACGGATTTAAAATAAATCTATGTATTACAATTGAGTTTTCATACTGCATGCATTTAAAATCTACCTTGAATAAGAGCTGTGTGTGTACCGTTACGTAAGCTATCCCTCACCCGCGGCCTAGAAAATCGGTCACCATGGTCGCGACGGGGCTAACTAGCGGTCAGCGGTTATCTAATACACGAGAAATGCGTCTCTCATATATGAGTTTATTTAGCCGCGCACTCTAGAATTGTTTTAGTTTACATACCCGTAAATAAAATACAAGATCTGTTTTAATTTCTTCATGTTATAAGAGTTTGTCCATCTTGTTTTTATTTAATTAAACATTAGAGTGTAAGAAGATGTTCTGAAAATTTATAAAGGCGATATTACTACAAATCGGAAACTTCGTCAGTCTTAAATTAATGGTTGGTTTGTAGGTCTAAAATGTTTATAAATCTGTACAAATATTGTTTTAAATCAACAAACAACCCACAAATATTAAAACTTTTAAATGATGATCATCCCTCGCACATGGCCGAGGAGATCCCGCGCGAGTGCATGTTTCAGACTTTTGTACGAACACAACTATTTTCTTTTATTATGATTTCAACTATGATATTGGTTTAAGATGAAAAGATAAATTTATTTTACATGTACAGTTGATTTAGCAATGATTAATACGATCGCGCACAAGGTAGTTTATCATAATCAAAGTTCCATGTTTCATGTTTGCGGTAGGTGCTGGCACGATAAAAGGTGTCCTGAATTGAGGCATTCGGATTTTTTTTTAATTGGCAAAAAGATAATCAGATTTAACGAAAATCATTTTTTGGCGACTTCTTCTTATGTGTAACATTTTCACTTTCCCACCCGTTTGTTTATTCGGTCAGTCTGTATTAATTCAATCGCAGCGTGCGACCGAAAATCTTGTGTCGCTTCAGCGCACACAGCTGAGAACATCTATAGCCCCAGTCGGGTTATGTTTATATGGCTGCAGATCATCAATTGTTATGTAATTGAGTAACAATGTATCGAAGGTTATCGAATATTATTTAGTATCGAAGTGTGCTTTCTCTACAGTGGTCAATTGTTAAACAATAAGGCTATTATTCGAAGTCAATCATCTTCACATTATACATGTAGGTGCGAAATCGTAATCGGATAATGTTGCTAATAAATCAACCTGTAGAACACGCTAAACTTCTACAGATATGAACGGAATAATATATTATACTTAAAAGTTTTAAGTCAAAGGAAAATTGTTCTCGGATTAAGAAGTTATGAAATACGACTACATTATGCAACGCAGTCGGTCGCCATAGAAATCATCAAAGTACTGCAAGTGTCGACAGATTTCTTGTTTCTTTGAAATACATGTACCATGATAGCTCACTACCAGAGTAAAGCTAGCCAGCACTAACTCCAACGCACTAACAAAAAACAAGTATTCCTTTTAAAGGAATGATCGGCAATAATGATATATTGATAGCTAGAAGCAATCAACATGATCAGTTTGATGTAAAATAATAAAATAAGTACTGTATTTTTACAAAATATAGAATATTTTGAATCTGTACACCATAATTTCATTATTATAAACCGTCAACAAATTTAATTTTTAAACAAATTTGGGAAAAGCCGTTCGTTAACTCCTTGTCTAATTTTATATTTTTAACGTAATTATTAAATGTTAATGTATCTTCTTCTTCTTCTTCAGAATACTGAGTAGGGCTCTTCAAAGAGCATTAACACGTATACAAAGAAAGAGTTGTATTAAAATAATTTAATGCGACTGAAAAACATTGAATGCCATCATAACTTGCTATTGAGGTCGCATTATTATAAATCAAGCCGTCTTCCTAGCTACTATTATGCAACATCAATAGATCGAGGTCAGTTCATGGAGCATCTTCTTATGATTGAGGTCAGTTCATCGAGGTCAACTGCATTACTGAATGAATCTTTTGATCGAAATTCTTACGCGTGAGACAAAATGTGCATTCTTGAATTAACAGGTCACTATTTTTCAAGCGTTTTCCGATCCCGATGTTAAACAACTGAAATTATTAGGCCGCCTTGCACCCACACTAGGACTTGTGCTCATAAGGTGAGCCCGGATTCCTCGAGAACGGGTGTACCCTCGAGGATTCCGGTGCCAAATTAGGCACTAGTGACAACGATTTCCGGCGCCAGGGCGCGGAGTAGACCTTAAGAAAACAAATTATTTCTGTAATGTAGCGTTCTAAACAAGGCGCCCTGTCCCCAAACAAGGACTTCTGCTCATTAGGTGAGCCCGGATTCCTCGGGGAACGGGTAATCCCTTGAGGATTCCGGCGCAAAATTAGGCACTAGTGACACCGATTTCCGGCGCCAGGGCGCGGAGTAGACCTTAAGTGAACAAATTATTTCTGTAATGTAGCGTTCTAAACATGGCGCCCTGCGCCCAAACTAGGACTTGTGCTCATTAGATGAACCCGGATTCCTCGGGGGACGGGTAATCCCTTGAGGATTCCGGCGTCAAATTAGGCACTAATGACACCGATTTCCGGCGCCATGGCGCAGAGTAGACCTTAAGTGAACAAATTATTTCTGAAATGTAGCGTTCTAAACAAGACGTCCTCCAAATATTGAAAGTTCTTACTTCACACAATGATTGCTTATGACCTAAGTGTTGACTTGTGCTCATTAGGTGAGCCCGGATTTCTCGGGGGACGGGTAATCCCTTGAGGATTCCGGCGCCAAATTAAGCACTAGTGACACCGATTTCCGGCGGCAGGGCGCGGAGTAGACCTTAAGTGAACAAATTATTTCTGTAATGTAGCGTTCTAAAGAAGGCGCCCTCCAAACATTGAAAGATCTTACTTTACACAAAGATTGCCTATGACCTAAGTGTGTGTTATGATTTTGTTTCAAGGTTATTTTGTGAAGTTCAAGGTCATTGGAGGAAATTTCATAAGTTGTGTCTGTAGATAAATACTTTAGTTATGATTTTGTTTTTCTTAGTGGGGAGGGGGGGGGGAATTATTTGTGAGGTTGCTCACAGAACCGCCAGTTAGTCCACTGAGAGCACTCTCCCCCTTTCTCGCAACCAAAATTCACCTTAAATTAACTTAAAGGAAATTGAATTTTGGGGCATTGTTCCCCCCTCCCTCAACCCACATTTTAGTAGAAGGCAATATAAATTTTTATGGCAAATTGAAAACAAATTATATTAAACAAAATAAGTTATAGCTGCCTCACAACTCCCCCCCCCCCCCTACCACTACCACGGATTAGATTTTGAAGATTAATTTTTTCTTTTATTGGCTTGTTAATACATTTCGGATGAATTTGTTCCCCCGAAGCAAAAACGATGCTGAGTGCTTGCATGGCCAAACATTATACGGAGAGTTGACCCTCCCACTGAGCACCTCTCGTACAGCGCACCCTCAGGTTGGAGAAGCCGTCATCATTTATTTTTGATTTTCTGAACTTACTTTTATCATATTGACAATCCTGTCTGATTAAAATCACCACCCGTCTGCCTACACCCATCAGGGTCTGATAGGTATCGATAACAATTCATCTTCACTTAACCTCTATATTTGCACACAACCTAAATATATATCTCATTTACCAAATACATAACTTTATCTGTTAATGAGAGGTGCAACTCTTCAATACTCAGTCTAGGGGTTACATAGAAAGCAGGATTAAAATAATTTGCCTGTCTCCATTTTAAAAATTCCAATACATTTTCTAAAGCCCTGATTGGTCAGAATTTTAGGTCGGTTGAAGATGACCCCCTATCAATACCTGTCAGACCCTGTAAGGAGAAGAGGGTGCTTTTAATCAGACTGATTGACAATCCTTTTCCGACAGGAAGCTGCAACGGAAGACCTCTTCGTTGCTTTGCAACGAGCTCGTTTCTAGTTCAGGGATATAATTATATACGAAACAACTCATGAGCGCATGAACATTTATTTGTATATTTTTAACCTTTGTCCGATCCAAGGTATGTGTCCGATGCATGGTTAATTCACCCTACTGTGTATGCATGTAGAGAATCTGCATGTCCTCACTGCCCCGCTCACACCCACTTTGCTGTGTCAGATAAGGCTAAGCTTATTTACAGGTGACCGACCACCCACCCACCCCCATTTATCTCTATATATAATACAACAATGTCGCTAACTTCGTCTGCCAGCCGAGAGGTACTGCCGATGAATGTTTGTTGAAATGAGCAATTTCTGCAATGGGTGTAGCCTGGTTCCCGAGGCCTTCCGAAGTGCAAGCACGAAGGCCAGGCACTCACTGTCGAATGGATTCTTCCAGTAGACAGAATCCAACATGGCGGACTCTATGGTAAGTAACGGGAATGTACGTAAATTAGCTTGTCATGTCTTATTTAGCTGTGTCACTTTCGATTTTATTAGATTAATTGACAGAAATAGACCTCAAGAAATATATGGTGCTTGGTTTTTTAAGTGACACGCTTGCTCGATCCAGTTTTATTCCTTTATTTAGGGGCATGTTAGGAGTTCGTCAGCTCGATTATTTCCCACCTATGTTACATGAATTTTAATCGTGTAACTTCGCTTTTTATAATAATCATGACTTTTATTGAGTTGGTGGGGGAGATTTATGCTAAGTTTTGCAGATGACACGCATCGGTTTTTTCTAATCTAAACATACAATATTTTGGTTCGAATTTCCTCAAATAGGTTTATGACTTTTATAACTATTCCACCCTTGTAAATGATTGATATTTAACAAACCATGAATAGATTAAAAAATATAATTTCTTTGTAAGATGACTGACTTCGTTTTAGTTTTGCACATTTTGAAATAACTATTCATCATTTACGTTAATTTTTTAGATGAATTTCCATACCTATAGCAAAAAGGAGAATCAAGATGAAAAAACACCTTCTTACATACATGTGATGTTCCATGAATATTCCAAACAACATGTACAGGTATTAATAATAAGATATTGTATGCATTACTTTATAGTATTTTTGGTTATCTTAGTATCTTAGTAAGTTGTGCTCATGCTCTGGTAGTGTCAAATTCCATATTCATACATACCATATTTTTGCTTGATACAGTGAAATTGATTTAAAGTTTCTGTTGTTACGGTACTGTGATTGTGTAGTGTAGAGGCCTGGAAATATATCTAACAACCAAAAACAAATTAATTTTACACACACACACACACACACAGTGTTTCATTGATATGCCTTTGATCAAACATACTGGTATTGTTACTGCTTCAATTTGATAGGTCACTCCTGCAAAATCCTCAAAGAAAAGATGCAGAGGATCACCAACTGGAGAAACTCCAAGTCATCCATCTAAACAAAGTTGTGGAGTATGTTTCTGAATTCTCTTATTGTAGAAAAAGCACTCAACTATTTTCAGAATATTACATTCTTAGTGATGGGTACTTATGTTGTAAATTAATTAACAATACAATGCTATACATGTATATCCTTGTTGCTTGAAATCTTCTATAAATTGATAATATGTATTTCTGTGATATTGTGCAGTCTTCAGGCTCTAGATGGAACGAGAAAGAAAAAACTTTTCTAAGGGGATACACAAGGGCCCACCCCCCTCCCAACCCAATACCAAATTCATATTGGAAGGAATTGGCATCAGATATGAATAAAGAACTGCATACTTCTAGAACAGGTTAATAACAAAATAGTTTAAGTCTGCTATTCAATCTTCTTTCCTCTTACAGTTAAAACAATAATAAGTTGTGACATATAAATTTAAGCATAATTTAACAAGTAAAACATATTTATAGAAATTAGTTTGATACACACCAATTTTGGATTTATGAAATACAACAATATCTTAAGCATTATTTACAGAATAGAATAATTTTACCTTCATTTTCCCATACAGGTGCATCTTGTAGATCTTTTTATAAAAGAGAAGCCATACATACAGAAGACTACATTGAAAATGAGGAATTCCTGAGGGGAAGTGAAGAAAGTGGGACACAAACAGACATAAGCATTCCCTCCCTCTTGTACAGGTTAGTGAAAACAACATTCATGTACATATATACATGTAAAGCTTCAGATAATTACAGACTTGTTTCAATACTAATACATTTTATAACTAGAGCCGAGCTCGTTGCAAGCAACGAGAAGGTCTTCCGTTACAGCTTCAAGTCGAGACAATCTGATTAAAATCATATCCTTGATCCCCTCCTTGTTTTTCTATTTTCGCTACAAGAGGATCTGAAGAAACCCCTCTTGAGATCACCCCCTGTTGAACGTTTGTTTATAAATATACATGAGTTATTCTAGCAATCAGAGCAAGTGTTAGAAACGGTAATTTTGGGTTACAAACAAAAATGGAGTTGTACGACGAAATGATGTCACATGTTCGTGAATCTTTCGGTATCAGCAAGTAAGAGATGGAGCATAAGTTGATATTAGACGCCCTTAGGGAATCTAAAGAATGTATTGGCATAACTTCCAAATCATGTAACTGAGGAATGGAACCGACGATTCCATTGGTCAAAGCAAAGTTATCCAGGAGGTGACCTCAAGTGGGGTTTCTTCAAATCATCGTATAGCGACTATAGAAATTTTAATCAGATTGCAAGTCAAGAAAGGATTGTCATTCAGTCTTAATAAAACCACCCCTCTTCTTCTTACACTTGTCAGGGTCTGACAGTTATTGATATGAAGTCATCTTCACACTACCTTAACTTCTGACCAATCAGGGCTTTAGAAAATCAATTTGAACTCTTCAAAAGGAGACAGAAAAATTAATTCATGCCTATTTTCTATATATTACTGCAACCTCCAGACTGCATAGTATTGAAGAGTTACACTTCTCATAAAACAGATAAAGGCATGTCTGTAATAAGTTAGGGGTATATATTTAGATTGTATGCAAATTTAAAGGTCATAGAAAGGTGACCTCTTATTGATACCTATCCGACCCCGTTGAGTGTAAGGAGAAAATGGTGGGCTGTCATTAAACTGGATTGTCAATATGATAATAGTAAGTTCAGAAAACGAGGCTCACTTTCAAAGTATTATTTTCCTACCAGACAAACTCTCCTTTTAACTCATTTCACGGTTATATCAATTTATGATAACTTAAAACACATCACTTATATGTACATGTATTTAATTATTCCAACCAGAAAATCGATAAATACGTTTACATGTATGTACAACTGATGACAGGATTCAAACTACTGGTATGCCTATATCATAGTGTAAAAACACAAAATCCACTGCGCTGATGCATAGAAAAAAGTGTTATGTTTCATAAACATTTTGATTCACTATATTCATACTTAAACCTCTACCGCTAAAACATGGAATAGTTTATGTAAAGTGCAGTGTTAAAAGAACACCAATTGTAAATAAACAATAATGCCTTCTCCCATCTGAGGGTGCGCTATTAGTATACGAGACTGAGGTGCTCAGTGGTAGGGATAACTATCCGTATAATGTTTGGCCATACAGGTCTCAGTTTTGTTTTTTAAAGGATGAGTATATTTATCTGAAATCTTCACAAGCAAGTAAAAGAAATTCACAAATCTTCAAAATCATAATCCGCGGCAGTGGTAGGGGTTGTGAGGCATCTCTAACTTCATTTTTTTTCAAATAGGATTTTGTTTTAAATATCCCAATATTTTTTTTTGCCTTGAGCGCTCATCTAGAAAGTGTGTGGGGGTGGGGGTGTCAATACCCCAAAATTTAATTTTCTAAATATAAATTTCAAAAAATGTTGGCAGGGGTGGGGGCAGAACTCCAACTGAATCAAAAATCCTTTTTGTCACTTTGTGTGACAGGAAGAGAGACCTCTGGTTTACAATTATTTCTATCATGTCACATATACATGTTTTAGTTATAATATTTTGGAATTTTTTAAAGATACAATGTCATTTATTTGATAAAAATCATATATTTATGCATACATGTATTAACATGTGACGTGTAAACCTAAAATTAATCAATTTTGTTCAGTTTTTTACTTGAGTAACAGAAAGGCATAAACCAGCGTTTTGTTCAGAGCACTGTGTACATTGTATATTTAAACCAAACCAAAAGAGATGGTGTGACGTCAAAGCAATTTGTTTTTGTTTTTTAAACAAAAGAGTTCTACATAATGTCAACCTCCAGAAAATACGATTTCTCTAACTTTAACATTTACAACACATGCGCGGATCCAGAAATTTTTTCCAGGGGGGGATCCGAATTGAACGTAGGGGGGGGGGGGGGCTACACTATTCATCAGAAATGTTGACAAGCAAAAATAAAAAAAACAACAACAAAAACTTATTTCCCAAAATCATGAAATTCCTAATCCGTGGAGGTAACGTAGTATGCCTTTAACTTGAAAAAATTGTACCTGTCAAAATTTTTTTCTCCCATATTCATGATATGCCTAATCCGATTCATGAAATGCCTATTCCGTTGGGAGGTGGGGGTGCGAATATGCTTATTACTGCATTTTTTTCAATATCACACTTAATATTTCCGCTTCCGACGCCTTTCCAAAACATATATGTGTTTTCCAGGGGGGGGGGGTCCGAGTCGTATTTGCGATAATTTCACTATGTAAATTTAATAACTTCTCATTTTTCGGGGGGGGGGGGCGGACAGCATGCAACAATTAATAAAATCCGTTGAACAACACATATCTATACCATTTAATTGTAACTTTGAGAAGTGCATACATTTTTGGGAGGCAACTGTGTCGCTAGTCTGTAAGTCAAGTGAATTATGTCCTAAGGTCTTTTAAAGAAATAAGGAACTGTCAACACTTGCAGTACTCTGATGATTTCTATGGCGACCGACTGCATTGAATAACGTATTTCATAACTTCTAAACGTGAGAACAAATAATTATTATTTAACATCTTTGACTTAAAACTTTAAACTTATATTCAACAATGGACCACTACAGTGATAGCTCACTTCCAAGTGTATTTTAATTACATAACAATTGATGATCTGCATCCATAAATTACCTATGGCTATCTGTGTCCAGGGTTGTGTGCACTTAAAAGGCCGAGGTTTTTAACCGGTCTGTTTACCTTAGGTAAGTTTAGGTGGGGGTGGAGCCTATATTAAAAGAAGTGTGAAACCCCGAGGGAAACACGCTCGCTTGTGTATACATGTCTATATACACGGAGTATTAAAGTGCTCTCAAAAGAGTTTTTCCGATTATTTAAAAAGAATATCGTATTTACATGTATATGTACTTATAAAACAAATTGTTCTTCGTTGAAATGAATATAAACGCATGAAAAACCCTGTGCGACATGTGCAAAATCTTTCGTTTGATTGAACAAGTTTCTGTTATGGATTAACTGAGAATATATCCTGATGTTTTGTGAATTATACAATTACCCCACCGTACTCAAATACTAATGCAACTTTGCAACCAATGCTTGTAAATCTTTTCCGATCAGCTGCTAAATTAAAGTGCACAATAATTATACCAGCTGCGCATGCACCAGAGCTGTCTGTACTTGTTTCTCTTCCGGTTTCAGCTCGTGAAATTTCTCAAAGAAATGTGATAATTAACGATATATATCGTGAACGCAATATTTGATTTCATTTAATTATTTATTCTCAATTATTCACAAACATCTTTATTGATAAACGACGTCTTTCATGGATACATGATCGGCACCACATGATTGGTGATCAGCGCATTTAGTGTGGTACATAACCAAGTACGAGTAAATTTTTAATTCATATCTTTTAATATTTCTTTTGTTTAAAGTGCTAAAAGATAGCGATTTATCGTCACGGTATGCATCAAATCAAAAGAAAAAAGTTTATTACACCGTCGTCGCGAGCGCTGGGCATGGTACACAGGACGAGTAAACAAATGCCAATCATTTTCTAACATCCAAACTGGGGACTCGATTTAGTTGATTAACAAGGGTTACACTGACCAGGTAAATTTGAAGGCGGTGCTTATTTTTCGGTCGCACGGGGTGATTGAATTAACACGCAGACTGGCCGAATAAACACACAGATTGCAAAGTGAAACACATTAGGAAGTACGTTAACAAATAAGGAGTCACCAAAAATTGATTTTCGCCAATCACTGGGGGGGGGGGGGGGTGGAGCAGCACAGAGATGACTGTTTTTAAACTTCCTAGAACGCTTCGAAAATTAATGATTTTTTTTACTATGTCAACCCTCTTAAAATTTGGTACAACTCTTAAGAAAACTTATTTTACTTTCTACACTATTTAATTTTTGTGTTGGTCGAATATTAATTCTTACACCAGTATATGTGCATATATGACTCGATGGCCAGGAAAGTTTGAATATTGTCTTAAAAGTGTTAAAGTCTGTAAAAAGTAAAAAAAAAAAAAAAAGCAATAATTAACGGAAATGATCATGAGTAACTACAGTCTATTCGTCGTCGGACCCCACGGGTTTTCCATCCGTTAAATTGCTTGAAATCAGTGTAACGGGTAGAAAACCCGTGGGTTCCGACGATGCAGTATATTAATCTTACATCTAAGTTAAACACATATCAATTTTACATATGCCGGTAAATATCTCGGAATTTCATTATATTTAATCTTTTATTTATACAATCGGCCTTGCATATTTAGAATCGAATTGATAGATTACTTTTATTCAATTAATGATAGGTTTTTATAAGATTTTTCGCCCTGACGTTTAAATCAACGCTAAATGAACTGAATACGGGAGATAAATTCATCTTTCATCTAAAACCAATATAAATGAAAATAAAATAAACAAATAGTTTTGTGTTCGTACAAAATATCAATAAACATACACGTGTGATAAGGTACATGTAGATGTCCCCTCTCGCGCGATCTTCTCGGCCATGTGCGAGCGTGCGAGGGATGATCATCATTTAAAGGGGTAATCTTTGTGGGTTTTTGTTGTTGATCTAAAACATTATTAGTACAGTTCTTATACAAACCCACCATTGATTTATGTATGACGATGTTTTGGATTAGGAATAATATCGGATTTTATAATTTTCAGAATGACTTCTTAATTTTCATTTTAAATAAAACATTAATAACTTAAAATTAAAACAGTTCCTGTATTTGCGGCTATATAAACTCAAAACAAGTACATGAAAGACGCGAATCTGGTGTATTAGGTAACCGCTGACCGCTTGGTAGTGCACCCGCGGCCGAGGAGCCCGCGATCTCCTCGGCCGCGGGCGAGGAATAGGTTACGTAAAGTTACAACACACACAGCTCAGAACCCAGCAGATTTGAAATGTTTGCAGTATAATAATGACTAAAATCTACCAAATAGAAGTTGTTATTTTTTTTTTTACTTAAAATCCACAATTGATCTATGCCTGATATTACTTCCGATTGAGAATGACATTTCTTTTATTAATTAACAGAACGTTTTCTTATTTGACACTCTATCATTTAATTCAATTTGAGAAGAATAAACGTCTATGTGTGATCAAAATTAAAACAATTCTTGTTTTCGGCTAAATGAACTCATAAATTGAGAAACGTGACTCCGGTGTATTAGATAACCGCTGACCGCTAGGTAGTCCAGCCGCGACTATGGCGACCGACTTTCTCGGCCGCAAGCGAAGGATAGCTTACGTAATGGTTCACACACACAGCTCTGATTCCAGATATATTTTAAATGCACGCAGCATGATAACTAAAATGTATCACATAGATTTATTTTTTTTCCGTTAGTCTGTGTGATTTACTAGAAAGAAAAAGAATGTTTATATTTTCTATTTCTCGTTTTTTAGGATTGTGCAGAATTTACGAAGATGACTTAAACTCCTCACATAAAAGCATGTATCCTAAATTTTTTTTTTTTTTTTTTTTTGTGAATTAAAGCCTCCTTTTTAAACAGGCATACTGTCTGTCGTAACTTAATGTCAGTTGTACGCACAATGACTTTCATTAACTTGCCAAATAAACACAGGTATATGTTAACATGTAGAGCTTTTTACACTCATACTACACTACTCACCAACAAAATAACATTGTAACGACATTTATAGGATCCCAACAAACAACTTTTCCAGCGACAGCTATATCAAAATCCTAGCCGTTTTTTAGTTATTTAGCAAAAACTTTCAAGGACCCTTGGCCCTTAATTTAAGGGGACAGCCCTTTTTTATTGGTGTCAAATGAAAGTCCTTGACATTCTGCACAACTTTTATTCTACATGTCTTAACAAAATATTTTTCGTTTAAAAGATACAAAGGAAAATATGTCTAAATTTTTGCACTTTTTGGAACCCTGTTGTTTGACCCCCTACCTTTTTCTAAATTAAGAAAGTAATCCAAAAACAAAAACCGATGTGCAAAACTTCAATGTCTCTGTTATTCAAATTCGTTGGATTCCCATTCCCTGCTATCATAGTCTCGGAGCCTTTGTCTGGAAACGAAAGGCCCTAAATTTTTTAAAAAGGGGAATAACTCGTTAACGGAAGAGGATTTTTAAAATTTATGAAATGGTTTAGATAGTGTTTTGTAAAGTCTATAAGCCCTTAAAATTTGAGCAAAAACCGTTCAGAAATGAGCAAGATATGAAGCCTCAAAGTTCGCGTCTAGGAAGAAAAAAAAAAAAAAGAAAAATAAGAATAATCTTAATCTGCACAATAATATAAAGGTCTTCCGTTGGAAACGGAAGACCTTAATTAATATGTCTGATGCATACATGTACATGTACATGTACATTGTGTATCAACCACTTTTCCTACCAAATGCCACATTGGTTCAAACCCAAACAAATCTTCACCTATTATACTGATATTTGTGTGAAACATTGCTTTTAATTTTGAAATCAGATGTGAACATTTTGAGAGAAGTTCTGAAGTAGATATGGAAGTTGAGGAGACTGTCAGTTCTCGGATCAAGAAGTTAACTAATACAAGGAGGAACAGCAGTTCCTTACAGAGTTTGGCCAGAGAGATATATGAAATAAAGGACCTAAGAGAGGCTATTTGGCAATGTTTCATTCTAGAAATTGAAGAATCTTCAAAATATCTATCACAGAGACGTTTCAGTTACTTGGGAAGTAACACTTATGAAGATTTGCTAACTTTCAGATGGGAATGTGTTGTGCAAGAAATGCTTGATCACAATCCCCTTCTATTAGAAACCTTGCTTGCTGTGTGTCTTCCTAGGAAGTCAATGAATGAACCACATTTTGATGTGATATATCCAGAAATTGGAACAGTCTACGGAATACTCATGAAGAGGAGGTGCAATGACCTTTCTCGTGTCCAAAGGGTGATTTCAATGTCATTATCAGAGGAAAAGGTGCATCAAAAGGTAATTTACAATTGTCTTAATAGTGAACTTTTATTTTGAAATTTATAACAATGTTAGATTGTTGCCTTTTTAATTTTAAATAATTTTGAAAAAAAATGTGTTATCGTTGATAATAGTATTGTGTTTCTGGTTTGTTTATTTTCAGCCTTTTCCTTTTAAGATTGGACTGTTTTGTTGTTTTCTGTTACAGTTATACTAAACCTCATTAAACCATACTTTGTGAACATGATTAAAAAAATAATGTCATGTACCTGAGTATGGATAATTGAGTTTTTCATTTTCTACGAAAAAGTTTATCACTGGATGGCGTGTTTCACTAATTGTTATCATTTTTAATATATACCGCAGTTTCTTAGCCATAGAGTAAGTAAATGTTTCAAATTTGACTCACTGGTAATTAATTTATTATATGAATTGGAAGTTGATAACTTATTTGCTATTTTTTATGCTAAAACAGTATAGTATAACTTACATTGCAGTGAACATATTGTATTGAAGTTTTTAAACAATATTCAAAATGATATTGCTCCTATTTAAATAAATTTACTTCATGTTTAATATTTATGTGCACTGAATTTTTATTCAAGGTTCATGATAGACTGCAGCGACTGGGAGTAACTTTATCTCACAGTGTTGTTCTTAAAGTCCAAAAACAAATTGGTAACCATTACATAAAAGACCTTGTGGATGCAATCAAAAGTGGGGAACATTTTCGTTTGATTGGAGACAATGTAAACTTTATGGTGAAAGCCAGTCACCAGCGACATGAATCATCAAAACGTATGGAGCACTGGTTTGCGTCTGCTGCTATCATTCAGCATGAACATTTTGAAAACCTTTCAGACGTTGGACCGCAGAAACAAGTTTTAGATATTCCACCTGAGAGTTTTCTACCATCCCCATCAGACTGGAATGTAATTCGGCAAGAATATGTTACACTAACATTAAGTTTGTTATGCAAATTTTGCAAAGAATTTGCTGGTTTCAAAACTTATGTATATGAAATGAGACAGGAATTTATTCCTGTTAATTATGACGTGACCAGGAAACATTCTGTTGTCCCACTACCAGTATTGCCAAAAAATGAACAGTGCTACACAGATGTCATACAGATCTTGGATTCATACGAAGAAACTATTGCAGAAATATTCAAGGCCAGTGGCAAAGTATTTAATGGCAAAACAAAAGTGCACATTGGTGGCGATCAACTCACCAGAGAACGCTTTTCCGGTGCAAAGAGACTTCGGAAAGATGCCATTAGTGAGGAGGAACGGTTCGAGCACCTTTCTCCTATTACTTTTGAGCTCTTTCATTTACAAATGACCCTATTAACGATGTTTTACAAGCTTTTATACGAAAAAGAGAGCTTTGAGAAAGGAACACTCCATGGAGAGAAAATAAGGCTGTCTAGGACTGAGGCAAATGGTGACGATGTCAAGAACCACTTTGACCATTGCAAAGAACTTGCAGTATCTTTAATAGACAGTTACATAGTGTCTGCAGCTCTGGAGTATTTTGGGATGGACAAGTTGGATTCTGTGCCAACCAAAAATTTTATACTAAGTTCAGATGAATCAAGTGAATATGAGAAGAAAATGTCTCTTGTGCATTCATTAGAAAATTTTATTGATGCATACATAATAAAAGATTCAAAAGCTTTACTTCAGGAACAAACATAGCCACTACAGTTTATTCAAATACAGGTACAAATGCCAAATGGAAGTCCACTGAATATTCAAGTACCCCTTTCAACAACGTCTGAAAAAATTCAACCTTCATCAGATCATATCATGAACTATGGACTTCGGATTTTAGAACTAGGACTTGCATTTAAAGCTTTGCAAAGCAATGTCAAAATTCCAAATAGGGACAGGTTTATGCCACTGATGAAGTACTTAATGTGTATTCTGAAGGGCCACAATAATAATTCCAAGTATGCACTTGAAATTTTGCGATTCATAGTCCATCAGCAATGCACAATGGATGAGAAAACAGCACATCAATCTTTCTATGGTCTCTTTGTCAACAACAAAGGAGAGTTTGATTCTTCAATTCCAGCAGACCTTCAGATGGAACATATTGTGCGACTCATTAAAGGTCACTTAAAAGCTGTTCATTCAAACAAAACGGACACTGCCATAGCAAAGAGAACAGCTGCCTTTGCTGGCATGAAAAACATATCGGCATCTTTTGATGATACCTCAAGTGTTATTGTACGTTCTCAGAAGCACAGAATTGTATCGTCACACTCTGATGAATGCATGATCATCAATGACTTACAAAAACTTAAACCATTTGACCATAAAGATGGACGCAAGTTACCATCATTCCCTAAACCTGTACAAAGTCCACTTAGTCATCTGAATATGCAGAAATTGAAGTCATGGATTAGAGAGCATCAATACAACCTTCATCATGAAGTAGGAAATTGAGGTAAGACATCATACAAAATTAAAATAAAACATTGATCCATGAAATGTAATAAAGAAGTATATGTAAAAGAAAATGTTTATTTAAGCCATGCCTTTAACAAAACATTGTTTATGTCAAGGTCAAATCAGTGACCTGCTTTACTATACAGCATAAAGATTGTGCAACTGCTGAGGAAATTTGAAAGTCTTTGGTCAGTTCCTCCTCTGCTAGGTATAGTTTAGGAAAGCGGACCAATTGTTCATTACACTCTAAGCTTACTTCCTCGCCCAGGTCTGATGATGTCACATAGGAAGATAATGCAGATCTGAGAGCAGACTTGTCTATCTCAGAATTCATTGCAGCTAAATCAGAAGTGGGGTGAGAATTTTCACATATATCACAACAGTTTTGAACAGTGGCAGTGGAATCTGTAATAATGTAAATAAAACTGTAATTGTTGAACTTCAAAAATCAAACTTCAATATTTTAAAGCTTTTTATCAGTTCCTAGGTACATGTATTTTGTAGTGCATAAAATTTACCTTCCAGATTTTTGGGAGGACCAGCATGAATCACCTGACTTACATAACGCAGGTCTGCCCCCATCCCCAGTGCAACTGTAGCTATGACAACTCTCAGGGGACTGTCTTGTGGATTCTTTGCCAAATTTTTAAAGATGATATCCTTCAGCTGAAATTTATTTTATTAACAGATGATTTAAAATTTGTTGAAACTTGAGAAAAGAAATCCAAGGATACCCGGTACATACATATTTGAGAGGCTACGAATTTTTGTAGAGAATATCACCAAATACTACATAAACTTGAACACGAGTGTTATAGTTTTTTAATAACTTTACTATTAATTTGAAAACAAACTAAGTCTTACCAATTGCAAGGTACATGTAACAGAGAAATTGAATTACTTTATACTTGTACAGGTATCATTTATTCAGTTACAATGCATGTATTTTTAAGTTTGTTTTCTATTTTAAAAATATGAAACTGTATGTATAGTTTTGAGACAATATTCACATCATTTCCTTTTTCCAAGGCAGAGTGGAACATTACTACTCTCAAATTGTCTGCTGACTTCTGTCCATCACCACCATACATGCTGTCTCTGAGAATTCTCTCAGCCAGTTCAAACCCATATCCCACCCAATCCATGTTTCCACAGCAATAAATTAGGGTGAGTGGATAATCTTGCGGTTTTCTTTTAAGTTCATAGAACACAGACTCAAACACATAGTCATACGCTTTTTTCACAGATTTGTATTTACCAACACCTGGTCTGTTTTTTACAATAAGTCTGATGTTTTCTTTGGTTGGAATTGTCACGATTGAATTGTATTGAGTCATCATTAGGTGCTGAGCAACACTTCTTTGACCCTCTTTAGACAAAGTAGCGCTTAATGCAAGCACTTGAGCATCTGGAACAACTGCTCTCAATTGCTTAATTTCTTTAAAAATAGGACGAAATTCCTCCCCCCAGTCTAGAATACAGTGGGCCTCGTCAACAACAATAAAGGATTTCTTATTACACGAGCGGAGAGCTTGATAGACAGCTTTGTTGCGTATGATATTTTCAGGATGTGAGAATATGTAAGAGAAACTCCCTGATGCAATTTTGTCAATATCAATGTCATTCATCTTGTTTTTTAAACAAATGCTAGTGTTTTTACCTAGTTTGGCAAGTTGTTGATCAATAATTATGTTTAGTGGCTCAATAACTAAAACAAAGGCATCAAGCTTAGTTTCATATCTGTATGCTATTGGCAAAAGTTCATATATTAGACTTTTTCCATAGCCAGTTGGCAGCATACAAACAACATCTGTCTGATCTTTGACCAGGAGTTTTATTGCTTCCTTCTGTTTTGATTTAAGGCACAGAATATTGGAGTTAAAAGAGTTATTATATAAGTTGAGAATTGACTTTTCTGGAGAGTTTTCATCAACCTGGAAATAATTAAACAACAACATAAATCTGCCAACCTAATATTTTGTATTTATTAATTTTTGATACATAAAATCATAACATTAGGATATAATGAAAAGAACTTTCTTGTAAGGATATTTTGGTAAGAAAGAAGATTTTTAAGTTTATTAGAAGAATATTCACTATGTTCCAACATATGTATTATTAATTCAGAACGTTGTTATAAAGAATAGAATGGCAGCACACTAGATTTTGATGAATATGTTATAGCAATTTTGATTTGGTTGACATATAAGGATTTGTTGATATGAATGGATATGCTGACATGAAATGATTTGTTCAGTATTGATGACTATATTAATATTAAAATGTGTGCACACTGAAAGACTACTAATCATTCCTTCAAATGACAGCCAACAACAGGGATCGAACCGTTCCTCTATCGTACATGCACTGCTTGAAAAAACAGCTTTACAAAATAAGTAAAGCAATTGTAAATTTAATATTTACATTGTCTTTAATCAAATTTACTTATTTACGGCAAAGTTGGTAAATATGATATTTACATTAACTTTACTTTAACTTAAAGTCTATGTAATGTCCCACATTACATCAACTTTACTGCAGTGTAAATATAATATTTATAAAACTTTAATTTCTTTAAAAGTAGATATTTACAAAAATTAAATTAGAGATTTTCAACACCTTTACGCTTCATTAAAAGCGACATTTTCGTACTAAAACTAGTTCAGTAATGCTCTTTAAAGTTCATCTTTCCCTTATGGTAAAGTTTAACTTTACTCGAATTAAATGGCATTAAATATCAATTAAACAAATATATATATATATATATATATATACTTTTCTGGTTTCCCTCCTGTTTGAGCATTTAAGAGAGTTGCATAAACTAAACCAATAACTGCAACATTCATATTTTATTTATATTTCATAATTTCAGTCTGTACATGTACAAAAAAATACTGTCACAGAAAAAGTATTTACAATTTTAGCGGGAACAGTCATTAATTCAAAATGTTTTTAATTAAACAGCCACGAAAATTCCTCCTTTAGCTTTGGTTTCTCTTGCTCTCGAACTGAGCCAATTTGTCTCTTCTGGAGAAGGCGCCTGCTCCTTGAAGAGCATGTTTCCTGGTATTTCTTGTCCAGGCTCTGTTTAATGTTCCTCCAAGCATCACTTTCCCAAGAGTATGGATGCGAGATGAAACCTTCATCTGCCTCCTCGTTACTGGACATCAGTTTGTGCGAATCTTTGGACTTCAGTACACCTAAAACCATGTTCTTCTTCTCTGTTGTCCAGTTCTTTTTCTCAGCAGCCTGAGTTCTGCGTCGTACCTTCTGCACAATGAAATGATATGATAATGATGAATGTCCTAATAACTAAAACTAGAAGATATTCCTTACATTGAATTTTATCATTGAATTAGAAATACAAGATTGAAGAATAGGCTCATTGCTGGTTGTAATGCACTATTAAACTGATCGAAGAATTTGTGAACTAGTATATGTAGATTTCATGTGTAGAGTGTTGCCTGCATCACAATAAGAATCTTGTCAAAACCTATCAATCAACTTCATGATTCATTTGTATTTTGTACAATCATAGTATTTTTCAAGATCTGGTTAAACAACAAACACGTGCACTTTTACAATAAACAGTAGAAAATTTAATTACATCAATGACTTAATATGTTACTCTATGAAAGCAAGTATAAACTGAAGTTGAAACAGGTTTTGGGTTGTTTTCTCTGCAGGAAACAAAGTTATGCTTTTTCATTTGAAAACAAAAATCATTGCAACCCAGTTCATGCTCAAATAATAAGGTAGCTTTTGATTTTTTTCGACCAATTATTATCAAACTATATAATATAACTGGTAGGTTTTTCATAAAAAATAGAAATTAGCACTCAATATCATAAACAATGACCAATGCAGTAGGGAGAAATAATCGGCCTTATAGCAATGTTAGGGTGCTTGAAAAGTAAAAGTATTTTAAAACAACTTGCCTCTTTCTTCCTCTCGTATGTGGCCTGCCTCTGCTTATGTAGTGTTTCTTTATTTCTTGATTTTCTGTTAGCAGCTTCCTTTTTTGAAGTAAAGTATCGTTTTACAGCAGCTATGGGAAAACAAAAACAAGAGGCCCATGGGGCCACATCGCTCACCTGAGCAACAATGGGCGTTCAAAAGATATTGTGCCATATGGCCCCTCAGTAGAATAACAAAAATTAAATATTGTAAAGTATTCGAATTTTACACTTATTTTTGCATATATACACGTAATCTTTGACATTGTATCTTTATGGAATACTATTTTTACCCAGAATAAGAAAATCCTACGCAAGATATAAAACTAACATTTGGTGGGATTACACTGTTAACTTCCAATTCCCTATATTTTCGTTCTGCCTCCACCCCCTTCCCCCACTTTATAAAGCGATCAAAATATATGAGAACATATAGGTACATTTTCTTCCTTAACTACTTACTAGTTATTGTATTTTTTTTAAATATTATATAATAGTTATTGCATTTTATTAAATATCCTATAGATGTGAAGAAGAAAATTGTACTCCAATCCGCTCAATTCCTCAAATTAAAAACATTCAAAAATTTAATTTGTCTTCTCCATTGTAATTAAATGACTGTTGTTTACCTGGCGTAAACTTATGTGACTTTTATAACTTTACTCACATTTTAGTGATGAATACACTGGAATGAAATTGTTGTCACGTGACATGTTAAAGAACTATAAAAATCAATGTTACAGTATTGACAGGCACATCACTCTATTTTACTAAGGCACACCCATTATTTTCATCTTTATTCAAAAATAAAAATGGCTACAGACCAGGATAATTATCCGCTGTAATATTTTCTAAGGAATAGCAATAATTCCTTTATCCCCGCAAAAAAAAATGTGTCAGAACTATGGAAATTGCTTAACGGTGTCGTTTTTTTTTACTCGTGTCTGAAAAACTATCGAAATTGATGTAGATTTCACATTATTCATTGTATAAAGAGGGGGCCCCAGAGAGTAGTTATATACAGCATATCATCCGTTAATTTTTTTGTACAAGTATTTAACATTTAGCAAGACATTTCTAATGATCAACCAAAATTTCAGTGTCAATCGTAGAATTATAAGCAAGATACAGAGCTCACAATTCTGCTAGGTTTGAGTCATATTTTGTTCACATGAGTTAAAAATTATTACATTCAGCTTAAGATATTTAACTTGGTATTTCCTATTCAGCATTTAAAGTGGGGAAAAAAAGAATGGCCTCAGATCTGTGTACATAGAATTGTGAGCAAATCTCTGTATCTTGCTTGTCATTCGAAGCTTAACACTCAAATATGGTTAGTAAATAGAAATTGTAAACAATTAAACATAAGAAACATGCACTATAACAAATAAAGTGCACAATTTATTTTTCAAAATGAATCATATACATGTATATACCTACATATTTCCGTCAGCGATATTAAACTCTATTTAAATTTATGAATAAACTCGAGAAAATGCTAAGCATCTCAACAAAACACATTGCATTAATCTAATATTACGCAAAAGATCATACCGAATTACCGATAGAATGAATAGTATTTTAGTACTCTTTTAATACATCAGATTTTGCTTAATTTGCGCAGGTAAACAGTTAACTGGCTGATTTACCGAAGTCTCTGTTTGATTTGATACGTAAAAATTTACAAAATACATTACAGGCGAAAGTTCCCAGGTTACAAAGCATAGATAATGAAAACGAAACGAAAATCAAAACAAGCTAACACCACCGTCATATGTGAAAACTGTCAACGCATTGAAATATTTCACCTCAATTTACTTCACAAAATCGGCACCAATGTATTTTGCATGTTTCAAAGATCCCCTTCGTACGCGAACTGTTGCACAACATTGTCATCGACCCGTTTATCTTAAACACGAGTCTTGGTAAAATGGGTGGGCAAACCCGGGCCGGGGCAAAATAAAAGCCGGGGCAGATCGGCAATCGTCAATTCCAAAATACGCATTGTTTTGCAGCAATATTTACAGCGAATACAAATATACTGGTACGTAACATATCCTCAAAATTTTAATGAGATTGGCATATTAATAACTGCCAATCTTTTGTTTTCCCCCGGCCCGCGTTTGCCTACCCATTTTACCATGACTCATCATGCTCATGGAATACCGAACCCGAAGCTATAAACTGATTGAAACACGCCTTTCCTTTATTATTTTTTTCGTAATAACTCAGATTTGAAACAGAATTAGCCCATAATTTTTGCAATTTATATTTTCCTTTCCATAAGGATTATTTATGCTAAATTACATTGAATTTGACTCGGTAGTTCTTGAGAAGAAGATTTTTAAAAATGCACCCCCCTTTTTCTACAGTTTCGAGGTTTTCTCCGCTTTGAATAAAGATCGGTCTTTCATTTTTGCAATTTATATTAACCTTCCCATCAGAATGCTTTGTGCCAAATTTGGTTGAAATTGGCCGAGCGGTTTTAGAGAAGAAGTTCAAAATGTTAAAAGTTTACAGACGGACAGACGGACAGACAGACAGACGGACAGACGGACAGACGGACGGACGGACGGACAGACGGACGACGGACAAAAGGTGATCAGAATAGCTCACTTGAGCTTTCAGCTCAGGTGAGCTAAAAAAACCATAAAAATATTGCAATAACCAACCATTATCAGATAATTTAAAAGCAATGAATATTTATTCTACAGCACAATAACAAGGAGCATTAATATCTAACTATATGGGATAACTATTGTACATGTGCCATATGTTGTTTTGCATTATGAAAAGCTTGACAATCAGTTTTGACACCAGAATAGAAAACTAAAACAAAACATAAATAACCCAAAAATCAAGTTAATATACTTTTAAAATATTATCATGCATTTTGTCAACAATGTTCACTTCATAGTCTGAATGAAACACCCTAAAATGCATTTACATGTACTTTGTACATTCACATCTAACAATGAATTGTTATATAATAATAAAAAAACTTACTATCCAAAACTTCATTTGTAACATCAGGAGCAACCCCCCTCACACTCCTTTTTATATAATCTGTGAATTCCGAGTTGACTTCATCAAAGAATCTGAAATAAAATATAAATTTTATAAAAATCATTTAAGCAGTATATATATGTACTTTCCTTAACTTCTTAAGTTTTCCTTAAAGTTTTTAAATACCAACTTTTATTATTATCCATCAATTTGAGATAACCATTAGATAAATAGTAAACTAAATAATGTAAGGTACATACAATTATCCCAAAAATATATCTATTTGAATGGGAAAAAGTTGACAAGTTGACAAACCTTTTTTTATAATCCCATTTCAGTTCCATCTCCTCTCCATTTGCAAAATATTCTTTTACAGCATTCTTGAGATAAAAATAAAGAATAAAAACTTGAACATCATGAATGGGTACGTACTAGCATTTTTGTTGTTAGACCATTAAAAATGTTATTTAATGTAGTTCTTACTAACTAAAAGAATGTTAATTCAACTGCTCTAACAATTTCCATGTCGACCAGTCTGCAGACCCAACAACAGAAATGTTGGCCATTGACTGCTATGATATTGCTTATTAATCAATATTTGTCCAATTGTTTATTAAAATAGAGGAACAGCTGTGCAACATGAATGACTTGCTTGCTTGATAGTTGACTGTGGTTCAGGTAACATGATTTTTGGACCTTCAGACACTAATATTGGCCTCGGGCAATAATTATTGTCTCCAGGTGCAACAAATCATGTTGCTATTATACCAAGTCATGATCAATGTGTATTATGCTGTTTGCAATTAATATTGAAAAAAAATTATTTAAAATTATAGATGCTTAAGCTCTAGCAAAATAAAAGGCAGATACCAACCCTTATTCTATTTGGAACAGAAACTGGTTCCTTAACTTCATCTCTTTTGTTATTAATGTCTGTTCGAAGTCCCTTTAACTCCTTCGTCAAAACTCTTAAATGACTAAGAATTTCTCTTTGGTTTTGCAGTATTTCTTTAATATGCCCCTGTAGACCTTGGGTTTTTCCTTTGAAGAAAATTAAATAATGTGAATACAGCCATAATCAAATTGTTGTTTTAAATTTAATAAAGTGAATAAATATTGTACCATGACAGCCATGAAATCAATTTGGCAATTTTCATTAAGCATTACTCATAATTATCATATATATATATATATATATAATTATTTACCTTTTATAATAAAAAAACTTTAAGGTTAAACTATCACCTAAATTGATTTCATCTCAATCTTACTTCTGTCGCACATACCACTAGATTTTGAGCTATTTAAAGATGAAAGTCCACCAGATTGTCCAGACAGGGTCTTTGATTTCTTAGTTTTCTGAAATAAAGAATGAATTACATTAAATAATATCATAAACAGTTAACAATTAAAACAAGAGGCCCATGGGGCCACATCGCTCACCTGAGCAACAATGGGCGTTCAAAAGATATTGTGCCATATGGCCCCTCAGTAGAATAACAAAAAATAAATATTGTAAAGTATTCGAATTTTACACTTATTTTTGCATACACGTAATCTTTGACATTGTATCTTTATGGAATACTATTTTTACCCAGAATAAGAAAATCCTACGCAAGATATAAAACTAACATTTGGTAGGGGTACACTGTTAACTTCCAATTCCCTATATTTTCGTTCTGCCCCACCCCCTTCCCCCACTTTATAAAGCGATCAAAATATATGAGAACATATAGGTACATTTTCTTCCTCAACTACTTACTAGTTATTGTATTTTTTTTTAAATATCATATAATAGTTATTGCATTTTATCAAATATCCTATAGATGTGAAGAAGAAAATTGTACTCCAATCCGCTCAATTCCTCAAATTAAAAACATTCAAAAATTTAATTTGTCTTCTCCGTTGTTGTTTACCTGGCGTAAACTCGTGTGACTTTTATAACTTTACTCACATTTGAGTGATGAATACACTGGAATGAAAATTGTTGTCATGTGACATGTTAAAGAACTATAAAAATCAATGTTACAGTATTGACAGGCACATCACTCTATTTTACTAAGGCACACCCATTATTTTCATCTTTATTCAAAAATAAAAATGGCTACAGACCAGGATAATTTTCCGCTGTAATATTTTCTTTGGAATAGCGATAATTCCTTTATCCCCGCAAAAGAAATGTGTCAGAACTATGGATATTGTTTAACGGTGTCGTTTTTATTTACTCATGTCTGAAAAACTATCAAAATTGATGTAGATTTCACATTATTCATTGTATAAAGAGGGGGCCCCAGAGAGTAGTTATATACAGCATATCATCCGTTAATTTTTTTGTACAAGTATTTAACATTTAGCAAGACATTTCTAATGATCAACCAAAATTTCAGTGTCAATCGTAGAATTATAAGCTAGATACAGAGCTTACAATTCTGCTAGGTTTGAGTCATATTTTGTTCACACGAGTTAAAAATTATTACATTCAGCTTAAGATTTTTAACTTGGTATTTCCTATTCAGCATTTAAAGTGGAAAAAAAGAATGGCCTCAGATCTGTGTACATAGAATTGTGAGCAAATCTCTGTATCTTGCTTATAATTCGAAGCTTAACACTCAAATATGGTTAGTAAATAGAAATTGTAAACAATTAAACATAAGAAACATGCACTATAACAAATAAAGTGCACAATTTATTTTTCAAAATAAATCATATACATGTATATACCTACATATTTCCGTCAGCGATATTAAACTCTATTTAAATTTATGAATAAACTCGAGAAAATGCTAAGCATCTCAACAAAACACATTGCATTAATCCAATATTACGCAAAAGATCATACCGAATTACCGATAGAATGAATAGTATTTTAGTACTCTTTTAATACATCAGATTTTGCTTAATTTGCGCAGGTAAACAGTTAACTGGCTGATTTACCGAAGTCTCTGTTTGATTTGATACGTAAAAATTTACAAAATACAGGCGATAGTTCCCAGGTTACAAAGCATAGATAATGAAAACGAAACGAAAATCAAAACAAGCTAACACCACCGTCATATGTGAAAACTGTCAACGCATTGAAATATTTCACCTCAATTTACAGTATATGGCCATAAGTGAGTCATCAAAATGGCCGCCGTTTTTTTCATTTTTACAAATATCTGAGTTGTTTTTTAAGTTTTGGTCTTTATGATGTAGCAAGGGAAAAAAAAAATTAAATCATAGCCTTTTATAGAGGCTAATCTATATTTATACATGACGTCAGATGTCCCTGACCTTTCTAAACTGTAAACATCGTCTGCTAAAACATGGCCGAAAAACGAAAGGAAATGTCAACACCACAGAAACAGTTGGTTATATCTTTACGTCGAGATGGATTCAGTCAATATAAAATTGCTGACATTATTGGAGTAAGTCAATCGTGCATAAGTAAGTTTCTTCGTAAATTTCATCGAAGTGGAAACATTGAAAATTTACCTCGAAGCGGACGGCCTCGAAAAACGGATGAAAGGGGGGATAGGAAAATTTTACGTTGTGTTAAAACGGACAGACGACAAACTTTAGCAGAAATAACGAATGAAGCAAACAATGCATTACCTTCTTCTGTTTCTAGCCGAACTGTTAGAAGAAGATTACGTTTTTCTGGCTATACAAGGAGGAAAATTCGCAAAACATTAACAATTCGGAAAGAGAATAGAAGTCGTCGGATAAATTGGTGTAGGTCAAAACTTGGATGGACTTTGGATAGACACTGGAAAAAAGTAATTTTTAGTGACGAAACACAAGTTGTGGTTGACCAAAATAAACGAGTATATGTTTGGAGGAGAGCTGACGAAGTCTGGCGACCGGAGTGCCTGGGGCTACGCGGCAACAGTAAGTTTTCTGCCATGTTTTGGGGTTGTATTTCCCATAATGGGATCGGAACATTCACACAAGTTGAGGGCAATATAAATTCCCGAAAATATATCGACATTTTAGATGAAAATTTGTGGCCGGTTTTAGCCCGGCATTTCCCCAACAACGATTATTTGTTCCAAGAAGACAATGCCCCCATACTTCAAATGAAACAAAACGATGGAAAGAACAAAACAATATTAAATCTTTAAATTGGCCATCCCAATCGCCGGACCTTAATATCATAGAAAACGTATGGCGAACAATTAAAATCCGTTTGCAAAGAGAAATAAACAACATCAAAAACAGAGGAGAACTGATTGAAAAAGTGAAAGAAATATGGAGTTCACTTCCACGACACTACATTCAAGGATTGTATACATCTATTCCAAAACGTGTACGACAGGTCATAAGGTCAAAAGGTCATGCAACTAAATATTAAATTTGAGGTAAGTTACTTTGTTACTTTTTGAGATATTTTACTTAGAAGTCAGTTAAGCGGGCACCTGTGTCTTATAACGGCGGCCATTTTGATGACTCACTTATGGCCATATACTGTACTTCACAAAATCGGCACCAATGTATTCTGCATGTTTCAAAGATCCCCTTCGTACGCGAACTGTTGCACAACATTGTCAGATCGACCCGTTTATCTTAAACACGAGTCTTGGTAAAATGGGTGGGCAAACCCGGGCCGGGGCAAAATAAAAGCCGGGGCAGATCGGCAATCGTCAATTCCAAAATACGCATTGTTTTGCATCAATATTTACAGCGAATACAAATATACTGGTCCGTAACATATCCTCAAAATTTTAATGAGATTGGCATATTAATAACTGCCAATCTTTTGTTTTGCCCCGGCCCGGGTTTGCCTACCCATTTTACCAATCTCATCATGCTCATGGAATACCGAACCCGAAGCTATAAACTGATTGAAACACGCCTTTCCTTTATTATTATTTTCGTAATAACTCAGATTTGAAACAGAATTAGCCAATAATTTTTGCAATTTATATTTTCCTTTCCATAAGGATTATTTATGCTAAATTACATTGAATTTGACTCGGTAGTTCTTGAGAAGAAGATTTTTAAAAATGCACCCCCCTTTTTCTACAGTTTCGAGGTTTTCTCCGCTTTGAATCAAGATCGGTCTTTCATTTTTGCAATTTATATTCACCTTCCCATAAGAATGCTTTGTGCCAAATTTGGTTGAAATTGGCTGAGCGGTTTTAGAGAAGAAGTTCAAAATGTTAAAAGTTTACAGACGGACAGACAGACAGACGGACAGACGGACGGACGGACAGACGGACGACGGACAAAAGGTGATCAGAATAGCTCACTTGAGCTTTCAGCTCAGGTGAGCTAAAAAAATGTTGTAAAAATGAGAATTTTATTGTTACACAGGACAAACTACCAAAATTGTCTATGCATGTGACTGTACGTATATGTGATATAATTTCATCATCAGAATCAGTAAATGAATACAATCTCACCTCATTTTGCATCTTAGTTGCAGCAGATAAGTATGTTTCATCTTCTGATTCTGTGTCTTCTTGAGCACATGCAAGTCTTCTTGTTTCTTGCCTTCGTTTTCTCGGTGACCGCCTCAAAGGAGTGCTCGTTGTAATTTCCTAAACAGACATCAAGTACTTTACATTAATATTTTTTATATTAAAAATGGAAAGGCTCCCTAATTCACTTGCCTAACACAGACCCTTATTATGGCTTATTGTTGAAATAATTGGACTTTCATAAATTTCAAAATTAAAAGTTTTTAAGAGTCCAAGACACCCTACAACATTTACTTTTTAACCCATTGCGAAACTGTTTGTATTGCTAAACTTGGATGTCTATCTTCATAGTGAAACAGATAAAGCTCAAGTCTACTGAACCACAGGTCCTGAGTTAGAATACAGCAAGGACTTGTGTTTACATGAATAACAATATCTTTTTTATGCTATAATTCTTTATATCTATAAAAGAATACAGAAGTGTTGTGCTAGTACACATGCAGAAACTTTTTCCTTGAAGATTAATGAGATTAAATTTAGTATTTACCTTTGATAAAATCAGTGTGGTATCATCATCAGTTTCTGAATTTTCTATCAGAACACTTCTCTGGGTTGCTTTTTGTGCAGATTTCTTTCTGGGTGACCGCCTTAAGCTTGCAGAGTGTTTCTGAAATTCAGAGGAATATTTTGTTAATCTCAATAATATTTCTTCTGTCACTGAAAAGGGGTGAAATAAACTTAAATAGTTATAAAATAAAATATGGGCCTTCAAGGGATAATAGACACCTGGATCGGTTGTACAATCATATAAATAAACAATATGTACAATAAACACACATACAATAGGGAAGAGTTGTATGACTGAATTTAGCTAAAGGAGACAGACATGCAATGAAAACATTTTCTTTTTTAGAAAAAAGGGGTGCACGGTCCTGTCCACACGCATTGACGAGAAACTGAATATTTATATATGAAAATTGAAAAGCTTTGAACGGTTTCAAAGAGCTGTGATAGAATGCCGAAGTGAATTCGGTACATGCAGCCTATGTAAAGAATTTCTATACATCGAAATTTAAAGAACCCTACCTTTGTCAAGATAGACTCGGAGTCGGAATCAGAAGTTATCGACCGAAAGGCGTCCCTTTTTCCTGTTTCCAGGCTTTCGTCCGTCTCTGTTTCCATTGTCTCGTCGACTTGTAGATGAAGACTTTCATCATCCGTCGCACTAAACTCTAACTCCGACATAATTTCATCTGTCGAAGTCTTGGTGAAATTTTCAAACTTTATGAGAAATGGCATGTGCGCTCTTTGCTCTGATTGGTTCGCAGCATCAATGTCATCATCATGCCATATTTGGATGTACCAAGGTAAGCGAACATCGAATAATTCGTATGTATTTTATCACTATGATATTCATATTTAGCTACAAAATTGAATATGAGTTATGTTGTTGGTCATTTAAATAAAATAGCTTTTTAAAATGTTAATTACACCGATAAAACCTAATGAAAGTAAATTCATTTTAAGATTATAATGACCGCACATCCAATTCCCTGTATCAACTACTATTTATTCTGCACGCAAATATTGGCGCCTTTGGAGAGTTTGCGGGAGACAAAGGAAATTTCAAAGACAGATATAAGTTATTGCCCAACGCTTGGATCCATTTTATTTGTTAATTGTAAGTAGCGATTTTATAAGGATTTACGATATTTTGTTTAATTCATTTGTTAAGGAGGCACAATAATGAGTTTTTAGGCCGGTTGGCAGAATCGGAGACATATAAATGTTATTTATGTCTCTGGCAGAATGATAGTTTATTTTATTTTACCATATTTCTGATCGAATTCTTTTCTTTTATCATATAAACAAAAATAGATTCATAATGCACAAGAAAATTATTTAGTTATTCGTAGTTCGTTCGAAATTCACCCCCCCCCCCCATCGAGAAGATCCATCCCTCCTTCCCCCAGCTTGGAAAATGCCGAAAAATTAAACTTATCACTTGATAAATTGCCCTAAAATAAAATATTAGTATCAGATGAAAATCGGAACCATCCAGAAATAATAGGTTCAGAACCCCCCCCCCCAAAAAAAAATAATAAAATAAAACGTACACCCCACCCCCGGCCTCCTTTGGTAAACAAACCTCTTTGGGGAAAATATTTCTGGTTCCGCGCAATTCAAGTCTAATTACATATAAAGCAAATTTTGGTTGTCAAGAAAAGAAATACTTTCACTAGAAAGAATAATCTTACCGTGACCAGGCTACGCTCAGGTCACAGTAAGAATTCGTCCCATATACTTGCAATGTAGCAGCCGCGAAGCGGATCTGCTTCGCGTCGATTTTAAGTCTGTTAAAAAAAATCTGCAGGGGAAAAACACATTTTTATACATTACAAACCTTTATAAACATGCATATGTAGTTAAATCCACAAAATATCCATTTAATTAGTCGTACTAAGGCATTTTGTTAATATACACGTTTGAATTGCCTGCCATTTTGTCGGAAATCGTACTCGGAATGTCTCGGATTTTATCGTAAACATGGCGACCGTAAACAGCGAATTTTCAAATGTGATGTTACAAGTAGCAGTGATTTTGTTACAAAAACAGTTTATGCGGTAAAATGGGATTATAAAAGGGCAACATTGTAGGTATTTGAGACCAATCATATGAAAATTTAGGCGAGATATAGCGCGATATATTTTTTATATTTGCTACGAAGCGAGTATATGGGACGAATTCTATCGTTAAACCGGGTCCGTAGGACATCTGTCATTTTAACGATAGAACATTCTATCTATACTTTCACATGCGCGGATCCAGAATTTTTTTCCAGGGGGGGTCCGAAGGGTAATTGTGTTTTCCAGGGGGGGTCCGAGGCATATTTGCGATAATTTTACTTTGTAAATTTAATAAATTTTCATTTTCCAGGGGGGGTCGGGACCCCCCCCCCCCCCGACCCCCCTCTAGATCCGTGCATGCTTTCAAATGAATTCATATAGATTTGATATAAGATCTCAAGTATAGTAGTTTAAGAATGGGGGGGGGGGTGCACTTGTTGCATCGCATTCCCTCTGCGCCCAATGAATATTTGGTACATCTATCAGTATGTGTGAAGAAACTAAATTTCTCCTGTCTTCTTTCTCCAACTGTTAATTAAAAGAGTTCAATAAAGTACAACAAATTTATTATATTAGATTGTAAAATTAAACTAGAAACAATTGAATCGGGATCGAAAATCAACTGACCGGATATGATAATACATATGCATTAGAAGAGATGTATTCCTTGTTACCCTGTAGGTACATGTAAAATTTCTTAACATTTCTTTATCTACATCTAAAACAAAAACCGAAATTACTCAACAGAAAAAAAGGAATGGCTTAAACAAGAAATGTTGACTTTTTAAAGTGTACGTTAATTAGCTACACAAGTTCATGTTATTATTTCTGTACATGACGATTTTTTTAATTTTAAACTAAACAGGTTGGATTTTGGTTTGAGAATTTTGAAATATAAGCAATTTTTTCATCAAATACTGTTTTAAAACAATTTAAGGGACTAGTATCCTGTATTAAAATTGCAAACAAAGCCCCAAAACAAAGGATTCCTTTTACCAGTCAATTTTGTGTTAAGGATTAACAATCTGACATGTTATTTTATCCATTAGCAATTCTCTATCTACTTGTCAGTTCACATCTGTATATAAACACATGCTGATTTCTTAAAAGAAGTAAACACTGTAAGTCAATGTGGTCACAGTATGGAGTCCTGTTTGTAACCAGATTTAACAGATACCATGTTTTGACATTACTGATAAAATATATGTTTAATGCAAATACATGGAGCTGGTCAGTGGTTGTAAATAAGATGAAAGGAAAGCTTTTATGATAACCATGGACCCATGTTGTTTTTATGAAAGCTTCAGATAGTACAGTACATTTGACATGCATAAATTTTATTGTGAGCTTGAGTTTTGTAGAATTAAATTTCTAATGTACAGTCAAATATTAAATTTTTGTTAATTAAGTATTTAAGTCAGGGAAGATATATTTTCAATTTGAATGTATTGATTCATACATGTCATAATTTTTAACACTTTGATTAAATACCCTGGTGCAAATAAAAGTTTATATGGAGTATCTTGATATAAAATATAGATGAATTTTAAAGATATTTTTGTTACATTAACTTGAACTTAAATGAAAATTAATATACAAAGCATATGTAAGAGTACAGAACAAGAAGTAACCGGTAATAAATTTTATATACAGAGATTATTCAGCCTGTATACAAAAACTGAAATTGTGAAATAATATTGTTCTGATTTTTTTTTCTAGAACAATTAGCTACATGGGAAAAAGACGCCAGAGGTCCAGAGAGGCTGTAAAAGTGAAAAGTAAAAGAAGAAAAATAAGGAAACGAGAAACCCTTCTATTAAATCGGAGCATACAATCAACAGAGGAATCTCCTTCCACCAGCAGTATCGATCAAGACACTTCAGCAGCAGTCAGCGAAGATGTAGCAGGCAATATTTACATTATTTTAGTTTTGATAAGAAAAAGTACCTCTCTTTCATTCTGGACAAACTGCATAATATTTCACATGTCATTGTGTTGTTCTGGTTTTCTTGTGTACATATTGACTTAGGACAGTAGGACTGGAAACACTTTTCTTTTTAAATTGAAAGTTTTTAATGTCTCAGTGAATAAACCCATCTTACTAATAAAAATTCTACATAACAGCATTTACTAGTTTCTATTCATGGATTTTAAAGAATATTGTGCAATGCTCTAGCAGTAATTATTGTTGATTTGTGTTACAGATTATGAAGATGACTTGAAGAATGATCAGCTTTATAAAGACTTCAGGAAGTATTTGAAAGCCAAAGCTGATGTGGAGAAATACAGCAGTCGACATGTAATCAACACTGTTGATGGAATAAGTAATTATTTCTTTTATGTTTAATTCAATATGTACTATTAAATTTTTCAATGCTGTATATATGATACACTATCAGATGCTTTATATGTTAATGTGATTGTCTGCCAGAAGAAATAGTACTAGAACTATACTTCGTTGATAATAAGTTATATTTTATATATAATATTAATATATACAAGATTAGGTTTTTAGTTATTATGATAAGATATTCATTTTTTAAACCTGGAGAACCCAATATTTTGTATATGACTCCATAAAGCTGATTTTATTATGTCTGTTGTTTACTGTTTTACACTTGTGTGTCCGTCTGTCCATCCGTCTGAGTCTGTAACAAAATTTTGTCAAAGAATTCTCCGCAATGATCAGTTGCAGTTGCTTCAAATTTTAACACACTCTTTCTTAAGGCATATCCGTACTGTTTGAATCACCATCTGTCTATCCGTTAATCAATCTGTCTTTTTGAAGGCATGGTTTCAAGAAAAAGTGTTTTGGGGTGAATTCATTATTAATTTAATCATGATATATAGATGTTAAAACTAAACATTTTTATAATGATCGGTCATTTTACAGGTATTTTGATTTCTATTACTGATTTACATAGTAAAAATGAATAAATGTAATAGATATTGTTACATGTACAAAATTCTATTGTATGCACATACTTAACAAAAAGGGTCATTATTATAAATGTGTTATTCTTTTATGCAGTTAAAAGACACATTTTCCTGACAGAGCCATACAAGTTTTAAGAATGGATAGACACAAAAAGAGAAGAATGCACTTGTGTTTTGGCTGTGGGGAGGAATATTCTGGAAGACACATGAAGAGACACAAATGTGTGGAAAAGCAAAGAAAAGAAGTGTTTGAAAGTAGTGCAAATATTGAATGTTCTGGGTCACAAATGCGTACATCTCCAGTTTGCCACAATGATTCAAATAACCCAACATTTTGGAATGAAGAGGCGGAAGAAGATCAAGATGATGTCTGTTTATCAGAGTCCTCTGAGAGTGAAGAAGAATTGTGTGATGAGGAATTCATTGTTTTTTCTGAGGAGGAAGATGCTGTTGAGGACCATCCAAGGGATAGCACTGATCTGTTAATTGTATCTCTTTTGAAAATGTTATTATGTTGGCAGTCCTTTTTTTATGTGTCTGATTTTGCATTTTCATATCTACTTTTACTTATCAAATCTTTGCTGTACTTGGTAGCAGCATCATCTGAATTAACTCAAGAACTGTACAAAAGATTTCCATCAAATATATATCAGCTGCATAAAAGTATTTTATTTGTAAAAGATAAGTTTCTAAGGTATGTTGTTTGTCCAAAATGTTTCACCCTGTATGATTTTTCTGGTTGTAAAAACATAGTGGAAGGTGTAGAAACTTCCAAGAAGTGTAGCAAAGTTGTATTTCCAAACCATGCTCTTGCACACTTCCGTAGACCTTGTGGTGAAGTTCTTTTAAAACCTGTATCTATGCATGGAAAAACAAATCTAGTACCAAGAAAATCTTATTGTTATAAAAGCATTGAAGAGAGTTTAGAAATTTTGGTTAAAAGAGAAGGTTTTGAAGATCTCTGTGAATCATGGCGGTACAGAAATGTACCAAATGATATTTTGATGGATGTGTATGATGGTGATGTATGGAAATGTTTTAATGGAGAAAAATATGATTTTTTTACTGTTGAACGTAACTTTGGTGTCATGTTAAATGTTGACTGGTTTCAGCCATTTAAGCACACCAACTATTCCATTGGTGCTATTTATTTAACAATTTTGAACTTGCCAAGGACAGTACACTGAATGAAAGACATGTTGTTTTTTTGAAAAGCATGTACAAAAACCTCTATTTCAATGTAGAAGAAAGTAGAATTTCTGTGTGCAATACATGTAGATCAACTAAATATATAGATATCTATGGTTCAGTATTGGGTATCAAAATGGGCAGAAGCAGTACTCAGCTATGTTAAGGGCGTCCATGAAATAATAGCGGTATTTATCACATAAAATATTAGCCTTTGAATAATCTTGATTTTTATATTCCAAAAAATTGTTACACAAAGTAATTTTTTATCAATATACATATTAGATAATTCTCTATCGCATGATCAATTTTTGAGTCTCTTGGGGATACCCTGTCACGTGATACTGCTAAAAATAGATGAACCAGGAATAATACGAAAAAATGCATAGTGCAAGGGCTTAACATTAACAAATATAATTATTTCTGTTTTTAACTTGTAAAATGAACATCTAAAATTTCGAAAAGTGCTGGGAGCTTGAAATATTCAAGTAAGAACAATTATTAAATTCAATATAAACAGTGGATGAACAGAAATTTGCAGGGAGTTCCCACAATTAATGCTTATTTATGTGAAATGCGTAGCGATTTCATGTAGCTCCCAGCACTTTTTGATATAATTGGGATATAATGGTAACACATGTAAAATTTCAATATATTTGATAAAGTGTATGCCCTTGCACTACTGCATTTTATCTGACACATTTCACTTTCGGCGTCATTTGCTTGAAATTCAAACGCAACACTGACTAAGATCATGATTTTAATTTTCGTTCATAAAATAATTACACGCTGTGAATTTCATTTAAATAATGTTAGAATTTTGTCTTGTTCACACCAGTCATCATTACCAAATTGTTGAAATTGGAAACATTAATTCATCTGTTGCCCTCTAATAACGATATAAGGGTGGGGGGGGGTGGTGGTTTAAGTGTATAAGTTTGTAATTTACACATTTATGTTTTATAATGGTTTATGTTACTCTGCTGCTAAAATTAAGAAATAACTTTAATATATGATCAGGGTTACTTGTAATTATAGTTAATATTTTTTGTAATAATTAAAGAAAGCAACAAAAATCAATCTTTATCTATAGAATTTATTATAATAACCAACTTGACAAATACAATGTACTATATAGAGATTGCTTTTTGATCTGTAACAAACTGTTTAACAAAACTAGTGTTTTCTGATTTTCAGTATTATTCAGTCATGATGTGGAATCTATGTCAATTGACCATATTCTTTCACACTACATGTACTTCTCCTCTTGTCTTTTTGATGTACATTGTAAGAAGGCAGTGCAGTTGATAAGAAAACCAATGCCTGAAATTATGAATATTTATCAATTTCAAATTTAATTTCAATAGATATTAATGAAAGATATTATGATAGGTTACAATATAGTTATGTGATTTAAAAAAAAACCCAGACCAAATATACATGAAGTTAGTGGGTAAAAGAAATATTTATAGAGTACCTACTTTTTTATCAACACCCCCAACAAAGTGTCTCCAGTGGACCATTTACTGCTTTAATAACCCTGAAATTGAATAATGTGTTATAATTAGTAAACTATTGTGCTGAAGATAACATGAAAATGGAAAATTTCTTTATCACTGTGCATACTAATGGCAGTTTTAATTTCATTAATATTCTAACAGGCATAATCAAATATTTATTTTTTTAAATGTTTGGAAAATCAGTTCAACACTGTAATTTTGTTTATTCAAACATGTAATCTTCCTGATAAAAAAAGCTAAATGAAATAACACATTTCGATTTACATAAACAACAATACAATCTTGTCTATATTCAATCCAGATTCTCACAGTAATATTTGTAGTGCTAATACAGTGTTTGGACTTTCCATTGTTTACATTTTCTTTGAACACGGAGGAAATGCGAACTAATGTTATTGCGATATAAGAGACCAGTAAAAAGCTACAATGAGCCTCAATACTCTTAATGATCAAAATTAGCGAATCGCGGAACATTTCTTTTGCCTGATCGAGTCACCAAACTAATGTTTAAACACAATATTACATGAAAAACAAATGTAAACAAGTAAACAAAATCGAAGTCGAGGAATTTCCCTTCGTTTCTGTTTCATCCTACAGTATTAGACAATATAAAACAATATCTAGGGAAAGTACAGATAAATCCTACCTTGTTCAGTTGAATCCTCTACCGATTTCCGTCTAGGCTGGTTGTAAATGTGTTAAATTCTCAGATATATCACTGAAGTCCACATGTTTATTCTGATCACAGCTGCAAGCGCCGATGTGACGTAGTCAACCTCGACACGTCATCAGACGACTTAGGAATTTCATAATTTCGCAAGATATAAAGAATAGTTGAAGTTTTTATTTCAGTACATCTTTCTTGATACAATCAAACCCAATAATTAATCATATTCATTTTGGTAGATGTTTGTTAATTACCGAAATACAATATCTCGTAAAATCTCATGAATAAGGGGCGGGGCATATGCAAATTTTCCTAAATAACACGTGCTAGAATTCTGATACCTTCCTTAACATAGCTGAGTAGGTCATCAATGATTATGGCCCACTGGCATGGCGATGGTGGACAGATTTTTAAATATGAAAACATGGAACTATGCCCAAGACCAGGACAGATTGTAAACATTATACTGCACAATGTACTCATTGATGATAAATCATGTGTTCATATATTAGCTCAAGTTAGATGGTTTGCAAAGCCGAGTGAAAATGTATTGAAGTACTATGGCAAGCCAGTAGAGGCATGGTTAAGAGATGTGTATGATGTAGAAGGGCCATCTACTTATATTCCTGTACAAAGGATTAAGTCAAAATTTGTATATGCATATGATAGAGTTGGAGGCAATAATGTTATAGTAGTAATGCCTAGAGAGAGATTTTTATGTTAACATTTAGGCAATTTTAATTAACAGAGATAAGCTTTCATGGATCAGTAAATGATTTCAAGTGTGTTTCCAATTTTGCATTATCAATTGATGTGTTATGATGTATGTATACATGAAATCAAACATTCGTTACACACATGTACATTTGAGTTTGTGATTCACCTACACACATTACAAGTATGCCTTTTTGTGAAGTCAGCACACACATAATTATACATGTGTGAAGCTAGACACATAAAACATGCGGTGTACACATTTACTCATTCACTTACACGCGTAACATGTATGCCTTTTTGTGAAGTCAGCACACACATAGTTATACATGTGTGAAGCTAGACACATAAAACATGCGGTGTACACATTTACTCATTCACTTACACACGTAACATGTATGCCTTTTTGTGAAGTCAGCACACACATAATTATACATGTGTGAAGCTAGACACATAAAACATGCGGTGTACACATTTACTCATTCACTTACACGCGTAACATGTATGCCTTTTTGTGAAGTCAGCACACACATAGTTATACATGTGTGAAGCTAGACACATAAAACATGCGGTGTACACATTTACTCATTCACTTACACACGTAACATGTATGCCTTTTTGTGAAGTCAGCACACACATAATTATACATGTGTGAAGCTAGACACATAAAACATGCGGTGTACACATTTACTCATTCACTTACACACGTAACATGTATGCCTGTTTGTGAAGTCAGCACACACATAATTATACATGTGTGAAGCGTGACACATAAAATATGCGGTGTACACATTTACTTATTCACTTACACATATTTCACGTACCGGTATATATTTTAAAGAAGGCAGTACACACTTATGTGAAGTTAGACACATCAGTGATATGTATACGTGCAAGTACACAGATTTTAAGGGTTAAATGTACACATTTATTTAGGGTTTTCTGGGTTTTTTTTAGTATCACACATTGGTTTTAAATGAATTATATAGAATTTTGACATTGTATTCTATTGTGAATTTCATGAGCTATGTTAAACGTTTTTAACTTTGTTATGCATTATACATATTTTTTTGAAAAAAGAATGAAAAAAGGTATTTCATATTGTTAAAAATCAGTTGAAAACTGAATTTACTTTGATGCACAGTTTAATAAAATTGAACATGCACTTCATTTGTTTTTTTCTTTTTGAATGTTTTATTTATGCCTAATTTACATGTAGAACTAACAGCTAAAAGAGCATTAAGGTAAAGGTAAACTACCATAACGTTTGTTCCCTAAACGTGCTGTAATTTCATACAAGGCGACATCTGGAGATTCTAGACCTTAGTTGTAAAGTTAATAAGCATAATGAATTTACTAGAGCATTTGTTAGCAATATTGTGACAAAGAATTCTGATTTTTTGAACCTTTAATATTGAATTACACAAAGTGCTCACACATGTTTTTTCTGTATCTATTACTGTTGTAAAAATAAAAAAAAAACGTACGATAAAAGTTGTATAGTAGTATACCCACGTTTATCACATTTCATTTTTGAAGTAAAAAAAAATCCATTTAATTATATTTACTTTTATTTAAATGTAAAAGATCATATTTATGAAAATTTCCTTAACCTTCAAGGTGAAAGATCATATTTAAATATATTTAACTATATTTAATTTAGAGTAAAGCTATATATCATTTTTATCACAATAAAAGTTCTTAAAGTAGAAAATGATTTTAATTACATTTACTTTTATGTAAATGTAAAAGATCGTAATTAAGAGCATTTTCTTCTACCTTAAAGGTGAAAGATTATATTTAATTAGATTTCCTTCATATTAAAGGTCAACTTTACAGCTTTACTTTCCGTAAAGTTAATTGAAAAGTAACCTTGATTCTTGGTACACCTTTAATGAAATTTACATGATAAGTAAATTTTTGTAAAGCTGTTTTTTCAAGCAGTGACAGATACGACATTGTGCACCAGTACACCATGTTGGCATATGCAAGGAACGCGTAGTCTACAGTGTATATATTGAACGGCACATGATGGTTATATAGTGTGTCAGATGAACAATATCCATGCTATACTATAGCTGTAGTATAATATTCCTTGTTAAAAGCACAGAGGAAATCTTATAAGTACTGAGCAATGTTTATAAAGCTAGCTTTCTATTCATGGTTTGTTAAATATCAATCATTTACAAGGGTGGAATAGTTATAAATATGATTCTTTACAAGGGAGTCATAAACCTATTTGAGGAAGTTCGAACCGAAATATTGTATGTTTAGATTAGAAAAAACCGATGCGTGTCATCTGCAAAACTTAGCATAAATCTCCCCCACCAACTCAATAAAAGTCATGATTATTATAAAAAGCGAAGTTACACGATTAAAATTCATGTAACATAGGAGGGAAATAATCGAGCTGACGAACTCCTAACATGCCCCAAAATAAAGGAATAAAACTGGATCAAGCAAGCGTGTCACTTAAAAAACCAAGCACCATATATTTCTTGAGGTCTATTTCTGTCAATTAATCTAATAAAATCGAAAGTGACACAGCTAAATAAGACATGACAAGCTAATTTACGTACATTCCCGTTACTTACCATAGAGTCCGCCATGTTGGATTCTGTCTACTGGAAGAATCCATTCGACAGTGAGTGCCTGGCCTTCGTGCTTGCACTTCGGAAGGCCTCGGGAACCAGGCTACAATGGGTGTATACATTATGAATTATAAATATGTCATAAAAGGATAATTTAAAGAGAAAATGAGTAAAGTCACGGGGGTCTAGATACTTGGTGGTGGGGCGGTGGAAAGGGGTGTTGCTAAAACGCGGGACGGAAAACGGAACGAAAAGCGGAACGGAACGGAAAACGGAACGGAACGGAAAACGGAAAATCTCATCTAATGTTGTTACTTGATAGATTTGTTAAGCGATATACTTTATGTAATTTTAAACAAAAATTTAACGATTATCAATATGCGATTATTTATTCAATAATAATTATTTCCTCAAAATAAACAGTACATGCATTGAACATATTTCCCGTTTCATCTATTTCAATTGCTTCTTTTACAGGTATGTGTAATTTTTTAAATCGTCCAAATGTGCTACATAAATATTTTGGGGTCGACAGACTATAGTCCCAATTTATCGGAAAATCAAACCAGGCAACGTCTAGAGCTCTCTATTCGGATCATATGTATATAGCTACAGGAATGATCGAACAACTGCCAAGTAATGCAAACGTAAACAAAATTGCATTACTAAAAATACTAGTTTCACTAAGTACCGGGTATTTTAAAACAGTAGAAGATGAAGACAACAAACGCCGATATTAGAGAAAAAATAAAACATAACATAAATCCACAACGCTATTCGTCCAATAAAATGAAGTATTTCTTTTGGTAAAATAATATTTACAATAGTTGGACATATTTGCAAATAGATGATGCAGCAAGACTTAGTAAAGATTATCTTGAATATCGTCAGTCGTATGGGTTTTTTTTTATCTCAATGATACTGTATCGTCTATATGATTTAAGATCGTATAGAACAACGAAAATTTAATGATGAGGTAGGCAAGTATATACATCATATTGGACATATAAAAATTTTCATAAAACACATGAAACGCATTCACGAACTGCGTTACGCTGTTATGCCAGCAATGACATATATAAGAAATATAAGTAAAAAGTTATAGCTAATTTACTCTTTTAATATTTCACAATTTGTGTACATTTGCTTTTTCCGTTTCGTACTCAACTAAAGCCAATTGAAGGCAATGCTATATTTGATAGACATTCATAAGAATATCAATTAGATATGAATAACAGATAATTCATTAGATATGAATAAATGATACATATTAAAGTAAATCGTTTCGGGCCAGTCTATTAATACCCTTTTAAAGGGGCATGGTCACGATTTTTGGTCGTCTGAAATCGCACTTTTTTACTATAAAATTAAAAGATTGTGTGTCAATATATAGATAACATATGTTTTTACAAATAACATATTGAATAATTATCGCAGAATCTGGCCCCAAAGATCGTGTTTGTAAACACACTGTTGGTTTACATTTGAAGAGGAGACAACATGCGCGCGCATTCTATCGGACTGTAAACAAACGCTTGTCATAAGCAAAGAAACCACGTGCTAAGGTAAAACAAATGAAAATTATATTTATTTATAAAAGCCTTTCTTCACTTTCACGTAAAACGGGGGTTTGTCTCAAAACACAAAATAACACGTAAAAAGGCAATGACTTAAACTTTATTTTTAGAGTTACTTGAATCGAACACGATGTCGAGAAAGAGATGCGTATATATATATATATATATATATATATATATATATATATATATATATATATATATATATATATATATATATATATATCATACCAGTACCATTTACGTGATATTTCTATTCAGTTTTAAAAGTAGGAAAGGTAAAGTTAATAATAATATTTAGTTACCATGCAGTATTTTTTTTCTTTATATCTTAGTTTTGAGGCTTACAAGTGCAGGTGCTTTTTAGCTGCCATTGATTATTCCAAGCACATGGAAAGAGAAACAGCTAGAGATAAAAAGGGGAATATCAGGTTTGAATTAATGTTTCAAAAAGCCTGGATGTTAAACAACTCTAATAAAGTAGAAAATCTTTTATTAACCTAACTTTGTAGAAACCTTGCATCATTTGAGTAATAAATATTTGTTATACAATTCAATCATTTGGCAACAGAATATTGATTTCTTCACTAAGAAAAAGAAACAGACTAGAAGCAATGCTTTATCTGTAACTTTAGAAACTGACTGCAGCCTCTTGAATCTTTTCATCGGATGAGAGAGAGAGAGAGAGGGGGGGGAGAGAGAGATCTAATGGATTTCATTAACTACATGTTTGGGCTGCTTTCTTACAATTCATGTATTAATACAATGTAGATAGAGAGATGATGTGAGTCTAATGGGTCTTGATTCTTAAACATTATTTGTTCTGCTTTTAAATATACATTATGAGTACTCACAAGAATGAAATCTCCAGGCAAGATGGTTCAAAAGTGGGATCATTCTCATCAATGATCTCTGCTGAAGAATCCATGGATAATCATAATACGAAGACAATAACAATGATGAAAAATGCATGCATTCATGCATTATTATGTCATGTGCGCATTGATAAAATTTTTTATAAGGGAGTTTAACGAATAATATCATTTTTTTAGGGGGGGGGGGTCCTGTTAACAGGAATTTTTTAACACCATGAAATTGATAACTATTAATTTTCTGATGGTAAAGGGGGCTCCAGTCCCATCCTTCCTCCAACCTTTACATCAAATCTGCGCATGCATGTCATTTTGTCCTTAATATCATTCAAAGATACCATGAAATCTTTTGCATTTTACAAGTAAAACATTCAAACATAATTTAAACATAATGAAATCATTTTCATATGATATGGGTACATAAACTATGATAAAGATAAAATTTACATACAGTGGAATGCTTCTCCTTGGTCGTCCTTGTTTTTCAACATTCTCAGTATTCAATTCTTCAATCTGAATTTTCCTATAAAAAAATTAATGATAAGTTTAAATTATTAAGAAAATTTTAAAAAATTTTAAACAATACTTTAACAACATCTTCTAGCAAAAACAATACATTTATATATTTACATTTTCCACTGTCTTGCCTGTAATAACACTACGTATCGATTTTCTACTATATAACACAAAACTTCAAATGACGCCAAATTGAGGCGCCAGCAGGGTTTGCTTCTTTTATTTAAATATTTAATCATACGATGACTTTAAATTATGTAAATATAAGTAATAAGGAATCATTCTTTGAATATTATGAGGTGATAATTTCAGTCGTGGCGTGATCAAATCTATCATAGAGCCCTTCGGGCTTTATTGGATTTGATCACGCCCCGACCGAAATTATCACCTCATAATACTCAAAGAATGATTCCTTATTCCTTAAATAATTACATTCCAAAAATAGATTATTTTGGTAAATCATACTATATCATACTAAATATACCTTTTTTAGAACTTTGACTCTCTAAGCCACTAATTTCACTGTCTTTAAGCTGAGTATCTCTCAATCCTCAACAAAAAACCCTGTGCCTATATAAAATTTAAAAAGAAAAGAAACAGGAATAAGAAATGGGTTTTTGTATATTAATAATCAATTTAATCCTAAATTGTTCTTAATCCACCCTTAAAAATACAAAACAAGAGTGGTGCATTAATTGTCATAGAGATATTTTTCTAAGGTTCTTGCCTTGAAGTTATTTAAATTTTCAATAGATAAATAAATTTATCATACATGCATGTACATATCAAATATACATGTATATTACACGTTACCTGTCTGTTTCACATTCAGTTGCAGTTTCAGTAGCACTGCCATAGTCTGTGCAGGTGCTTGTACTAGCTGTTATGGTTGACAGGGAAATATTACTCAGTGGACTTTTCCTTGCTTTAGAAGGTGTTGGTGTCTTTGGACTAATTGAGAATCTTTCAGATGTTGAGGAGGGTGGCATGTTTCCTCTTTTGAAACTGTATATTTAACAGAAGAGAACTATATGGAGATTTTCATTCACATTTTGCTATGTTTAAAGTGATTAATTCTTTAAAAAATCACAAACACTTGAAATGTACCATTTATTTACACATGCAAGAATACCTGAAAATTTAATATTCCATATTAGTAATTAATTAGTATCCTGATTAGACTTTCAAGGTGATGTCATATAAACATCAGTGCATATAATTTTCCATATTTTTCTTAAAACTTATTTTATCAATAAATAAAAAAAAGTATCACAGATTTAGTATTCACACTGTCATTTAATTTAAGAGACTGGCAATCTTTTTCACTATTTGCACGAATACTAACCCCACCTAACTCCCCCCCCCCCCCCGAGTCCCCCCCCCCCCCCCACACACCACCATGCACCCTCTTCCCAAGGTTCGTTAAAATAAAAACTTCATCAATTTAATAATGATGATGATTTTAAAAAAATCTCACATATTTCTCAATCACTGCATTTTCCTAACCTGTGTTGCATTTGAAATACTTGAAGTTACACGACAATATACCTGTAAAAGTAATGAAGCTACAAGTATATCGAATCTTGAGCCGATCCCCGATGTCATATCGCTAAACTTACCTTTGAACAAGAAAATCCGCCAAACTCCTGTCGCTGTAGATGTTTAAATCATATTTTAACCCATTCCAGTCGTCTATAACATCACCAATATTAATTGTCGTGCTGCGGTATCGCCGCATTCGCTCTTGTTTTCTTTTCTTCTTCTCTGATGGTGTCAATTTCGGCGCCATGCTGTAAGTTTCATCACGTGATATTTTAAACCCTAACATTACCGTGTTATGGAGCTCGTGCCTTGTTTTGATTTTGAAAAGTTTAAGTGCTTCAAAATCATATCTGTGTCAATTTTTATAAATTGGTTTTTGTGCTGTGTTGCAAGTATGTTTAGGTCTTTCATTTCATAATACTAAATCTAAAATTTATTTTTATGAAAAAATCGTGACCATGCCCCTTTAAAGCGATAAACGTGATATGATATTTTCCGTTTTTCGTTCCGTTCCGCTTTCCGTTCCGTTTTCCGTTCCGCGTTTTAGCAACACCCGATGGAAAGGGGGAGGGGTCGGTCCTGTCCTCAAGCACCTGTAATCTTATTTAGTAAATTATTATAGATCAGTTCCAAGTCAAATATTTAATATTATAAAAATCATTCACGGTTCATTACAGTGTATTAATTTTAACCCCGACTTAACCTCTAACGCCCAACTGGTTTTTTCATTCGTCATATTCCAGTGATGTACAAATCATTTTCCTTTAGTTAATTAACACAATTACTAGTATATGAGAAAAAGTAATGGATTAACTTTGTCTATACATGTATATCCTTGCGCACTCTCTCTCTCCTCTCTCTCTCTCTCTCTCTCTCTCTCTCTCTCTCTCTCTCTCTATTTACGTGAAAAAGATATCATTATATTATTTTTCTATTAATTATGTCGACATGCAAGATAAATATGTTGACATGCAAGATAGCTATGTCAACATGCAACATAACTATGTTGACATGCAAGAAAACTGCAATCAAATAAGAATAATAAAAAATCTCAAATATCACTAACATGTGATATCCAAGATGCTAAATGCTACCTATTTATGTCGACATGCAACTTATTTATGTTAACCTGCAAAATAAATATGTTCACATGCAACATATTTATGTCGACATGCAACTTATTTATGTCAACATGCAACTTCTTTTTGTCGACATGCAACTTATTTATGTCGACATGCAACTTAGTTATGTTAAAATACAAGATAAATATGTTGACATGCAACATATCTATGTCGACATGCAACTTAGTTATATGTTGACATACAATTTAAAAGTTGCATGTCAACTTTTATCTTGCATGTAAACATAACTAAGTTGCATGTCAACATTGTTTTATTATACTTTTATGTTAAATACTGCAATCTGATTGGTTTAGACGCAGTTGACAATCCGTTCTCTCTCCCTCGCACGCTTAGCAACGGGCCGATAGAACGAATTGTTACATGCGCGTTAATTATGCGCGTACGGTTCGCCGTAGAATTCACGTCTTTTCTATATAAAAGCAGTAAAATTTGCTATAAAAATTAAGACATTCAGTATAATAAAATAAATAGTGCCTGTTTGGGAGGGTACCAGTTGAAATTGACACCCCTCGAAAACCATTGTCAACCTCCGCTTCGCGTCGGTTGACAATGGTTTTCTCGGGGTGTCAATTTCAACTGGTACCCTCCCAAACAGGCACTATTTATATAATCTCGCATGTCAACATAAGTAAGTTGCATGTTGACATAAATTAGTAGCATGTGAACATAAATAAGTTGCACGTCGACATAAATAAGTAGCATCTAGCATCTTGGATGTCACATGTGGGCGATATTTGAGATTTTTAACAATTCTTATTTGATTTCAATTTTCTTGCATGACAGCATAGTTATGTTGCATGTTGACATAATTATCTTGCATGTCAACATATTTATCTTGAATGTGTACATATTTTATAGAAAAATAACTTGCACACAAGGGGCAGAGATATGCCACCGTACAAATCACTATGAAGCCACAACGATTCCAACAACAAAATGACCCTCTGAATTCAGCTACTAGATCTTAAAAATCGAAATCCTCCTAGGCACCTGATCCTGCCTCTGGGGTTTTCCAGAGGTTCGTGATTGCTCTGCTTTGGACTGTTGATTGAATACCGAATTGTCCACGGAATTTTCTCCGTTTTTCCCGATCATGATATTTTCCCCAAATTACGACATTTTTCCCGATAATGACATTTTTACCGATATGACATTGGGCGCACGGCGGGTGTGACCGGTCAGCAGAGGATGCTTACTCCTCCTAGGCACCTGATCCTACCTCTTTCTTTTTTAAGGTCCGTGTTGCTCTGCTTTGAAATTGCATTTCGTTTTATGGATTTTTGAGATGGTTGACGGTTTGTATTGTCACTTTTTCATAATAATGTAAATATTATTAATTAAAGCTTAATATAGTTAGCTAAGTCGTTGTATTGTTTAATTTTAAAAGGTTTGATTAGCTGGTTAAATACGATAATTTGACAAATATTGTCATCTTTTGACTAAATTTGTGTGCTAAAGATGTGCAATACAACGGTACTAATAAACTATCATTTTAATTTATCAACAACAACGAAAAACACAAAAAAAACCCAGAAGAGGTCAACTCTCAATTTTACCAATGTCCATAGAATCTTGAGTAGAAAAGGGAATAAAAGCATTGTACGAAAATAAAAAAAGGTCGACTGTCGATACTGTGTCATTTAGATTTGCTTGATAGGATTGTACAACCCATTTTTTATGATTGTGAAGTTTGGGGATTTTCGAATAATGCTATCATAGAGAGAGTTCACATGAAATGTTGTAAACTTTTTCATCTAAAACAATCAACCCAAAATTTTATAGTATAAGGTGAACTTGGAATATATCCTTAAACAATTCAAATCCAAACACGCACATTAACGTACTTGTCCAATGTAATAGGTAGAAAAGAAACAAAACTTCCAAACGAACTGTATAGACTAGATAATATCGTAAATCAAGTTATAGAAGGGAAAGTAACGTGGTTTAAGAATATTTAACATACTACAGACCACTGCGGTATTTCAAATATTTGGCTAAATCAAGCACCAACACTGAACACAAAATGGTTCTGATTGATCCATTCAAACAAAACTGGATGGCACTGCAACAAAACTCGACCAAATCATTAAACTATAAACTTTATAAAACAGAATTAGAATTTGAAAAGTATCTAAATATTCTTTTGAAGAAAGATGCAGTAACCTTTGAAGTTTAAAATATGCAATCCGGCATTATTTACCTCTTGAACCTGGTCGCTGGAATTACTGCGAGAGAAAATAAATTTTGCACTAAATGCAATATTGACAAAATAAGCGAAGAATAGACTTCTCCTTTAAATCCATTCATTACTTTCCAAATGAAAGCTGAATACTATAATACTTGTAAATAACAACACACTGTGGGGAATTAGCAACGACACGCTGCAGCTATTTAATATTTGGCATATTAAATGTACAAATACATAACTATGACATAAAGTTGGATCACGTGATTTATTTACTTTAATAAAACATTTTTTAAAATTTAAACTTTCTGCTGTACGTGTTGTCCTTAACTAGTATTTAACACCTATGCAATTCTTTATATAGCTTTACTAATAAACCGGGTCTAAGGAACCACGTGACACAAACAGGTATTTGAATGAAAACCTTATATTTTTGAAATTGATTTCTGTCTTATTCGTCCCTCAAACGAAAGAAATCATTAGTTGCCTTGAATATTTTACAAATATTCTTATTCATAATTAATCGTTTAATTTGACTATGCTTAAAGTTCCTAATTGTATTCCACCGTGTAGAATCACACATGAGGGGGCTGTGATCGGTGTAACACGGGGGCCGTGAATTTGAAGCGGTGAAAGTAGGTCATCAAGTATTCAAAGACTTATTATGTTTAATTAAAATCGATTTTGATAACCAAAAGTATCGCACGGAAGACAGTGATTATAGATAAACTACCTCTAGTAACATAGGAGTTGAGATATCGTTGAAAAAGCTCAAACACTTCGACAATATGCAGATGGGGTAGGCGCAACGTATTATTTTCAGGGTATTTTGTTAAAAATTTCGAATCCTACCGCAGAACTTCCAAGTTTTTTCATCCAAAATCATTCCATGTGAATAGAAAATCTACATCTATAAAAGGAAACCATCTCACATGTATGAAATGAGGAGTATTTGATCGAAAACCCGATGTGGCGTAGGGGGCTGATGATCTTGTGGCGAAGGGGGACTGGGACTCTATTTCATATAAGCAAATTTTCCCAACAAAATCCACATTTTGATATAGCGATGAACACATGGGTATTGAATTCTTTATCTATTCAACGTATTTCTACTCCCGTTTTTTTATTTCATCCTTTTTTGTAATCGTAATACTTTTATTCATTTCAATATAAGAACCATGATTATTGTTATTATAGAAACTATACCCTTACTGATTTGTGTATAAATTATTGACAAAGCTAGGTAGAATCTTTGTTTTAATGGAATCATTGGAAAAATAAATATAAACTGCATGCATGCTATTAATAAACATAGGTAATCACAGATTACAAATCTCACCGAGACGAGGCATCACCTTTATGAGGCATCACCTTTATAAGACCACCTTTATCATATTATATAAAAATCATAGTTAATGATCTTAAGTATTCATAGATACTGTTTTGACACAATATCATATATCATATGTTAAATAATTGTTTGATAATCATATGTTCATTTCATACGGTATTATAAGATACAATGTTTATCAATACAATAACATGAAATACGATTTTGCATCCTATAATACTATACTAAATGATATTGTAACATATGATAAGACTTTATAATATGATACCCTAAAACCTTGAAAATTAGCCGGATTTAATAATAAGCCGGTTTTGAAAATAAGCCACCTATTTCTTGCACTGAAAATTACTCAAAAATAAGCCTGTTTTCAAAAAAGGCCAGTCACGACAATGCCAGTTTGGAAAGATTTTAGACTACTGTAAAGTGTCAGTTGTAGCACGTACCATATTATGCTGAAAAAAAACCCCGCTGTTATTGTAAAATAAACATTGTGCAGAAACGTCTGTTTATATTGTTTATCGTCATTATCAAGGCGTACAAATTATCGGTCTATTTTAAAGTGCCCATCGGTATGCAAACCATTTACGGTATAACGGGACATCAAGTAAATAATTTTTCTAATCAAATCATAATTATTGCTTCCTATACTCATATAAACTGTGAAGTCCGACAGGTCAGTGTATGCCTCTGACACCGGAAATTGTTAAACAAACATTGATCACGCGACGAGTCAATAGATGGCTGGTTACGAAATGGCGATTTACACTGGCTTGAACTTGTTAGATGCAAGGAACAGCAGCCGGAGTGAATAAATATTCCAATACATGAAATAAAATTGAATTAAAAAGATTTTACCATTTTCATTTTACTCCTACAGGTGTTTACCTGGATATATCATTTTTAGAACCGTCAAATAGTTCACAATCGATCATTACAATTTAAATTGACAATTTAAATTGTTTTGATAATAAGCCGTGATTATGATCTCATCATAAACGGGAATTTTGCATTGATAATAAGCCGCGATTTGAAAATAAGACGGTTTTGAAAGTAAGCCCCCACTTTCTTACCAAAAGTTAAAATAAGCCGCAGCTTATTTTCAAGGTTTTAGGGTATTGTATCATATAATATGATACGGTATTGTACTGTGTTATACATTATTGTATTTGATCACATAATACAATATCATAATATTCAATATATGATACAATAAAGTATCATATGATACAATAACATATCACAAAAAACATCACAATATTTTAGCATATGATATTATATTGTTTACTAAAGTATGATATTGTATTGTATGGCATTGTATCATAAATGATACATAAAATGTTATTATATTACACTTATAAAACAATTATATTATGATACACTATAATTTGATACAACATTTTATTGTATCATATGATACAATATCATTTAATACAGTAACATATTATATAAAACAATTTCATATTATACAATATCATATGAGACAATATAATATATGACTTTATCATGTGATACAATATCATGTGATACAATAATATATTATCTAATACAAAATCATGTTATACAATATCATTTCATATGATACAATATTATACAATAACGTATCATATGATTCAATATTATATATTTCAATATGATATAATAAAATTATGTGATACAATAATATTAAATAAAATATCATATTATACACTATTTTATTATAATATTCAATACTATATGTAACAATAACATATCATAATATACCAAAAAATTGATACAATATCATATCATATCATATAATTTTTTGCAATATAATATATGATATAATATTGTATCACATAATACAATAGTGTATCATATCATAATATACTATATCACAGGAATCATGTTGTATCATTTAACAACAAACACATCTATCGAGCAAGTTTGAGTGAGGAAGGAGTTTTTTTTTAGCATTAATAATGGAGATCAGGCTCTGTATCTGATGCTTCCTCTGCGATTCATTTATTATCATGGCTTTCAAGCCTGTTAAGTGCACAAGTATCATAAGACGCACCATCCTTGCAAGTTTGGTGAAGTTAGGACCAGTTATAACTAAAAGATAATCATCAGAGAGCACCTGCTCCAAAAAACTTTAACAACCTTTTAAAACTTAACCTCCTCCAGCATTCGAAACCTATGGGTCAGATTCAGCATTCATGCCTGTCAGGTGCATCAGTATCATAAGACGCGCCATCCATGCAAGTTTGGTGAAGTTAGGACCAGTAGTAACTTAGAAATGGCTATCAAAGGGCACCTGCACCAAAAACTTTAATCTGCTCCAAAAACCTTAACCTCCTCCAGCATCTGAAATTCATGGCTCAGATTTAGCATCTAAGTCTTTCACATCCATATATAAGTAGGTCCAGATGCATCATCCATGCAAGTTTGGTGAAGATAGGACAAGTAATAACTTAGATACAGGACCTGCAACAAAAACTTTAACCAGTTCCGGACGCCGACGCCGGGGGTATAGCATAAGCACCCGGGTGAGCTAAAAAGGAATTCCTTTGAACATTGTATTTTTATTTAAATAAGAATTGTCATGAAAGTAAATGTATAACATATAAGTAAATGTATGAATAGTAATCTAGATTTCGTGAGTGCGCTTAAATAAAATGTAATGGATATTCCGAGAACAAAAAAAACATTTCAGGTCCTGAAATTTTAAAAAAAAATCGATGATCAAAATGAAATAATTCCAAAATATTTTAATTGAGAGCGACTGCATTTATAATAAAGCATGGGTTAACTGAAATTTAAAAAAAAGTTAAACTTGAAAAATAGCATGATTTGTTCATGAGACGAAAAAAAACAACGAGTTGCCTCTATGGACAGTACGCGTATGCAAGACAGATCGCGTTTTTTCGACAAAGGTAAATTTAACGATGAATTCCTTTTTTTTATCGACGTGCAAAAGGAAAAACTTTGAGAGAAAACTTCATTATTGCATGTAGCACATATATTTATCTACATGTAGTTACAATTTGTTCACTTGTTATTTAAAAGACAAAACTTTACATTTAATTCACAGTGTTCGTTTTTTATATTTCTTAAATTGGGTTAAATCAGAACAGTATATATAGAAAGTAGATCTGTCTTAAAATTCGGTCGAAGCAGGTTTCAAAAGACTGGTTAAAAAGGTGTAGTGAACAGACAAACAATCCTAGTAATTCAACATATGCACCCTCTCCCTCCACTGTGCCTAAATGTGCTACTGTAACGATGTTATTATCAATCTATTTTCAGAAGGTTAATGATGTTTAATTTTTAATTTAACCTTTTATCTTGTTCCAAAGATAGTCCGAAAAGTATAAAGCACATTAGGACGTTGCGCATGGTGTTTGTGAAAACTATAAGTAACGCCAAAATAATGTTAAAAATTGAGATCGTAACGTAACGTTGTTGTGACAGTGAATCGTCATTTTTGCAAAGCCTTTTGAAAAAATTTATATTATATTATTATTTTTTCTTACACTGAAAATAGTTTTGGTAGATTATTTACTTTGATAAAGAAAATATTCTAAGTGGTTGACATATGGATTTTTGTTTAACAATTTCTAAAATAAAAAAGAGTCACAGCCCCCCTTCGCCACAAGATCATCAGCCCCCTACGCCACATCGGGTTTTCGATCAAATACTCCTCACTTCATACATGTGAGATGGTTTTCTTTTATAGATGTAGATTTTATATTAACATGGAATGATTTTGGATAAAAATCTTGGAAATTCTGCGGTAGGATTCGAAATTTTTAATAAAATACCCTGAAAATAATACGTTGCGCCTACCCCACCTGCATATTGTCGAAGTGTTTGAGCTTTTCCAAAGATATCTCAACTCCCATGTTACTAGAGGTAGTTTATCAATAATCACTGTCTTCCGTGCGATACTTTTGGTTATCAAAATCGATTTTAATTAAACATAATAAGTCTTTGAATACTCGATGACCTACTTTCACCGCTTCAAATTCACGGCCCCCGTGTTACACCAATCACAGCCCTCTCATGTGTGATTCTACACGGTAAGCTTATGAGCCGTACGCAATTTGAAATGATTATATGACAGTCACATGACAGTACGCCAGTTATTTGACAAAAGCAAGGTGATTTATTACATGTTTGTCTTTTCTTTTCTAGAAACTGAAGATTAAAGTCCAAAACCTAATACATTAAGAAAGCGGAAAAAAATGATACTCAAGTTCTCAAAATCGGTCAAAGACTTATTATGAAAAGCATAATTATAATAACCTCAGTTTGTTTAAAACTACTTCAATCAATAATAAAACACATATGTCTATCATTATCGAATGTTTATTTTAATTAAAGTAGTTTTATTTAATTGTTTTACTTTTCCAGTGGAATCTTTTTGTTAGGACTCATTTGTTTACAACTTTATCTTCATTTACTAAATGATATTTTGAACCTGATTGTGAATTGTTACATAACATCGTCAACGTACAAGTAGTTTAACTGATGTTATGAATATTCATTAGTCAATAGTACATTTCTTGTATTGTTTAATCTATGTGTAATCAAACTATGATTTTTAATATTATTGTCAATTGGTGTTGTTAATTCGTATCAACATATCTTACCTAAATAATGTTCAAAGACATATGTCGAGAGTTGAGAGTGAATATACACCAAAGAATCTAAAAGATGTACATGAATGCGTTTTGTATACAATTAAATTTAAAATTGCAATGTCTTGTGTTGGGGTAAATTTACCCCATAAAACTGCAAAACAATCATGATCTGTATAGTTTATAAGGTTTTAACTTTGTAAAGATACGTCTTGTGTTGGGGGTAAATTTTCCCCCAAAAATTGCAACACAGTCATTTTCTGTTTTTTTCTAAGACTTCGACTTCGTAAAAACGTCATCTTGTGTTGGAGGAAATTTACCCCCAAAAATTGCAACACAGTCATTTTCTGTTTATTTTTACTGCTTCGACCCTGTAAAAATGTCATCTTGTGTTGGAGGAAATTTACCCTAAAGAATTGCAACACATACATTTTTTGTTTGATATTTGGTCTTCAAATTTGTAAAGATGTCATCTTGTGTTGGAGGAAATTTACCCCCAAAGAATTCCAACACAGTCATTTTTTATTTATTTGTAAGGCTTCGAGATCGTTAAGATGTTGTCTTTTGTTGGGGTAAATTTACCCCCAAAGAATTGCAACACAGTCATTTTCTGTTAATTTTTAAAGCTTTGAGATTTTTAAGATGTCGTCTTGTGTTGGAGGAAATTTACCCCAAAGAATACAGAATTGTCATTTTCTGTATATTTTTATGGCTTTGACTTTGTAAAGATGTCGTCTTGTGTTGGAGGGGGGATTACCCCAAAGAATTGCAATACAGTCATTTGTTTATTTGTAAGGCTTCGAGATTGTTAAGATGTTGACTTGTGTTGGGGGAAATTTACCCCCAAAGAATTGTAACACAGTCGTTTTTTGTTTATTTGTAAGGCTTCGATATTGTTAAGATGTTGTCTTGTGTTGGGGGAAATTTACCCCCACAGAATTGTAACATAGTCATTTTCTGTTTATTTGTTAGGGTTCGACTTTCTAAAAATGTCGTCTCGTATTTGGGGTAAATATACCCCAAACAATTGCAACAGTTATACCTGTATAGATTTTAAGGCTGCAAGTTTCACACCGTACAACCGATTTGAATCATTTCATTCAAGTGCTGTATGATACATTCAAAATTGTTTGTTTACCTGGACAGCAGACGTTCACTGAGGAAAGAAATGTTCTTTATTGTCAATCCTAAACAAATATTAATCTCATAATAATTGATTAAAAACAGAGTTTTATAATTACTCTTTTATTATTAATCTCGGTTTTAACAAACATTGTCAGATAAAGAATTTTGAGCCATTTCTTGATGCAAATATTTTTTTTTTTTTAATACAAACTTTGAGGTTTGGACACTTAGAAAACTAAAACGGTGTGTGTTATCAAAATGATACAATATCAGAAAAACAGCCTATTATCTAAGCTTTTATTTGATATTTGCAAAAGTTTCTATAATTCATTCCTGTAGCTGCTATTTCAATTTTAACAACAGAACCTCGAAGAAAAATGATACGTTCAACGTCCGTTGTCTTTACTATAAGGATCCATTTAAAAGTTGTATGATGATACATTCAAAATTTGTAATGACTAAACGTTTTTATTAAATAGTTCTGTTTTACAGAGATTAATATTGATTTTCGGTGTATTTGACAAATTACACAAAAAAATATAGGGTTTTAAAAGGAATGTAAACGTTTCATACACCCCTTATCACCTTATTAATTGAACGACAAGTACTACATGTATATTATACAATAAAATGCAACATCAACATTTCACAATAATCAGATAAATGTATATGTTCTTTCTTTATTTTAGAAAGCTATAAACGTACTGAGTACAATAAATGGATGTATAATTTACTTGTTTAATTAATAGATCCAAATTATGCTAGTAAATATAAATAGCTTGTGGCAAATAGGACAATTTTTTTTGTTTTGAACAGTGCAGATAATAATTCAATGTATGGAACAGTTTGAACAGTTTATTTTATCTCTTTGATTGTGGTTTACAACATAGAGAAAATTACAAACATTTACACAATTTACACTTTATGCGTGAGTAGAATGGAAAAAATAAACAATTGTAATCGTTCTGTACATAATATATATGGAGTATAAATGTACATTTTTATGTAGATAAATATATAGGAATTAATAACCAGGAGGTTTAGCCTTCTCGTTAACAATACTGATAAATTTACATAACTTGCTTAATAAGCTCACATTGTTTGAGGAAAAAAGCTAGTTAAATTTGACAATATTTGGTCCAAAAAAATAAAATATTGGTATATACTTTTCTCTTTCGTTTTTCAACACGGTGCAACACAAAATATAGTGAAATTCATCTCTAACATCTCTTTTTCATAAATTACATAACCATGGAAGAACAAGCATCTTCTCATGTACATATTTATTAAGGATTCATAATTATTGTGGATAACATTTGCACGTCCAGTACATTTTCCTAGTGCGGCAATTCTGTAACCCAGTTACACTAAGACCGAAAAATTATGATCCTAATGTAGAGTCAAAATAGGGCAATGTATATCTAAGTTAAGGTAAGTCGTTTAAGAAAAACTTGTACAAGTTCTAAAACAGGGAAGCTAGGATCTCTATGTATCTATTTTCAACAGGGTAACAAGGGTAACGAGGGTAACAGACCATTGTTTCTATATAAATCTCTGTTCTGACACAGGGTAACGAGGGTAACAGACCATTGTTTCTATATAAATCTCTGTTCTGACACAGGGTAACAAGGATAACGAGGGTAACAGACCATTGTTTCTATATAAATCTCTGTTTTGACACAGGGTTACAAGGGTAACGAGGGTAACAGACCATTGTTTCTATATAAATCTATGTTCTGACACAGGGTAACAAGAGTAACGAGGGTAACAGACCCTTGTTTCCATATAAATCTCTTTTCTGAAACAGGGTAACAAGGATAACGAGGATAACATACCCTTGTTTTTATATAAATCTCTGTTTTGACACAGGGTTACAAGGTAACGAGGGTAACAGACCATTGTTTCTATATAAATCTATGTTCTGACACAGGGTAACAAGAGTAACGAGGGTAACAGACCCTTGTTTCTATATAAATCTCTGTTATGACACAGGGTAACAACGGTAACAAGGGTAACAGACCCTTGTTTCCATACAAATCTCTGTTCTGAAACAGGGTAACAAGGGTAACGAGGGTAACAGACCATTGTTTCTATATAAATCTATGTCCTGACAAAGGGTAAAAAGGGTAACAGAACCTTGTTTCTATACAAATCTATGTTCTGACACAGGGTAACAAGAGTAACGAGGTAACAGACCCTTGTTTCCATATAAATCTCTGTACTGAAACCTGGTTACAAGGGTAACGAGGGTAACAGACCATTGTTTCTATATAAATCTATGTTCTGACACAGGGTAACAAGAGTAACTAGGGTAACAGACCCTTGTTTCCATATAAATCTCTTTTCTGAAACAGGGTAACAAGGGTAACGAGGGTAACAGACCATTGTTTCTATATAAATCTATGTCCTGACAAAGGGTAAAAAGGGTAACAGAACCTTGTTTCCATACAAATCTCTGTTCTGAAACAGGGGTACAAGGGTAACGAGGGTAACAGACCATTGTTTACATACAAATCTCTGTTCTGAAACAGGGTAACAAGGGTAACGACGGTAACAGACCATTGTTTCGATATAAATCTATGTTCTGACAAAGGGTTACAAGGGTAACGAAGGTAACAGGCCATTGTTTTTATATAAATCTCTATTCTGACACAGGGTTACAAGGGTAACGAGGGTAACAGTCCCTTGTTTCTATATAAATCTATGTTCTGACACAGGGTAACAAGGGTAACTAGGGTAACAGACCCTTGTTTCCATATAAATCTCTTTTCTGACACAGGGTTACAAGGGTAACGAGGGTAACAGACCATTGTTTCTATATAAATCTATGTCCTGACACAGGGTAACAAGGGTAACTAGGGTAACAGACCCTTGTTTCCATATAAATCTCTTTTCTGACACAGGGTAACAAGGGTAACTAGGGTAACAGAACCTTGTTTCCATATAAATCTCTTTTCTGAAACAGGGTTACAAGGGTAACGAGGGTAACAGACCATTGTTTCTATATAAATCTATGTTCTGACAAAGGGTTACGAGGGTAACGAGGGTAACAGAACCTTGTTTCCATACAAATCTCTGTTCTGAAACAGGGTAACAAGGGTAACAGAACCTTGTTTCCAGATAAATCTATGTTCTGAAACAGGGTAACAACGGTAACGAGGGTAACAGAACCTTGTTTCCATAAAAATCTCTGTTCTGACACAGGGTAACAAGGGTAACGAGTGTAACAGAACCTTGTTTCCATACAAATCTCTGTTCTGAAACAGGGTAACAAGGGTAACAGAACCTTGTTTCCAGATAAATCTATGTTCTGAAACAGGGTAACAACGGTAACGAGGGTAACAGACCCTTGTTTCCATACAAATCTCTGTATTGAAACAGGTTAACAAGGGTAACGAGGGTAACAGACCATTGTTTCTATATAAATCTATGTTCTAACACAGGGTAACAAGGGTAACGAGGGTAACAAACCCTTGTTTCCATATAAATCTATGTTCTCACAAAGGGTTACAAGGGTAACGAGGGTAACAGAACCTTGTTTCCATACAAATCTCTGTTCTGAAACAGGGTTACAAGGGTAACGAGGGTAACATACCATTGTTTATATACAAATCTCTGTTTGAAACAGGGTAACAAGGGTAGCGAGGGTAACAGACCATTGTTTCTATATAAATCTAGCTATGTTCTGACACAGGGTAACAAGGGTAACAGACCCTTGTTTCTATATAAATCTATGTTCTGAAACAGGGTAACAAGGATAACGAGGGTAACAGAACCTTGTTTCCATACAAATCTCTGTTCTGAAACAGGGTAACAAAGGTAACAGAACCTTGTTTCCAAATAAATCTATGTTCTGAAACAGGGTAACAACGGTAACGTGGGGTAACAGACCATTGTTTCTATATAAACCTATGTTCTGACACAGGGTAACAAGACCCTTTCTAACATATAAATCTATGATCTGACACAGGGTAACAAGAGTAACAGACCCTTGTGTCTATACTAAGTTATGCTATGAGACAGGGTAAGCAGACCCTGGTATCTATATATTTGTCTCTATCTAAATCAGGGTTCAACCAAAGGGGCTACTAACTTTTGATTTATGTGGTCTATTTCATTTCACTAAGCATTTAACAGTGAAGTTTATGTGTAGTATTTGTATGATTTAAATTTCCAACAAATATTTTGGTGAAAATTTCCATAAGCTCGGTATGGTTATTAGCACATGGAATGAATCATAATTATACTACAGATTTTCTTTGACAAATTAAAAATATCTAATTTTCTACAAGGGTACTGGTTTACTAAGATAACATTTCGTTTCGTAATTATATCATCATCTGAGTTCATATCACTTTCATTGATTAATCCCTAGAAATATTTGTTTGACCTTTTTAAATTTTCTTTTTCATGAAGTAAAAATCAAACTGTTATAAACAAATTCCATCATGAATTTTAAGTAGTGTCTCTACTTTTTCTGTTCAATATGCATGATTCAATATAATATTTAAAAAAATACCAGCTTAAAATTCCATTACAGTCCATTGCATTTAAATATAAATATTTGATAAATGGTTAAATTCAATGTGTCATTGCTCTACTCTGACCTATTCTCCATTGTTTTTATGTTTCTTTAGTATTAGTATGCTGTGTATACATGGTTAATCAAAAGTGTCGAGTGATATTTTTACTAGGCCTAGTATTTCACCAGAATTCCTTGATACAACCAAATTGAGTCTTCTGTTACCCAATTTAAAGATTGATATGTCAAAGCATTTTGCAATCAGCTTTTTGTTGACAGGGATCTTTTATCCATAATCTATCATTGCATTCTATGAATTGAAATAATTGTATCAAAGAAGAATTATGCGCTGTATATTTTATTATAATACAAAATTGCTCGGCATGCCATATAACGTACAAACACAACAGAATCAGTTAAGGTCGGTCGCGGGTTTAAAATTTTGCGCCCTCTGCGCAGGGTATTGCGCATTACTACCGTAAAACGCAAATATAGAGTAAAATGTTTAAATATTTAGCTTATCATGTAACATTTTTATTTAAAAAAATTAACTTATCATAAAAATTATTTTTATTGAAATGAATCCTTAGAATAAAGTTCAGAAGAATTTAATCATTTCGCCGCTTCTTCAAAATCGACGTTATCCACGTCGGAGTCAACGTCTTACGATGACGTCAGTTGAGACTTTGACGTAACAATTGACCAAAAAACCGTTGTGCATTTTTTATTGCAACGTCAATAATTAAAATCGAAAGTATAATTTGCAAAATAAAAACATATGCGCGATCCTTTCATCTTCTGTGTGAGTAGAAAGGCAATTTTTTTATCTATTACAAATGAAATTAAATTTGATTCGTAAACATCTTTTTATTCTATACAATTCTATATGTAAAATATCTACCAACACATGTTCATAGGACCAAAATATGAAGGCGGATAGCATAAAAACCATTCGGTCAATTTCGTTTTAATTTGGCAAAAAGTTTACCTATACGTTAACCTTTCATCGCTGAAAATTAAAAGAACATCGTATGTTTCTAATTTATTTAATATTAAATTGAAAATGATAATCCCCTTTTTTCTATATAATCCTATATAAAATGTCGGGGATACTCCGGACATACGACCAAAATTTGAGCGCGGTAAACAGAAAAACTATCCGGTCAATTTACTTTATATTTTGCACATAGTTTACTCATAAGTTGACCTTCCACTGGAAAAAAAATAAAGAAAATCGTATGTTTGAAACATTCTCCCCAGAGACTCCTTAAATTAAAATTGTTTAATAAATAGAAATGTTTAAAATACATTTTAAATATAATAAATTCTCTTCCAAACAACAATAACTGAAATATAGATAAACGATGGTTTACATACACATGTTAACATTACGAGTAACAATAACTCGTAGTTAACTGAAAATAAAAAATGAACAACAATATTAAATCTAACCAACATGCGAATACTACTGGTACTTGACCTGACAATATTATTACAGCATATACAATATAACTGAAGTTAATAATAATTAACCCTAAAATATAATTATATAATCTAAAATCCACCCCCATACTCTAGTAAAATATACTTTTTTAAAATCCCATATGATTACAAAAATTAAGGTTCTCCGATCCTCAGCCTCAAAGTATTTTTTTTCATCATAAATTTTTTTTCTTTCAACCTTTATAAATGAAAATAATTATATAAAATAAAAACTTTAGAGGGTATCCATGCATTTTACAAAGTTATTGCAAATTTGCCTACTATGGATATAAGTTGAGTTAAAAAAAAATTCCGGTGCATCGATGGCTCGAACTCTATACCAAGATGTAAGTGGAAAAGCTCCGTGGATTCACTACGCCAAGCATGTAGTTGTTTGACTGATGGTTATACTAGCATTAAAATACTAAATTGGAATTGTCTGTATAAAAGTAATGGTACGAATAAAAGAAATCCGCATAATTTAGAGTTATCAAACTTTGCTGAGGATCGGAGATCGTAATGTGAGTGTTAGATTATTTGGACAATACACTTCAATTTTTCAATGTTTGCAAGAAAAAAAACTTATAAAACTAAATCAAACAAAATAGCGGTATCGATGTTCAAAAGACATTAAACGAAATTTAGCTAGTCAATTTAGATAAACTAAGTTTTTTGTTATCAAAATATATTACTCTTAATGAATGTTAAATAAAAGTAGTATTTTAACTGTATATTTTTATTTTAGAAATTTCCAAATAAATAAATAAATTAATTGTGAAGTTTTAGGGAAAGTAGTGTGAATAAATAAATAATCAATGCTGAATTAATTAAGTTGGTTCCAAGAAAGTTGAAGAAACACACTCAACACTGAATGTCGTTACGCGCTAAGACCAGATTTTTTACTTTCCAAATCTGGTCATGACCAGCTTTTTACTTGTTGGAGGTTGGCAATTATGCAAGAAACACACTCAATGGCAATGCCTGCAGCTCCAGGGTCTTGTACGCCTGTATGGAAATCCCTGCACAGCTTCGGTGATACCATTGCTGGCAGGCGTCGCAGCAAAGCCAAAGGATCCCTCTTCTGCCCTTCTCCCCACAAGTGGCACAAAGGTCCTTAAAAAATGAAACCATATTTTACTTATTTGGCACTCTCATCTAAATCAGCACTTAAATCAAATCCTACGTTTTTCATTTAATAGTTTTCTCCATTTTCATTATTTAATCTCTTCAATAACAGGAGTGCATCAAAGAATAGGCACTTAAGATAAAAATTAAGATTGACATGCTCAAAATAAATTATTGATGATGACTTAAGTTTTTATTTATAATAGTATTTCTACATTGTTTGCTATATACATACATTCATTTAAGAAATAAACAGCAATGTAAAAAGTTTACCGGGATATGACGTTGGTTGGTCACGTGATCAAATCCTGTGAAGCCCAAAGGGCTTCTCAGTAGATTTGATCACGTACCAACCAACTTCATAGCCCGGTGAACATTTTAATATTGCTGTTTATTACATATATTTACTTTTGAAAAAGACAAATCGTTCAGAACTGTTAAAATAACCGAGATTTTATGTTTACAATAATCCAAGCGACAAGCGATAAGCGCGTGCTATGATCATTGCGACGTCACGAAAACGTTCACACAGAATTGAACGTTTTCGCTTTTCTATAAGTTCATATAAGGAAGCATATTTGCGAAAGTAAATATATATTTCTATAACAGTGACTGTACTAAGTACACGACCAAAATGAATAAAAAGGATAACATTTTCTGACATGCCAATTAAATTCAGCTTTATTAAATATCTGATGTATAATTAAGCTTTTAGAATGTGATTCCATTTACATTAAATAGTGATCTCTGTCATCAAATTCATCTAAATTTTTAATATGTCAATAGAAGCATTAGCATACTTACAGTCATGGGTACCCTCTGAACAGACTCCAGAGGCAGTCTGGGTGGGGAGGGGAGGGGCTCATCAGGCTGGTGTCCTTCTAATGGGATACCACAGTCCACTGCCATATTCCCCATCATTTCAAGAAAAGGTGGTGGTGGAAAATCATCACAGATGGACTCATTTAGTGATGGTAGTGGTGGTGGTGGAGGGAGGTCACCCATGTTGAATGAAGAGTCATGTTCCGTTACTAGGGTATCTATTACAGAAAATTATTATGTTTGTTAAATTTTCTTCAGAATTTAACGATTATGAAGATCAATATGTTACTTAAATAAAGTGTCACTACTGGACATGGTCTCAAATCGATTTGTATTGTTATCATTCTATTTAAAAGAATTAATTGTCTTAATGATTTAATTGTAAGCCCAACTATATAATACTAATTTCAAATCATGTTACCATTGGCCTCCATCTCCAGGCAGGTCGCCTCCTTCACAGCAGTTTCTTCGGCTTCATCGTCTACAAAAACAAAAAATGGATATCAATGATTTGTACACACTATGTTTTTAGTCAAAAAATGTGCAGCACATTAAGGAGGCTGGATGGTCAACAAATTAACCATTAGATCGCCTTAAACTTTCAAATGTGAAAATTATGACCATACACTAATATTGGGAACAGAAAAAAAGTCAAATATTTATGCTTTCAAATTTGAGCATTAAGCCATACATTTTACCGAGAGTTTCTCTTTATAAGAAGGTAAATATAACATAAAAATGGCCACTGTTATCCAGCCCTTCTAACTAAGAAAACTGAACAATTGGGTTTTTTCTTTAAGCCGTGAATCAATTAAAAATAACTTGGTTGTGACCAACCAGCTATTATAGTTTCAAATCATGTTTAACTTACCATTGGCCTCAATTTCCTTGAAGGTTGCTACCTCAACTGCAGTTTCTTGATTATCGGTAGCTGTGTCATCTACAAAGACAAAAAAAAAGGATATAAATGATTTGTACATGCTATGCTTTTAGTCAAAAAATGTGCAATATAAAGAGGAGCTGTATGAAAAATCCCAAAATTATAATCAACAAAATATAATTTCGCTGAAGGAGCTCAAAAGAACAAATGCATGAAACTGCATTGTACACTACTTCTTAAATAAGATCATTTAAATTAGTTATAATTACACATCAAACACATAATCCTTATAATGTATCTTTCGATATACATGTAAAATGTGGGGTTTTTTTGTTTGTCTGTGTGTAAAGTTTCTCATATTTCAATCTGGATAACCTGGGTATATGAATTTTGGTTTCTTTCAGATAACAATGTAAAGTCAAATCCTTTAAAGATGGATTGTTGCTACAGTTCGTCCACAATCAAGACGCACGTCCCGTCGCTCTGGGGATGTTTTAACAGACGAACCACAGAGTTTTTCCTTTGCGCAGTCGCTGGATGGTAAGAATCACAATTAACTTTTTCTTGATATATGAAAATCTGCATATGGCATTTTCGTTCACTATAACATCTAAGTATACATGAAAAGCAAGTGCACCTCGGTGGCGCAAAGCCTCGAAGAGAATAATTCGCCGGGAAATGAACGAGCAAAAGCTATATGCATATTTAACAGCATCCAAGAATTTATTTGCTCTTAATTGTCTCACAGGAAATAGGGCCGCCTAAAAATTTGTCAAACAATCAACAAACATATTAATTTCCTTCAAAAATGCATGGATTGTATCCTAAGATGTATTCACTTTTGGCCCACACTAAAAACGCAGATGCGACTTCACTTAAATGTCAGATTGAACACAACTTCATAATCAAAGAATTAACAAAGATAACCAACTGGAGTATGTAATGAAATATATTTTATTGCACACATGCATGACACTTGGGTACATGTACATTAACATGTACTTGTATCCAAAACAGTAATAATAAAGCTATTTAGGTATATAAACAAAAGCTCAAGTCTAATTCCAGACAATTTGTGCGTATCCATTACTCTTAATGCAATTGGTCATTTATAATTCATTCGACCCATCCTTTATTACAGCATGACAGTGTATCTAACAAACAGCTATATGTAGTACATCACCGGATTTAAACTGATTACATGCAATATAACGCAACCATAATCTACAGAACCACTTACATGATTGTATCTCTACACAAAATAATTCAAAGTATGCAAAATGCCAACTTATATAATAAAAACATCCTGTCACGATACAGAGATAAAGAGGGTGTGAAAAATTTGTTTATACAATTATATAACTGTTATCTATTTACAAAGGTACTGAGGTATCAAGACCTCCATTTTAACATATTTTATTTCTGTCTTATACCATCATTTCTTTGTTTGATCTTTTTCACGTTGATAGCATGCAGTAGTAAATGTAATATATATCATTATACTGTTAATTTTACATGGTGCATCAACTTGTAGTAAGAAAAAGGATTTTCACCAATATATTAAACAACTGTGTGAATCCCAGTCCATAAAAAGCTTGTACAAAATCTGTTTTATAATAATCACAAAATGTACATTGTCCTTTAAAAATCAAACCTTATATGAAAGAAAGCTAAATAAGTCAGTTATATTCCATGTAGTAAGTATTACATTAACCATGCAATTATGCAAATAAGCATATTCATTTGGTAAATATATGTATAAATTGTGTAGATTTGTTTTTAAAATCAGAGACAACAAAATATCAACAAAAAACATAAAAAACAACCCCAAACACATTAAAGATAACATAACAATCATGTGTCTACAAAAATGCATAATGAATAGCACATCAAAACATACTAAAGCTGATCACTCTATGAATAAACTACATAAAGTTGGCACTGTTGTTTATTTCAATATCACATTTAATATTTGGTCCCAAAACAAAGAACATATTTCCTTAATATGTTGCTCCTTAAGTAGACTGATCAATATAAAACAATATACAGCAATTATAATTAGGTTGCATGGACAACTTCTTACATGTTGTTTTAACCTTTTCAGTTCAATAAAGAAAACATTGTTACTTTAATTTAAATTTTAAAAATTCAAGACAGTTTATATCTGATTTTACTTTAATAAGTCTAACCTTCACTCTCAGTTTTCAATTGTCTAGTTAATCATCTCATAAATCAATATCTTCTTTCACTTTGTTTGAGGGTGAAAAGAGCATACAAAAACAGCCAGGCATCCACTGCTTGGTTGTTAAGAATGGGTGTAAAACCGGCTCCTTCGTTTGGAATTTTCTCTATAAGGTCATTCGTCCATCCTGGGTAATTGAGGTCAAGGTCATACTGAGGAGCAGATATGTATCCCAGAAGTGTGTCGCGCAAACTGCAATGAATAGATTATAGAAGTTGTGTGATATTCTTGATGTATTCATAAATATAATATGCCATATAATTCGAATAATCTAAAGATTTTATGCACAGCTATGGAAGATAATGATAAATCTGCACCAGTGTAAAATTATAAAACATATGTTGTTGGATCTAATGTAAAAATTGTATCAAAACAAAAGAGAGCTAGACATCATTAAGATGGTGACCAACTTGAATGGTTCCACTTACGGAAGTTTGGCCATGTCGACATCATCATCATCTGTTCCTTTAGGAATTGTTATAGTCAGCATAATGCACTCAAACAGGATCTCCAGCAGTAGGCCCAGTCTCTCCAGGGAGATTTCCTCACACAGTAACGTGATCATATCTCGCTGTGCAGCATTAAGCTCTTCCCTCAGTTCTGACACTACACCTTCAAATGCATCCTGGAAAAGAAAATGCAAAATATTTTATTTTTTGAACATCTAATATATGTAAATCATTGACGCATTGCTGATAATCTCTGTATACAATGTGATGTTGATGTGTCAAGACATAATATTTACATCTACCAAGTATGATTCTCTCTATTTCTTACAGAAAATTGTTAATTCATAGCTCTATAGAAACAACCAGACTGAAATCGCTACCTATTGGTCGAAACCTACAGTGACCTAAGAAAAATCATGACCTGCATGAAATTATCATGATGATGTCAGACTCCAGTTCCCATGGAAGACAATTTGGCTGTTTCTTTTAGCTAACATACTGATGTACGTTAACAGTAATTTAGTGAATTTTACTTACTTTTTACAATCAATTTAATAATTTGTTGAAAGAAAGATGTAAATATAAACAATAAAATGCATAATTGCAGAACAAATTTACATATGTGCAGGTTATGTATTTTTTCTGCAATGTCGCCACCTTCATATCCCGCATGAATCACCAAAGAAAGCATTTTATTGTTTAAAAAAATCCCAGCCAATCCAAAAATTATACATAAATAGAAATTGGATTTGCCAATTAAAATTGGTAACCATTGACAATGGCACCATGTACTACTAACAGTATTTGCCGTATATCTTGTGCTCAACACAGACACAACACCACTTAATTAATGCGCATATTGTTTACCCATGTAGAAAACAGATTGGAGAAATTTTACAACAGCAACACTCATTGGGAAAAATAAAACCCAATTGACATCTACAAATTGAATGAGTTCTCCCTCCTCTCTTGCACTCAATGATCTTCATATCAATGTCAGCATTGTACGAAGTTAAGTATTTCTTCTAAAAATTACAAAATATAGTTACGGTACCTGTCTCATATTTTGCTATACATGTATTGTCCTTTTGATTTTAGATTAACATGATAAAATTGACAAACCAACTGACCTGTTTGTGTGAGGCTTGTCTTCGGGTTTTCTCCATGGCCAGAGTGATCCACAGTGACTGGGCATGCTTGCACTGACATGAGGACCTTGCCTTAAACAGAATGCACTCAAGTTTAGTTAATAATACTCTGCATCAATGACAGTAGAATTATCTGGAGCAATGAATAAGAATACATGAGGTCTATACAATAAAAGAATATAAAAATAAAACCTTTTGACTGGGGAAGGGTTCTTTCATCTTGAGGGTCTGGGTCATGAATTTTTCTAAGGACATATTGGGGTCTCCTTTCACAGACTTCAGGAAGCTGATGGTGATTTCAAGCTTGTCCAAGGTCTCACAAAGGTCAGGGTAAGCTCTGGTCTCCTCACATATCTGATTGGCTACGACAGGGGTCAAAGGTTCCTACAATACAAGACAACCAGACCAATAAGAGTGAAGCACTTTTAAGTGTACCCCTGAAAAGATTCCTTCTCTCTCTACTCTGCATTACCCGTGTAATAGAGTCCATTTGAATAAGAATTTCACCTGTTTGATTTTCTGTCTGAGATCTCTAAACACCACAGCATTAGTTGTTTCAGATCTGTACGTCATCATCTCAAACTGCAAATTAAGACAATAAATATTTCACTAATTTTAACATTATTATCATGATGGTACATTTTGTGAAAGAGTTTGCATAAAACATTTATCATATGTGACTCTTAACTTTTTTTGTGAGTGACACGTACCTCATACACTGGCATCTCAATGACAGACTTGGAGAACAGGAATCGGTCCATGAGCTGGCGTTCCAAGTCCCCAAAGTTGTAGTCTATCTTGGTGCCCTTGCCCACCTGGAAGGTGTAGTGACAGTTGGCCATCACCATGGGGAGGATGTCCCTGTCAGGGTGGTAGCTGATCAGGTGAGCCGGGGTCACGTCCCTCAACTGGACCTTGGGGAGCTCTGTGTACCTGTCAATCAAAGTCATTTACATGTACCATATATAATAGTTTATACCTCTTGACTGAAAATAAATCTGCATATGTATAATCCATTATACATACCGGTATATAATGCAACATATGTTATTAATTTTACTTTTATTTAACAGATTACAATGCATACCCATCAATGTTGAATGTTTTATTCTCTTTGTTCAATACCAAATAGAAACTGCATTAAAAAATATAAAAAGAAACAATTGAAAGAAAACTGCAAGGAGACTTACTTGAGCTTCTTCACCTTGCAGTACTCCTGCAGGAAGTTGTTTTGTTTCTTCAGTAGATAGTACAGTAGACCATAGGCACAGAGCCCATTGTCCCTGAAAGTGGGCAGCAGCACAGACACTGGGTGGGCATCAGTGATGGGCTTCTGGCAGAACTCCTTGGGGATCTTGGTTAATCCCTCCAAGGTTGGAAAGGCTATAAAAATTAAACAAATATAGTATGCTCATTGCTCAACTCAATTGAGAGAGTAAATTTTTGACTTTATCAACTTGAGTCAATATTCGATTTATATAGGCAACAGTTGTTCTGGGGTCTAACTGTACATTGGTTTTTTTTTTTATTAGTTAAACCATTATTGACAAATTTTCTAGAAGCTAACTGAAGCTTTGATTGACTGTTCAATTTCAACCCATTTTGTCTTTATTCTATTTTACTTATATTATCAGCCACTCTTCCATTACCAACAAGTAATAAAATTGTTATATAAATATCCATAATAATAATAGTGTTGCATGTCCATAATAATGAAAGGAAAATATTACATTGCATGCAACTCTTCGCTACTTGCTTGTGAAAATTAACCACCATGGATTAATTTTCAATCATGTAGCCACTGGAAAATGAAAATATGTAACACGGAAATGTGTTAAACTTAATTTACTGCATTGATTGCAGAGGGAAAACAAGTCAGACTTCAGATAATCTGCAACACATACTGTAAGTAAGGAGCTTGTCTCCAACACACTGCCAGGCCAGAATAAAGTCATTCACCAAACTCCTCATCTCATCCAACCGACCCTCTACAATGAACGTGCAAATATGGAATATTTGAAAACCAGTTACAGACAATTGTGAACTTCATATATATATGTCAGCTGTATTATATTATACTAATAAAATAAAATTGAATATTAAAGCAAAAGGGTTATTCGAGGATGTAAAACTAAGACCAAAATTTAAAACTAAGTCTTAAAAATCATAATCTAATGAATTTTTTTTTTACCATTTTCATACTCCTTTATCATATCATCGATGGTCATTGTCAAAGCCTCCCCTCTGTCCAACTTCCTTTGGAATCGCTGAATCAGCAATTTCTGGAGTTTCATGATGCTAGGTATAAGACGGATAGCTCTTAGCTGCTTCTCCTTTTAATGAAATATATAATGACATTTTAATAGCATAGAACAGCAACAATCTATGTAGGTTTAGGATACTGGATGAATAATTTATATCAGCTACTTCTGCTACAAACAAAGGGAATTCTGACCTCCTGTAGGAACATGAGCAGCACTTTGTGGGTGGGAGCCTGGACCTGCACAGTGTGGAGGAGGTGGTCCATGGTGATCTGGGACCTGTAGCGCCACACAGCCGCCACATTGTGGAGACTGCTGGGAGAGGAATGATCTGATGGAACGTCTATCTCAAACAACAGGCACAGCAGTGGGTCCGACCCTGTCAAATTCAGCACTTTTATCACATTATGTTAAACATCATATATGTCACTTGGAATATTAATCAAAAGAACGATATCTTAAGAATTTTCTTCGGTTTACATGTACAAGAAAGAATTACCATTTTGAAAGTACTAGGTACTTTTGTATCAAGTTAAGACAAGGTTCAGTCTTTTAAATTCAAAATGACATACCCAATCTCTGATCATTGGCAAGCTTTTTATTCATGGTCTTCAGATCTCTTGCCATTTCCTTTAAGAAACGATACAATTCAGTTTAAAATTGAAATATGATTTTTATGTCTTCAAAAAACATTGAACATGCTGACATAAGGCAAGGGTATAGCAAAACTCTAGTAAATCAAAATATTAATTATGAACTTGAGGATATCGCAAATTTTTAATCTACATGCATTGCTTTTATTTAAGACGACTACAAAAGTTAAGCATTTACTCAAAATCTAAAATATAGTTTCTTTACAATAGTTTTTGGATTGCAGAAGTCTCAACAATTTTGCTTTATCCATCAACTTATTATAACCAGGCCTATTCAAAAAAGAGGTTTACTGTATAAATCTTGGACTGATACCTGGAGAACAGGTGACAAAAAGGTCTTCGCAAAATCTTCTTCCCATTTTTTTCTAGCAGCCTTGTTGGCCAAAACACATATCTCTTGGTTCAGCTGACCACCTGAAATGTGGAAAGTATTAGAGATGAGAGAGAGAGAGAGAGAGAGACCTTTACAATCTTTACAATTATTTTATGAGACAAAGCAACACTTCATATTTTTAATAGTTGATCTAACCCATACCAACATAATTACTTTCCCCAGACATTACCTCTGAGTTTGCTCATCATGTCTCTACAGATACTGTGCATAAGGATATAGACATCGTCCACACTCCTCCCCACAGCTCTCTGAATGGTCAGAAGGTCTTTCTCTATGTGTGCCCACAAAAAGGGCAGCAGATTGTTAGCATCAAGGTCTGGCTTTATCAGACTTTGGATGGCCTGAAGCAATCAAAACAAAATTATTTAAATGTAGAGTTTATTTTATGGTATGCGTGATGTCTAAGAGAGGCTTTCACAAAAAAATAACTGATTCGTAAAATCTTTCTTATCTACTATTTGAATGTACTCTTTGCATGTGACTTCTGAGGAATCTGACCTGTTGATTGATACTGGCGCCTAGATACATGGCCATGTGAGTGAAGAGTCGTACAATGGCACACTCAATGGGAGAGAGTCCTCTCTCAGGGCTGGCATCTGGTTGTCTCCCCTCCGCCCGACCCAACACATGTCCTGTAGCAGTCTGGTCTAGCCTAATTAAGAAACACACACAACAAATTCTGATGAGGAATAACATATCTTTATATAAAAATGCGTTATCTATCAATTTTCATTAATATTTATTTTTTTATCAAGAAACGATCCTTGTACCCATAAAATTGATTGAAACAGTATCCCTAACAGTAATATTGCATTTTATGCAAGATTATTTTTACAATTTCAGTCTGAAATATTCTACAAATCATGTGGACAGATGGACAAACCCTTGGTCTACTATATTGCCAGCACGTAGTTGGTACGACTGTCCCCCGATTTCCAGGCCACAGTCCTTGCACCTGCCAACAGTGGCTGGCCGACCACACTGCAATAAACAAGATACACAAACTTACCCATCATGCAACTGATTGTTGGCTATTAGTCGATGACCTTCACCTCCAATTTCTGCACCGCAATCCTTACAACGCCCACGATAATATGGACGACCACACTACAATTCACAATTGATAACAATCATGTGAGCTAAGGGACCTTTATGTTTAGTATTACATGAAGGTGTTTGAAAAGTGAACTTCCAACTTTGGTCTTTTATGCTTGAGGACTAAATCATGGACAAAACTTCTATTAGCCTGAAGACAAGCTGATAATTCAGGCCCCACCGTCACCAAAATTTTCAAGTCACTCAACTCGGTCCTCAACTCAATTTATTCAAATAAAAGTGCATAAATTTGAGGTCAAAACTCAGACTTGAGGCTGAGTATTGACTCGAGGGAAATTGTTGATGGCGGGCCAGAACAGATATTCATATAGTCATCATAAAAAATGCGCGATACTTGAGATTTTTATAAGCTAGCGATACATGCATTGAGAAGAAAAGAAGTTTATATGATTGTGCATAAAAGAAAGTTGCTTGATACATGAAGCACAAAGCTACAGTGGCCCTATCAGTATAAACCTATTAAATAACCCCTTAGGTTTTATGTAAATAATTAATTCAACCTATTCAGTAATTTTGACATTGATTAATTGACTTTGATGTAATTTTAAAGTTAAACTCAATCTTCAGAATGTGTAAAACTTGAAATCAAACTTTTGGGTTATGGCAACTGTAAGGAAAACCCAATAGAGCTGTTCTATACTACTAATACCACTGTTTAGTAATTTTACGGTAGTAATTTTTTTTTTTTGGGGGGGGGGGGGGGTTGGGTGGTGGGCAATGATTGGTTAACAATGATATGACTGTGGTCTCCATTTTTTTGCAGTAAAAAAAATTAGAACTTGAAACAAAATGAATATGTACAAACATACAGAGGGTCGTGAATCAACTGGAAATGTTAGGGATTCCAAAATGTAGAGAATACTAGTATACTACAGAAACTGGAGTGTGGTCATCACATATCATATAATTTAGTACATGTATATACTCAACTATATTATTCATTTAGAAATGTATTTCAAAGTTATCACAGAAAAACTACATACTGTATATCAATACATGTAAGACACATAGCCTGCAAGATATTTGTTCAAAGAAAACAAAAGACCAAGACACACACAGGTAAAGAGTCATTCCAGTTACTACTTACATTTCCAATCACATATGGATGGCCATTGGGACAACCTATGGAAAAGATCAGAAATTTATGGACATGGTTACATATTTTCCTTTTCAACTCACTTGGACTGAATGAAAAATTGAATCTTTCTGATCAAAATATTTATAAAGACCTTGATGTCATGATGTTTGCTGAATTAACAAACAAATTTAAACCAAACTTTGAACACACTCAGTAATAAACATTGCATTTACTGTCAGGTATGGTATAAAAGACTTACGATAAAAAACTGGATTTTCATCGCCTCCCTTTCTGGCTGCCAACAAAGCTTCCTTTATTTCAGCAACATCATCTTGTGGCATAGTTGGTAGAAAGGAGTTCTATAGGCCATAAAAATAATTGCATTTTCAATATTAAAATTTCAAATTTAAACTTCCCTCACACTAGCTTAAGATAAAAGAAATTTTGCATAAAGTCTGCATACAGAGGTGAAGAGAGAAGTCCTACCATCCCGCTATCTAAAATAAGGCTGATACACTTGAAAAATACATTACACAATATACAAGTATCGCCAACTGAACATAGTCCACCGACCTGCATGTCCCCTGGCTGTTGGACCAGTCTGTTGAGTGGTTCAACCAGTGTCCTCTCCTCTGGGATCTCCAGCAAAGTGAGGAAGAAATGGTTCAGTAGACACACAGTACTCTGGTGGCCCAGGTCCATTCCCTCCTGTACAGTCAGCTGGGGGTTCCTCCTCCATACATCATTTCTACACAGTGCAGCGGGCAGATCAGTCTGAGAGAATATAAATATAAACTTTATTTGTCAAATATAAAACATTATATAACAATCATTTATTAGAAATTATTAAACCTCACTTCCTTAAACAAATAACTTGACAATGAATCATGATGATACCTGATTGGAAAACAATGGATGCTGAGACAAGAACTGCTGCAATTGTTCCACTGCCTAATAATTTAGAAATAAATTCATATAGCAAATCTCTGTTGGATGCAAAAGGCACATAGAAATGTTAACATGGGGGAAAATTTCTAAACATTTACAGTGTTGAAAATATATTGTTCAAACACAATGTTAAAAAAAACGACTAAATAAATTACATATTATTTACAACATTTGTTTTCAAAATGCTCATAATTACATGTACTGTCAAATGAATGTTGATAACAGTGTCCACAACATTGAATATGTTGAACAGGTTTGAGTTTACTTAATAGAAAAATATTCTAAATAAAAAAACGTCTACCACCTTCTTTAATACTAACTAAAGGCAAATGCAAGAGAGAGCATTAAAGTCAAGGTCACAGAAAAGGCCAAGGTTCTAAAAAATTATAATATAATTCAAAAGCATACACAAATGTTTGGAAAAAGAAATATTCTCAACAGTGTCTGAAACTATCAGTAAACCTAACACAAAATATGTAATAGATAGGTCAAGGTCACAGGAAAGCTCAAGGTCAAAATTGGGACAGTGTTAAATTGATCCCACTATCATGTGCTTTTGTATAAAATATCTGATAAAAAAATCTTCAACAGTTTCTTTAAAAATTAGCTACATGTACAATGCACATGTAAATGCAAAGTATGACACTACATTGTAAATGGCCATTTTTTATCCATTGTACAACATTTGCAGGGCATGCAATATCTTGATTCGTTAAATCCTTACAGCTGGAGTGACTCTTCTTTTGTTTCCAGGATACAGGTAACACATAGTTATTTCTCTGATCACAGCTAGAAGGACCAGGGTTCTCTTCTGATAATCTGGTAGCTGAACAGCCTGATAAAAGAATTTGATGACCAAAATCATACTAGTATTATTTTTGTGTTTATTTCTATTGACGCTTATATTAACACGATTAATACAATGTACACTGTATATGTAATTTATAAAAAAAAATCAGGATTAAGAGACCTGGATAGCTGCATCAAAGATGTCCATGTTCTGTCCTAGAGCCGCCTGTGTCAGCTTTTCTCTCAGCTCCTTGTACTGGTCCCCACATATGATGAATCGGTCACTGCACTCAACAATCTGACAAAACACAATATATTTATAAAGAACTTTCCCTGTATTTATTTTCTCATTTATTGAATTCATGGCACATCGATAATAATTTAACAGAGAGTTCTTGATAATTACCTCGTTTTTCTGGAGCTCTGGTACACTCAGCCAGCGTACAATGGTGACATCATTTGCCTTACAGATCTTCTGGTAAGTCTCTACTCCAAAGCAGCGACACAGGTGTTTGATCAGAAACAATCTAATCATGATTTTAAAAAGAAATAATATAATTTCAGATACCTTCATAGGAATGGTCTGCTATGCATTTAAACACACTCTCTTTAAAGAAAAAAAAGAATACATCTAAACTTACATGTATATCAGTACATACAAATATCATTTAGTACACATAAACTTCTTACTTGGGCTGCCTTGATCCACACTCATCACAGAGTCTCCCTGCAGCCTCTAGAAGCTTCCTTATCTGCTGGCTGTGTTTGATTGATTTCTCCACCAGTACCTTGTGGAGAACCTCTGCTACAACAGTCAGTCCAAACCGGGTCTGTGCCATACAGTACAGTTTCTCCACATCCAGCCCCTCTCTCACCACAGAACCCACGTCATGCTGCAACATCTGGGTAGCCATTTTGACTTTGGACTTCATTGGGTCTGTGCTCTTAGCGATGTCATGATGGAAGGAGTCCTTACAAAAAGGATAAAAATTTTAATTTAAAAGCCCACTGGTCAGAGTGGTATTTGTTTATCATATTGACAATTTTCCCCAATTCTTGCCTACTTTAAATCTCTACCTATTATAATTTGAGAGAAAAAGAGAGCGGAAAAATTTCCATCTGATGGAAAGAATGAATTACTGTGGAATCATCATTGTTCATGGGGGACCAATGTTTGTGGCTTTCATGGGTGATCCTTGCCCATGAATTTACATCCCCGCAAACTCGTATGCAATCATTTGTTTAATTTTTATTAAAATTTTCCCAAACTTGCTAACAATGAAATGACGTCCCCACAAACCAGGCAAATTTTAGCTACCCATGAACATTGACCTCCACAAATAAAAATGATTCCACAGTACCAATTAAATCATTTTTACCTCTAAGCACTGAATGATCAAAAGACATAGGTCAACCATTTTCTCCTCATTTTCTTTCAATGACATCAAATCCTCTGCTTGTTGCAAATACATCCCTAAGTTCTGTTGTACTTGCATGGAGCTGTGGGTTTAAGTTAAACATTGTTCTAAGAGCAGTCTCATCTTAAATGAATGAATTGAAGGAATGAGAATGCATCTGTATTTCAGCTTAACAAAGTCAACAAGATCCCAAATGAAAGAATCTAACCAAGGTCTATTTGAACATTCCAACATGGTCTATTTGAAAAAAAATATTTGAATATGCAAAATAAACATACTAACACTGAGGAGAATACAAAATCAAAGATATTCAACTTTGATCATGCAAAATTGAGCCAAACACTGACCTAGTCCTGAGCAAGTGCTGTAGGAGGAAGGACCGTAGGACTGGTGTAGGATCAATGCCCTCCTCAAACACAGACATCTCCTTACTGGCCATCCTTCCCCCCTGTCCTCTCCGGGCAGTGGCTGTGATGTAGGACATCAACTTCTGGACAACCTGATTGGACGGGGGCTCATCATCCGAGAAACAGAGCTGGGATACAAGGTCCATAAAGAAACTGTTGCACCGACGTTTGAAAATATTCAACTTCCGAAACTTTAGCCTGAAATGAAAAAATTATATTAATCATATCGCAATTATATCACAATAGTTAATCTGAATGAAGTTAAAAAAAACCTTGTATAAAGATATACCTTTGATTAATATCTTATAAACTGCATGGTTTTTGTCAGTATACTGTTATACATTATATTGCAAACCAACTTTTGTTAGCCAAACAATATTTGGCCATTTTTCAGTGATCAAACAAATTTTCAGACCAAGATTTTGAAATAACTTGAAACAAAAATAAAACATTAAAGAACATGTTAATAGCAATTATATAAAAGTACTTTCAAACCTTACAAAATTTTTTAGATTATGAATTAAAATTCGTTTAAATATTTAAACGTAGACAAGAGTAAGACATGCAAGCACTTACTCTTCTGTGTTGTCTTGTCTAGGGTTGAAATGGGCGGGGATCTCGTTGTGACAGACGGGACACATCCCAGTCCCCAGGATTGTCAGGTCGTTGTAGCATTTCACACAGATAATATCCCTGCAGGGAAGGTTTATGGGTCTTTCCGTTATCTCACTCTCGCACGCTTTACAACTCTCCTGTTTCCTGCAAATCAGTTAAAAGGCAGCATTAGCTAAGAGTACAGAAAACAAAGATTTTCAAGGATAGCTTTTAAGAATAGGGATGGTGGAGAAGGCCACTTTCAATTCATACAGAAATAACATTTTTCATGATTAAAAGATGAAAAATGTGTTAGCTCTAAAGCTCATCTTGTTAGATAAGCAGATAGTAAGTTAAGATCATAGAGACTTATTGTAAAGTGTTTAAGATATCAATTAGTATGTTGATTTGGAGAGAGTGGTGAAGAGGGGAATTGACAATATGTTCCAACTTCATTGATGTACATACCCAAATACTTTGGTCACAGAGTTTTTCATGCATAACTTAAGGAATTTTTCCACCTTTTCCAAAGATTCTATGTTCTTGAAATCAACATTGTCCTTGAGCATCTAAAAATAAACAAAAATCAAATCTCCATGACTGTCTTTTAAGATTTTTAAATTTCATTATACATTGCCTTTAAGATTACATGTATTAAAATCAGAGCACAGGTGCCTAGCTGCAAATTAGGGTTACTTTTGTAAACACTATGAGATTCTATCGTTATCTATTCCACCTTTTCATTATATATGTAATATACAGTCATGTACCTAAAGATAATTTATTATTAATAATTCAGTAAACTAATTAGTGAAATACACATCCTTACCACCCATAAAGTCATCAGACGTTCCACAGGCATCACTTCATCTGAGCAGACGTGTTGTAGGAACAACTTCATCACTACCACCTTAGTCCAGACACACCTTGATACAAGCAATTATAATGATTTTTATATTGTATATTGAGGTAACAAAACTTATTAGTCCACAAAAATATTATGAAAAGACAGATCAAGATCTTTTCTAAGGACAACGCCTGTGAAAATATACTGTGTACAGAGTTATTTTCGCCCTGTCAAAGTTTCGCCTTTCTACACTTACAGTTTTGCCCCGTCTTGAACTCGCCAAGACACAGTTGGCCAAAAATAAAAAAGGTGGGGGGGGGGGTGTGTGTGGGAGGGGGGGTTGGGCTGGAGTGTTTCCTGTATACAGTATCCAATACTGTAAACCAACTTTTATTCGCGGAGATTTTATTTCGCGATTAACTTCCGATAAACTGGTTTGCGACGACTAATGTTCAAGACCAAGCCTTATCAAGACTCGTGTTGTTATAATAATCATATAACAAGGACTGGTTCGCAGTGAAAAGTATTCACGACATCGCGGCTCTAACTAACCTCGTGAAAATTTCTCGCACGCAAATAAAAGTTGGTTTACAGTATGTAAACACTCTAAATATTTTGTATTTAAATTTAAACAGTTTGTAGTACTTGAATTAAAAAAAAAAAATTAAACGGAAGGGAATAATTTTGGAAATAAGTGTTTGTTTTCGCAAAACAACTTTTTAAATGAGTTTGGGTGACAAATCAGTTGTTTGACATTTTGATAAGGTTATATTCTTGTTTTATATTCCTAAATAATGCATTAGAGAGGGAAGTATTTCCAACAAATATCTATATATCAAATCTACTGAAGAACTTGAGGAGAGTTCAAGTTACCTGGCCTCTTTGATTCCCTCCATACATCTCCTACCAAACTCCTCCACCCCTGTCTGGTGTCCCTCAGGCACAAACTGTCCCAGAATTCTCTCTACAACAGGTCGGTACTTGTGCACTTGTTTTTGCCAGAGTTGTCTGCCTTTCTGGTCACTGAGGGAGTCTTTGTTTGGCTCCAGGGTTTTTAACAGAAGGAACAACCCAAGAACGTCCAGAGTCTGAAATATTAAAATTGTCAAAACACTTTACAGTATTAAATGCATGTATAATCAGTTAAACTTTGCAGATGTTTCAGTGATGTAATAGAAAATCTAAGAGGTATCACTAAAACGATATGATTCAAATGATGACATAGCACTCAAAAATAATTAGTGACCTTTAATGCAAATGAATGACATTTACCTTAGGTTATCCTAAATATATGACCTAAAGTTTTAAATTCACCAAATATAAATTGTAATATAAATGACATCACAAACGTTAAACTGGTATGCAGATGAAGAGCTTCTACTCCTATTACTAAATGCTTCTAACAATATATTTAAAGATATATATAAAAAGTTAATATATAAATAAAGGTTACTGTATCAGACTGACCAGTTCTTGGTCAGTGACCAGATAAAACTGAGCACTCTTCTGCTGGAACTCAATGATTCTCTCACTGCACTCGTGCCACACTCGTGTGATGCTGGCAAAGTTCCTGAGACGGGGCTCAGATTTACTGTACACAGCCTGGATGGCCACAAAGTTCATGACAACACTAGGTAGTCCCTCACTGAATTCCATGTTTATTCCATTCAGTAAATTTTCACACACCAACTGAAAAACAAAGCTCTCATGTCAAGTTATAAATATCATTTAACAATAACTTTCACTTGGTAATTTTTTTTTTCTTTTTTATTTTTTTTTGGGGGGGGGGGGGGGGGTCATTATAAAGCCGAAGTTTCAAATCAATAAAATTTGATTAGAACACACCATTTTATAGAAAAAAAAATTCCCAAATATAAAAAAATATGATATACCTTTAGTAACTTATGTTTATTCACATTAAATGGTTGTTATTGTTAATTTCCATTTAATAAATAATTATTTTACCTCATGCTCTTTTACACTGGTCACATGATACACCATGTGAACAAAGTCACTGAGATAGGCCTTGACACAATCCATGATGTTGACCACACGCTTCTGGAGAACTTTTCCTATTGGGGTGTTCTCTATAATGCCCGACACCCTCATAACACATTCTAGAACTGTCTCTGCGAAATTAAAGTTTTCATGATTTGAAACAAGTAGAAACATAGGTAATCACAGATTACAAAGCTCACCGAGACGAGGCATCAACTTTATGAGGCATAACCTTTATAAAACCACCTTTATCATATTACCGTAATCCGGTGAATATAATACGCACTTTTTTTCCATCATTTTTTACCGTGAGAAAGGGGTGCGTATTATACATCCCTATAGGATTTTGACATATTTTTCCCTATGTGAAGCACGGGGTATCATACTAGCGTATTATCTATGCTGACCACAGACAAGAACCAATACCCCGCTAAACATCGTAACTTTACTTCATTATCACATATGATTATAATATTTAACCCTTAGGAAAACATTGTTATAGCATGTTATCAAAGAGAATGTATACTTAAAGTCTGTTAATCAAACAAACGATTTTAAAATGGCCTTTAAAAATTAATTTGAACTGCCTATACTTTATCTCTGTGTATGCCGCCATTACAGCTGTTATTAATAGAATGCGGGCTTGGATGGCCACGTGCTATTTGTAACCGATCTTTGAAAACAGCTTGCACATCACTTGGCTCACTTTTAATCATTTACATGTAATGATAATTGATTTATTGCAAATAATTATGAAGATAAATAATTCTATAACCTATTCCGTAAGTTGAAGCCATTGTTGTGCTCCCCCACCGCTACGCTTGACACCTTGGTTATCTCAGACACTCCCCCTAGGCTATAAACTGTGTACTATACACAACACACCTATTTGTGCACATATTTTTAATATATTCCAGGCCTCTAATTGATCACTTTGATTGGCATCTTTTAAGAATTTAATTAGCTCCGTCATCTCCTATATCTGTACACCGGCCGTTTTTCACTACACAGGGGTTGTAGTGACTAAACAATTATATAACACTTGTCAAAAGTAGTTGATTTTATTTACGGTAGAATATTTAATACTAGGTCTATTTAAAACATTGATTATGAAATAAAGATATTACCGCGATGTGTTAGTTACAATAAATCCGTATCTAAAAATTTATTGTCACTTTCTTATTTCCGGTAGTGTATTTCCACGATAAAATTAAGCGTGTATACAAAGTATAACTGCTTTGTTGATACTTAGCATAACCATTTGGTAAATTTTTTGGATGCGTATTATACATCCGAACTAGCTTTTTTTCACCACTTTCAGGCCCAAAGTGGGGGGTGCGTATTGTACACTACTGCGTATTATATTCACCGGATTACGGTATATGAAAATCATTGTTAATGATCTTGGATATTCATGGATAATGTTTTGACACAATATCGTATATCATATGTAAAAAAAAAAAAACTGTATGATAATCATATGTTCATTTCATACAATATTATAAGATACAATGTTTATCAATACAATAATATAAAATATGATATTGCAACCAAGGATAATTACAATATATATCATTTAATACAATATAATACTATATTGATGCAATATGATATTGTAACATATAATATGACATTGTATTGTGTTATACATTATAATTGTATAATAATCACATAATACAATATCATAAAACCTAACATAAATACAATATCAAATTATTTGATACTATATCATATCACATAATACATCACAATATTGTAACATATGATATTATATTGTATATTATAGTATAATATTGTATTGTATGATATTTGATACACAATATTGTATCATATGATACAATATAATTTGATAAAACATTGTATCATATCATATGATACAATATCATCTGATATAGTTATATATAATACAATATTATACAATATCATTTTATACAATATCATATCATATGATATAATATCATATAATACAATATCATATTATATAATATCTTATAATATCATATAATACAATTTCATGTATTATTTAACAATATATTATATAAACAATATCATATTATACCATATTGTATCATATGTTACAATATTATTATAATATACAATATCGTATCATATGATACAATATCATATATTGCAATATAATATGAAACATTATCATTCGATAAAATAATATATTATACAATATCATATTCTACAATATTGTATAATAATATACAATACTATACATAACAATATCATAATACAATATCATATAATAATGTACAAAAAAATTGATACAATATCATATTGTATCATATAACTTTTTACCATATAATGTATGATATAACATTGTATCATATAAAACAATAGTGTATCATATCATAGATATCATGTTATATCATTTAACAACAAGCACATCTATCAAGCAGGTTTGAGTGAGGTAGGAGAATTTTTAGCATCCTTGATAATGGAGATCAGGCTCTGCATCTGAAGCTACCTCTGCGATTCATTTATATTATAGTTAAATCAATTATGCAAGCTATTATCTATAAAACATGTAACCTGTTCCAAAAAACTAAACCTCATCCAGCATTCAAAACCTATGGCTCTGATTCAGCATTCAAGCATGTCAGATGCATCAGTATCACAAGACGCACCATCCATGCAAGTTTGGTGAAGTTAGGACCAGTAGTAACTAAGATATGATCATCAGAGGGCACCTGCTCCAAAAACTTTAACCAGCTCTAAAAACCTTAACCTCATCCAGCATCCGAAACCTATGGCTCAGATTCAGCATTCAAGCCTGTCAGGTGCATCAGTATCATAAGACACACCATCTATGCAAGTTTGGTGAAGTTAGGACCAGTAGTAACTTAGAAATGGCTATCAAAGGGCACCTGCAACAAAAACCTTAACCACCTCCAGCATCTGAGATTCATGGCCCAGATTCAGCATCCAAGTCTCTCAAGTCCATTAGTAGGTCCAGATGCATCATTCATGCAAGTTTGATGAAGATAGGACAAGTAATAAGTTAGATACAGGACCTGCAACAGAAACTTTAACCAGGTCTGGATGCCGAGGCCGATGCCGAGGGTATAGCATAAGCTCCCCCCGACTTCGTCTCGGTGAGCTAAAAATCATATGACAGAAAAATATAGATAAGGCTGGAAAATACAAAAGAACAGACATGATGAAGATACAACACAGAATTTTATGCACCATGAGTTACATAACATTTGAATAAAAATGTATTCAAATTTACCGGTACTCAGTGATGGCTTGTTTTTACCTATGAGATGGATTTTTGGTAATTCAGGCCCCCCAAAATTAAATCTATTTGTTCTCAGGTACCACCACATTAAGTTAAATGCTGCCGCACTGATTAATCTTATTGCAATATAATATTGCTATTTTAAAAAAGGGCGATAACTCAAATTTGATTTTAAAGTAAAATATGAAAATTGAGTTATTCCCCCTTGCAAATTTAAACCTTACGATAAAAGTAAACAAGAGGCCCATGGGCCACATCGCTCACCTGAGCAACAACAGACATAATAAAATCAGCTTTATGGAGTCATATACAAAATATCTGAACAATGTCGTATAATAGATCCTGTATAAAAATAAAATTCCTCTGCATATTCTTATGTTTATCATTGAGCCCCTTTGTAACAGGGTGATTTTACAGTCATATTACATATTGAGCATTGCAGTTCTCGAGAAGATGATCAGACTTAAACACCTGTTGATATATGGATTATAAACCTACATCAAACTTTGAACCCCTTGTGTGGTCTAAGAATTGTCCAGGGGCCAGAGTCTAAACAATTTTAAAGAATCAACAATATGTCAAAATGCTTGCATATAAGTAAAACCATATATAAAAACATTTGAGTTTTTGTGAACAATTTAAATGTTTTCCTTTGTAAAATTGGACCCCCCCCCCCCCCCCGCCATGTGGCCCAACCCTACTCCTGAAAAATCATTATCCCTGGGGGTAGGGTAGGGCCACAATTGGAAGGGGGGGGTGCCAAATTTTTACATAGGAATATATAGGGAAAAATCTTCTTAAACACATTCAAATTGTTTAGAAGAGCTCTAACTTTAGTCAGTTCAGTCTTCAAATAGTCTAGATTAACATTTGTTAAAATCATATTCGAACAATTTGAATCTTCCCTACCTGAGGATGCTTCCACACAAGTTGCAGCTTTTCTGCCCAATCGGTTTCTGAGAAGAAGATTTTTTAAAGATTTTTCTCTATATATTCAAATGAGAAAATTCGACCCCCCACCCCCACTGTGGCCCCACCCTACCCCTCGGGATCATGATTTTATCCAGCTTGAATCTAGTGAGTACTCTAACCGAGAATGCTTTCACACAAGTTAAAGCTTTTCTGGCCGATCGGTTTCTGAGAAGAAGATTTTTAAAGATTTACTCTATATATTCCTATGTAAAAATTCGACCCCCCATTGTGGCCCCACCCTACCCCTGGGGATCATCATTTGAACAAACTTGAATCTACACTACCTGAGGATGCTTCCACACAAGTTTCAGCATTCCTGGCTGATCAGTTTCAGAGAAGAAGATTTTTAAAGATTTACTCTATATATTCCTATGTAAAAATTCGACCCCCCATTGTGGCCCACCCTACCCCTGGGGGTCATGATTTGAACAAACTTAAATACACTACCCGAGGATGCTTCCACAAAATTTACAGCTTTTCTGGCTGATCAGTTTTAGAGAAGAAGATTTTTAAAGATTTACTCTATATATTCCTATGTAAAAATTTGACCCTCCATTGTGGCCCCACCCTACCCCTGGGGATCATCATTTGAACAAACTTGAATCTACACTACCTGAGGATGCTTCCACACAAGTTTTAGCTTTCCTGGCTGATCAGTTTCAGAGAAGAAGATTTTTAAAGATTTACTCTATATATTCCTATGTAAAAATTCGACCCCCCATTGTGGCCCCACCCTACCCCCGGGGGTCATGATTTGAACAAACTTGAATCTACACTACCTGAGGATGCTTCCACACAAGTTTCAGCTTTCCTGGCTGATCAGTTTCAGAGAAGAAGATTTTTAAAGATTTACTCTATATATTCCTATGTAAAAATTCAACCCCCCCATTGTGGCCCCACCCTACTCCCGGGGGTCATGATTTGAACAAACTTGAATCTACACTACCTGAGGATGCTTCCACACAAGTTACAGCTTTTCTGGCCGAATGGTTTTTGAGAAGAAGATTTTTGAAAAATACCAACAAATTTTCAATGATTTTTAATTATCTCCCCTTGAAAGAGGGCGTGGCCCTTCATTTTAACAAACTTGAATCCCCTTAACCTAAGGATGCTTTGTACTAAGTTTGGTTCAAATCGGCCCAGTGGTTCTGGAGAAGAAGTCGAAAATGTAAAAAGTTTACGGACAGACAGACGGACGGACAGACGGACAGACAAACAGACAGACAGACGGACGCCGGACAAAAAGTGATCAGAAAAGCTCACTTGAGCTTTCAGCTCAGGTGAGCTAAAAATTAAATTTGCTTCAGTAAATTATGAACTTTTTGGCCTGAGAACCAATATGTTAAAAAAATTTGGCCTCATTAAGTGAGCAAAGTGTATCAAATGTCATTGACCATGTCAATATATTTTCTGTGACTAGAGTATTATCATTTACTCATTGTCAAATATCATTCTCACTAGCAAAATGACTAACTGATCTGTCCTATCCATAACTCTTAGATGATCAGAGCATGCAAGCACATACACCATCTGTAATACAGTTATAAACTCAGTTTTCAAAACTTACCATGTTTTTCAACATTTTGTGACGTTCTTAAGATTCGGTCAATCAGTCTGAATATCAGCCAAGAAAACGGCATTAATGCCTTGAATTTGAGGCCGTCACAACCTGTTCCTTTAACCATGACCTCAGGAAGTTCCTCTTGCTTTTTGGGGGACACTACCATAGAATACTCAATCTGAGTTGCTGATGGGTTGTTGATAATTTCCAGCCATAGTATGTGCTCCGAAGAACTCGGATCTCTTTGAATCAGGAGGTCAAGGTTACTGTTAGTGTCCAGTTGAGCAATAATGCCAGCCAAAATGGGGGAAAGTTTCTCTATGATGCACTGATTTCTAGCTTTTCTGCAAAATCAAAATGCTAAGACTGAAATCAATGCATTTCATGATACACAGATTAAACATTGTGTGGGCAATGTAAACAAATCATAATCATTACTCTGTAAACCCATCTTCATTTCTATGAAATTAATCTTAGTACCTGAATGTGCCTGCCCTGTTTATACAGTCCCTCTTGGTGGCCTCAGCATACAGCCAGCTCTCTGCTGATTGCCCCATGGTTTCCTCTTTCTCTTTCATTAAGGCTGCAAGATGTCGTCCTATTCCTCGCATGAAGGTCAATTTTTCTCCTGAAACAATAATTAACTGATGGGAAATTTCATTCAAACTGGGATAAAAACTTTCATTTTAATGAGATCTCATAAAAATATAACATCATTGAAGGCAAACTGTGGCAATTACAGGTCCCCTGTACATACCCTTTGTTTCTTGATTAAGCAACTCCAGCAAGATCTTCACTCTCTCGGTTGTCCTCTCTGAATCGTCGGGGTCTTTCACCATTGCTAGAGCAGGACGGGCTGTCAACTTGATGAAGAGGGCAATATCCACCTTCCTCTCCACATGGACCTGTCCTGTGTGTTCTACCATGTCACCAAAGTCATGTGGATACACATCTTGATCCTCCATCATTTCCACTTCCCCAGACTCCTGGATTGGTTGACCATCGCCTCTACCCTCCCAGTCCATCTCTGTGTCCCCCACACCGGCCCGACCAGTCGCATTCTCCAGTAAAGTCCCCACACTCTTGTTCTTCATCTCCATGACGCTGGGCATTTTGTCACTGTCTGGTCTGAGATCATCAATGTGGACAGAGTGCCATAGACCACACTGAAGGAATTCGATTTCAGAAAATTATTACAGTACTGTAGATTCCTTATTTTACATGAGTACTTATTTCTGCGGCCCTGCTCTTTTGTTTCAAAACGCGAGAATATAAAATCGCAAATACAGAACTTTTATCTCAATTTCTTAGTTTTCAACTCTCAAAAAATAAAAAGGAGATTTAAAAATCTGCGAGAGGTGCTTCTTGCAATTTTACGCGGATATAAATTCCTCATGTTTAATAAGGAATTTACAGTATCTAAAAATTGTCAGTCAAAATTCTCTTTTCTTTTTCTTGAAAACACACCTGGAAGTTTCTTGAATTATACTTTAAGCCTTACAGTAGGCAGTACTAATATCGGAACACAGATGACTACTGCATTTTATATCAATTAATGAATTGCTTAATCCAGACTTAAATTAAATTAAATATGAAATTATACATGCATTAAAATGAGAATGACCATCTGCAAATTAGTTTTCTTTTAACTTCTATCTCCAGGGTTTGAAAATTTGAGTCAAAATAAACTTTACTTGAAATCAAGTGAAAAATTTACCTGGAACCCTGTAAATCCTCCCCCTGCTACTCGGGGAAGATGGATGATGAAGACGATGTGTGTTTTCCCGATCTTTTTGTCGGCCACCTGTTGGAGTTGATCTAACACACAATACTGAGCACAGGCCACCAGACTAGCGTTCTCGTTCCCACTGTCACACTGGACAATCAACAGCGACTCCTCATCCAGCTCTCTCTCAAAGCTTTGCCTGCAGAAGAGGTGCCCTTTTAATTTCTTATCAAATAAGAAATGAATATTGATTGTTGTTTGAGTTATTACAATGCTCTAGAAACATGCAAAGCTTAATGGTTCCAAATGCAGATGTTTTCTTTCATTCTTGTCCGCAAGCCTTTGAATACAAACACACACACAATCTAACACACAAAACACACTAAAAAAACATTCTACACACACAAAATTCCCTCTGATACAAGTTAGACAAATAGGATATAAAATAGCAGCTGATATACTTGAAACAACTCACTTGACTTGACGTCTACAAAACTGCTGCTCTGACAACTTACTTGACTTGTCTACCGAACAGCTGCTCCAACAACTTATTTGACTTGTCTACAGAACTAACAACTTACTTGACTTAACTACAGAACTGCTGCTCTGACAACTTACTTGACTTGTCTACAGATCTGCTGCACTGACAACTTACTTGTCTACATAACTGACAACTTACTTGACTTGTCTACAGAACTGACAACTTATTTGACTTGCCTACAGATCTGCTGCTCCAACATCTTACTTGACTTGTCTACAGAACTCTGACAACTTACTTGACTTGTCTACAGAACTGCTGCTCTGACAACTTACTTGACTTGTCTACAGTACTGACAACTTACTTGACTTGTCTACAGAACTGCTGCTCCGTGTCAAAAGACTGCAGAGTCAGGAGAGTGATCTGTGGTTTTGGAATGTGTAGGTACTGAGACAGGTCCGACACATCCACAGTGGTGATCAGCTTGGAGTTGGTGGTTACCTATTAAATTGGGAAAATGTCTTTACCAAATATAGAGGAAACAAATTTTTTTAAAATTTACTCCAAATACGGTAATTTGAAAATTTTGCCACAACTAACATGTCAATTCAAAAGCATATACATTTACATATTTAATAGCTAGATTTTTCACTCTACTAAATTTCTTGCTATTTCTCAACATATGGACAAATGTTGTGTTCTAGCTGTCATGTCAAATAATGCAAGATTGCTAAAATATGTATTAACTGAGAGAACAAACATAAAACACTGTGCAGTAATCATAGTGTTTATATTAATATCATAATGATCAATAATTACAAAATGTGTACATTATGGATGACATACATGTACCCATCCTAATATTGCCCATTACCTGTAATTATGAACGATATCAATTACCTGTGCATAAAGTCCTTCGCTGTCTTCAGCCTTGATCTTCTGGTTGAGATAATACAGTAGATTGTCATGCTTTTGTTGTTGGAAGTAAGCATTTTCAACAAATGCAAAGTCATCAGGTAGAAGTTTATTTCTAGCTCCGAGTACACCATCAGGTGTAGCACACCACAGCAGGATCTCCTTAGCAGCTTTCAATACCTGGGTGAATGATGGCAAATAAACACAATTATATGCATGTCCAGTTAAGAAACTTCCTGACAGCATTGCTGACTTTGACCTTTTCCTTACCTCTGTCTCCATGTCCTCTAGATCATCATAAGGGAATTTCTGGCTGACCAGCAGGATGATCGATGCACAGGTATCAGCATGGTATCCCATGAACACGTCTCCCAACTTGTCTTCTGCAGTCTTTATCCTGCTCAAAGAAAATCATTGTAACGGTTACTATGAGGTCCATTAACCATATTGCTCACCTGATTAACAGTACACATCAATTTGTATCCTTAATAAATATTAGATTCTGAAGAAACTTGTCTGAGAGTTTTCCCTATATATAATTTCTATGTTTATATTAATATCCTACTTGGAGCCCTACTATTTGTTGGGATGCCACAGAACAAGTTAGAATTTACACAATACATAAAAGCTACAAAATAAATATTGGCATTTCTGTTGCATTGGTTCTTAAGAAGAATTTTCTTTTAAAGACGCAATATTTTCAGGGGGGTTCTTTATATTATCTCCTTTTGAATAAAAAGTGAATTTTTTTCCTGAACAATGAAAATCTACCTTCAACAAAGGATAGATTGTGTCAAGTTTAGTTGAAATTTGCTGATTATGTTCTAGGGATTCAAAAATAAGAAAAAAGTCTGACTGACAAATCGTCAGACAGATGGGATGAAATTCACGAAGGGTTCTACAGAAATATGCATGCATAGAGTACAACCAAAAGTATATTATTCAGTATTTATTTTTAAAGCAATATTTGAGCATGATAGAAAGAAAAAAAACCTTCTGTATGTGGGAGTTGATGTCTTGATGAACTGTTCAGCCCATTTCTCTAGCTTCTGAGCTAGACGGACCTGGACCTCCGTCAACATGGTGGAAATATTGAGGAAGTGTTTCTCCAGTCTGTTGATCAGAGGGATGGGGAACTTGCTGTAAACTATCTCCTTCTCTGCAACAACTATCAGCCTATAAGGGGAAGAACAAAAATCAGTTAAATTGGTTATCCCTATCCAGTAGAAAATTCAAACACAAGGAAAACTGTTATGTACCTGAATTTTTTGTGAACTCTGCATTTGACTCTATGAGTTCCCAATCCCAGGTCAACATATCTCTCACCTCCAAAGTACACATAATACTGAAAAAGGAGTATTGAGCTGTTATTCATGACATTGTGCAAGATTTGTTATTTTCCATGATCTTTTTTTATCATATAAATTTCCATCTAGTATTATATCTGGAAATTTCAAATTTGGATAATCAATGCACAGTACAAGAAAAGGCAGCAAGTATGTAATGATGTAAAAATCTACATTACACACATCATTTTTGTAGAAGAAATTTACATTAGTGAATTAATCAAGCATTAATTATTAGTACCGAGAGGGTCCCAATTGGCTGCAAATCACAGTAAGGCAATGATTACTTTAGTCTACAATATTAAATCTATTTAACAGGGAAGTTTATTCCTTATCTGTGAAACTTCTTTACTGCTGCAGTGTGTTTGAAACATCATCAAAATGATTGTATGTAAATCGTTAACAACATCCCTGCTAAACAAGGCTATAAATGGTAGCCTGTATTTACCTGATTGAGTGCGTCGTACAGACTCTCGTACAGATTCTCCAAGTTCAGTAGGACCACTGTGTTCCCCGTCTCCATACACACCTTGATACGGTTGATGTTTCTACACACCTGTGGTAAAATATTTCTCAATCAACTTCAACATAATTTATACATAGAACTTTTTTTTAATGTTATTTCAATTAAATTATTCTGAAGACTACTACATTCCTATATCTACCGGTAACTTAAGTAGTTTAGATTTTTCAACTTTTGGATTGAAACTTGATTTACCCTTGATATATAATCCCATTTTACATGAATCTTTATTATATGCCATATTTAAGTAAAAAAATACCATCCATTCATTACCTGTGTGTATTCCTGGTCGCTAGGGAAACTGCTTCCAAATATGGTGATGGCATTCTTCATTGTCAAGATCTTCTGCTGTAACACTGTCAGGGCTCCGTAATTCTCCGTCAGAAGCAACAGGTACCTGGTATCACTGAAAAAAGATTGAAAGTTTTAGTTTTAGAGTTATTTTTATCTATTAAATTGACTAATCTATTATAGAAATTAGTTCATGAAATTTGAGAAATAGACAAAGATGTCCTAAATCATTGGAAACTATTTTCAGGTTAACTGAGGTACTAAAAAAATGCGATTTTGAGAAGAAAAAAAATATCTGAAGAGACACTGATACAGTTTTATTATATGCTCTAAAATTAACTACATGTAAATAACATTTTGGTCTATACTAGTTTTGGGGTTGACAATTAATCTTTAAAGGATAACCAAGTTGTCTCATCGACTTGTTTTTAAAATGTGTATAATGTCTAAAAATTAACCCACCATTCTTACATTGTTACCCTTGTCATGTGTTACATGAAAGATTTACATGTACGTATCAAACTCTGTTTTTCTAGTCATGCTCAGTTAGGTGTTTCAAGAAATAATTTGTATTTTAAAACTGTAATCACCTGTCCACTTCATCTCCCTTCAGACAGGCTTCGATCAGACCAGCTGGAGTACAGTCTGGGTCATCAGTGTTTGCCTGAAATTTTTAATGTACGATCAATCCTGAACAAGTGCAAACTACAATGTATCAGTTTGGAGCTACACATAAAGTCTAGTCTTCTCTTAGACAAAAGATTTCAATGTGATAGACGTAGAACTCAAATATCATATAGAACTAAATACCGTACACCAACTTTTATTTGCGATGACATTATTTCACGATTTACTGGCGATTAACTGGTTCGCAACGACTTGTGTTGTATTACAACCATACAAAAAAGCTGATTCGTGGCAATAATTTTTGCAACGACGAGGCTCTCACCCACCTCGCAAAATTTTCGCGCTCGTGAATAAAACATTGGTTTACAGTACTCGATAGAGCTGGTTTCTCGATAACAAAACTTTGAAGACTTTATATGTATTCAATTTTTCTATAATTATGGTAATTTTTATAAAACCTTGTGATTTTTTGCAAGGTACACTTTTTGATTATTTGATCAGTTTCACTTGATATAGAAAAAGGAACACATAATCACTTTTGATATTTTTTCCACAGTTTTTAGATTTTGAGAGAACACAGCCAAAGGGTCTTTTCCTCCGGAGTGCTCGAATCCTCCAAAGTTTCTCTTAATGCAGTGCTGGAGCATCAGCCATGTTGGTTTCTTTCTGTTTCTTTTAGCAAAGCTGTACACCATCTTAATCAAACTGTAAAGAAACAGTTTCTTAGAAGTATATGTCTCATTGAACAGTCAAAACCTTTCTCAAAGAGTACAGTTTACTTTTCATCATGATACGTACTTCCTTAATTAACCAGAAAAGGATGCTTCTAGCTATAGATTTAACAAAATTTTTATGCCAAGTTAGTGTATTGCATTTTATTGATTTTTTTTGCCACTTCTCAAAGAAATGTATAAGCAACTTTAAATCTAATAATCATTATCACACATTCCATGTACAAAAAGTAATATGAAATATTATCTAGATTTTACCTGTAGAAATCTCTTAATCCATAGAACTCCCTGCGCGTGATGACCATTTTGAAAACTGCAAGGTACGAGTCGGCCAGTGGTTTAATTAGTGGCTTAATCATCTTCTTTATGTGACCGTCTCCAGAGCAGATACCCCTGCAATGCCCAGTAATGTTAAATTAGTTTGCCGATTAATTACTTCACAGAAATTGAGTTTCTTGATGGTCAGAATAAAGAGATCAAAAGGCTTGTTTAACATAGTTACATGAATCTTTGCATGAAATGTCCATCTACATGTACTTTAACTTTGCACAAGAAGCAGAAAATAGAGTTTAATTAAGAAAGACATATTACTCTGCACTTTCGATCAATTCAACCAAGTCGGGCACTTCTCTCTGAACCAGAATTCCTCGGTTCATTTTGGCTGGATCCAAAGCCCAGTTAGAAATTCCAATAAATGCGACCTATACACCAAAATAAATACAAGAAAAAATCACATATCAAACAAAGTTCACAGTGATATATAATTTTAAATATATGTTAGCTCCGTTCATAATGTAGCAATTAACAGTGCTTATAAATACATGTACATTTAGACCATACCTTTTTATGCTCTTCTGGTGTTTCATCTCCTTGACAACCATCTTCTAACAGCGGATGCAAGGTCTAAGCAAATAAAGAAATTGATTAATGAATAGATCATATAAAGATTCCTTAGTACAAAATAATGACAAAAATAACATTTACTACTAAATAAATTTGAACTCTGCAGTTTTTAATTACTTTTTAAACACCTCTACTTTTCGAAGATTTGCAAGTTACCATGACCTTGTTTACATTATATTGGGTACATCTGAAGAGATGTCAAGGTCATGATATATCACATCTTATCAACAAAATGCAGACCTCTGCATATTTATGTACTACGTAACTACTAGTATATCTCAAAAGAAACAACAAATCAAACTGATCTCATTTTTATGACTGACCTTGAATAAAGTAGAATTGTTAATCAATTATGTGCTTTGCATTTATAGACCCATGCAGTTTAAAAAATAAGCTGTTCAGATAAGACTGCTGCTTGTGCTGACCTTGAGGGGCATTCTGGGAGAATCCTCGGCCAGCCCCACTTCATCCAGCACCACCACAGACACAAATCTATTGAGATCCTTATCCTTCTGGTACATGGCACATTGGCGGAAAGTTCCCACAATTCCCTCTGGTACCGACAGGGGACTGCACTGAAAGGACACCATTTGTACCTAGTACAAAGGAACATAAAAGATTAAAATAAAGTCAACAATATGCCTTAAAACTTAAATCATGTACTCATTCTGCACAATTTCCTGGTTAATGCAAAACTGATACCATATGACTATATTTGATGCTAAATGATATTATATACCTATTTACTGGCTATGAGGACGATAGCAAGTTTATTGTCCCCCAAGACAGCAACTATTTCACGAGGCGAAGCCGAGGGAAATAGTTGCTGTCGAGGGGGACAATAAACATGCTATCGTCCGAATAGTCAGTAAATAGGTATTTTATTATACCGAAGAAAACTTAATTTGTCGGCGATGCAGAATTTCTTGATGATAAACAAATTAGAGTTATCGGACTTTGAATTTAATGCAGCGATCAGATTACGTCAGAGGTGCTCCGAGTTTAAAAAAGAGGGAAATCGAATGCCGCCGGTGAATAGTTTTGATGACTATTCACCATGGGCAGATAGCACGTAAACTATTTCACGGTTAGATAGGATAGCATGTTTATTCATTGTAATTTTACATAAAAAATATTCACAGAGGTATAATAAAAAGCACTAGCTGCCAATTTACAACAATGTACTACAAGTCTCCACCTGTTTATAGTTCCTGTAGACCTCTGTATGAGCAGCATTTCCCTGCATGGCATCAGCCACAATGGTCTTGGCCAGGGACTTGGAACTTCCAGGTTTTCCCACCAGGAAGAGGGGGATCCTGAGTTCTATACAGACCACCATCATAAAAACATTCTCTTTCAGGGCCTGGTTCTTAGCTATGTTTGCTCCCAAGTTGTCGATCTCCAAGAAAACATTCTGGCATCTGCAAAAGAACATCAAATTTGTTGGTACTGTTAAATCATTAGGTTATCTTTACGAAGCAATTTTTCATCAGGATATCATCAATTAAGTGTTAACCAACTTGAATGTGATTTAACATAAGATGGTCCTGATTTAACACTTATTGATATATGTGCACTGAAAAATGGACAGAAAAGATGTAAAATGTAATGAAGGAAATGTGATGATAAAAACCTTGTTATGATATCAGCCATCTGATCAGGACCTTTGGGGAGCTCACAAGGGGATTGGAATTTTCTTACAATTTTCTTCCGGAACTCCTCCCTGTTTTTCAAACAGGCCTGATAGCAGACACCCAGAGCAAGGACAAGGGATTTAGTCACATCATTCACTGGCTGTAAACAACAAGGCTAACATAGAGATATACCGTGACAAGGGATTTAGTCACATCATTCACTGGATTTACTGTGTAATAGATCTAGTTTTGAAAAAGCTCAAATATGAATTGTTAGAATTTAACCACTTAAAATTAAGACAAGTCAATATTGAAAAAAATCATAAAACACACATACCAGGTAATACTATGAATATTAACAAGATCATAATATATTAAAGGTAAAGATATAGTAAATAAGTTCAGACTACATTTTTGGTGCTAATAACACCACCCTAGCTTTCATAGAATGCAAGTTTGTCACTGACATGGTGAACCTGAGCTTCCATTTCCTCTTCTTCCTCTTCATCAGAGTCTGTTTCTTCCTCCTCTTCCATCAATTCAAACAGATTGGTCTCTCCTTGAGTCTGTCTGTAGAACCAGCTCATCACCTCCAGAACTCGCTCCACATCTCTCAGACTCACGAAACTACACTCATCCTAAAAACAGAACCAGGTGCTACTAGCTCAAAACTATATCATCACAATTAATGATGCTGTTGAAAAACTTAATTTCAAAATCAATCTCTTGTAGTAGCTGCAGTTTAGAAAGCTATCAAACTCTGTTTTTTTCCATTAACTGTTTCAATTAATTTGTCCTTACAGCTTGATTTCTCATGAACTCCTGAGCAGACGTCAGAATATGGCTGACAGCTGTGTCTAGATTGGGCTCATTAGGTAGCTTTCCTCCTCGTATCTGAAATCAGACAAAAACATTTACCGGTAATTTACCATTATTCAGTGACAAACATAAACTAATGATCAGAACCAGCTGAATAGCAGACGGACAGTCGAAACAAAAACTTAGTCTTAACCATACCATAAGGTTTTTTTTTTTAGGAAATACAATGTAGAATATGAAAGCAAAGGAAATAAAAATCCTATAAATGCAATACAAAAGATTTATTTCTGAGGAAGGGATGTGGGATTTAAAATAATCATAAGCATTGTTATTGAAAGGAATGGTATCAACTACAGTACCTTAAAATGTTATAACTGACTTATTATTATTGAGGATAATAAAATCAGCATTGCCCTTACGTATCTGAGGACCATCTGTTTGATGTACATCTCCTCCACTTTGGTGTCCAGCTGACCAAAGTCCCAGACCAGGGGCAGCATGCTCTGGGGGAGAGGCTGCACTCTGTACACCAGTCTCCTCATGGGAACCCGGCCTGGCACACAGATAGAAACAGTTAGTTTACACACCAAAGTAAACAATATGAAAAAACATATCAGTGTGTTTACTTGATAATACTCACCCATTTTGTCTGTTGTTTTTTCTGCATCCACATGGTAACCCAATCCTGCCTGTTCTAAACGCTTGATCAAGTCCTCTGAGTGTCTGTAATTAGAACATAATTTTTTGTCTTTATGATTGCATGTGTATTATGATCATGTATTACTCATACCTAGATATCATGCAAAAAAACAAGACAGACAGAAAGATTAAGAAATAGGTTACGTTGAAGAGATATTTTGCAAGTTAGAGCATAAAGAAGTATGACATGCTAAAAACCTTTTAGAGATCTACTAAAGACCGATCTACTAAAAATTCATATCAAAGCTATTCATAACAAAGATGTGTAAAGGTATGTGTACTATGAAGATATAACATACTTTCTGTATGGGTTACAGGCGGCCACGATTTTGAGGGACTGACACAGTTTCAGTGGTTCCCCCTCCATGGCGTGGTCACACATGATCTCCTTAATCAGACCGATGGCCTCAGTGGTGTTGGCCTCATCAAAGAATAACACTGTGTACAGTTTTTGTCCATAGTTAGCCGTGTTCTCCTGGGCTATCCTCTCCGCTTCCTCCACTTTTCTGATGATGTCACTTCTACGAGTGCCTCCATGGACCTTTATAAAAGATATGTTACATGCAAGAGTTCTTGATAGGATAAAAGAAGTTGCTCAAATAATTGGATCATTTTCTAAATGGAAAAAATGTTTAAGAGAAAATTTAAACAAAAAACAAAAAGAACCATAGCAATTAAATGTTTTAACACAGCAGACAGTAAAAAGTGTTCTGAATCAAAATCATGTAAACTATCTACCTTCATCAGAACCATGTTCTGTACTTCCACACCAATAGGACACTGCAGTTGACACATAAACTTGACAAGCCGGGTCTTTCCACACCCTGTCTCTCCCATGATGATCACTGGGATGTCACATCTAAATCAGGGGGCAAACTTTAAAATGTTGTGTCAGAATATTTTTCTACTTTATTGAAATTAGAAATTTCCTTCATTTATAAAAAAGAATTACATATTTCAAAATACATGTAATAAGCATACCAGAAAAAAAATAATCAAAATAATGTAAATTGTATTCTTAAAACTAAACAGCAAGATGTTCAGGTACCTGAAGCGCATATATATGGCCAGAATTTTCTTCACATTATCAGTTGTAAGTTCATAGGTCGGGTCCGGGTCATAAGGAACATCCACCCCCATCACACTGCACAGCTTGCTTAATTTTTCTTCTCTGTAACAAAACAGGAGCCATTATCTCCTTCCCATGAAATGAAGCAGAGAAAATTATGAACTTATATTATAGGAATGGTCCTATAATTCTAAATCATCATAATTCCATGTCAATACCTTGGCAGACTGTCAAAGTTTTCATTGATGGGGACTCTGTTCCTCTTGAGCGCGTCCTGTAAATTCCTCTGCATGATCCCTGTTTCCAGCAAAGTCCCAGTCTGGGCATCCACAAGGTTACCAGTCTGTCGCTCAATGTTGAAGCCCAGGAATGTCATGGTAATGCGGTCCATGTTAAAAAACAGGTAGGGATGAGGGCTGTAAAGAAATTTCTACATGCTGGTCAAAAGTTGAGACATTTTCAAAATATAGATTCCATACCCGGATCTTTGCTGAAAATATCAGCTTTCCAAACAAATAATTCATGTACCAGTTGAAAAGCTCATTGATCTCTGAATTAATTTTTTGATACCTGCTTTCCCAAGTCCTCCTGAGCTGAAACTGTCGTAGATCTGCCTCGTCATTTTCCTCCTCTTCATCCACTGTGTCAATCCTCTTCAACATCTGTATGGGGGATTCCTCACTCATATTCAGGGATCTGGTGGCAAAATCCTGTAAATTCATAAGTTGTTTTATATAAACAATTTAAAACAAAGTTCTGTAATTGAGGTGTAATTGTTTTGTCCAAATATCAGCCTACATAATTTTAAAATGTTGCAACCTTCATAAAACTCTCTCCTTCATTTTCTATACTTTATTATTACTTAAAGTTTAATCTAAATTTTAAGACTTTTTTTTTTACAAAATGGTTTTTTACAGGAAAAATTAGGATTTGTTTAAATTGTCAAAATGACTAACTGTTAAAACCACCAAGTTCATATTAAATGATAATAACTTCTTGTTCAAGCTGAACACTGCTCGTTAATAGGCACCATCACAGAGGTACCAGGTATATAAACCCTTTGATTTCATTACACCTGATTGCACATCTGAAACTCGTGGCCGAAGTGTAGTGTTCCTTTCCTCGTCTTTGAATTTTATGCATTCAATTCTAATTTTATGTGCATATTATGCTTGTAAATACTAGTAATGCATTGACCTGTTTATTTGATGTTAGTACTCTCCTAGTTTGAAAAAAGTGCGTAAAACTTGATAATTTCATCGCAACCGAGTAACACGGCGAGGCAAGATGTTAGTCCACACAGATGAGACCTCTACAGCGAAATATTTTAAACTGTTAAGAGGTCTGTGGCTTATATAGGGGTTGTAGGTAGAGCGGTGCTGAAAGAGAAATATGGTGGACAGTGCCTATTTAAGAGCGGTGATCTGCAGCTTTAATTCAAAGAAAGAATATTTGACTTCTAAACATTTTAAACCATAAAAGTCAATTTAAACATAAGTCAAATCTTATCATAAAACAAATAATTTATAAGTTAAATACTCGAGACATCTGGATGAGGAATCTCAAGACAAACTGAGCAAATCCTGGAAGATCTTCTGCTGCTGCGTGGGAGAGATAATCTGAACTCTCAAAGTCCACCAGCTGAGTGTTTAGGAACCAAACAAAATGACGAAGTTCTGCCCAGGATGGGTCAGGAATTCCACAGTGCCTGAAAATAAAAAGAAGATGGGTCAGTGCCTGAAAGGAAAACTTTTATTACTGTAAACCAACTTTTATTCGCGAGCGAAAAATTTTCCTGAGATTTGCGAGAGCATCATGGTTGCGAATATTTCTCGCCGCGAACCAGCCCTTGTCGTATGGTTGTTATAACAACACAGGTCTGTGTAAGGCTTACTCGCGAAAATTAGTCGTCGTGAAATCCAGTTTGTGTCTAGTAAATCGCGAAATAATGTCGTCGCAAATAAAAGTTGGTTTACAGTATATAATCAATGTACTAGACATTTAAAATTACTTGATCTGTTCAGGATCTGTAGACAGCTATAATTACCTTAGCTTTGTAAACATCTTTGATTACTTGAACAGTGTGTACAGACAAATATGATTACTTAAGCAGTGTCTGTAGATTTGTTTATTTACTTCAGCGAAGTCTGTAGACAAATAATTACTTAATCAATATCTGTAGGTATAGTACATGTATAATCATGATTACTTGAGCAGTGTCTGTAGACAAGTGAGGGGATTCCCCTCGGTCCTCCCCATGTTTACGTCCCCCAGGCCTCGGTTCATGTCCAGTCTGTACAGGTATTGGAACGGCCGCTGGAACATGGAGCTCCTAAACTCCGCACCATCAAACAACAGGTCACTCTCACCAATGTCTACCACAGAGAAACAAGATGTGTTTATACCCAGTCAAAATAGAGGTTCATACATATTAACAATGGTTTACTATGATGATTACCTTACTATAGTTTATTCCAAGGTATTTATGCAGCCCATTTGAAAGAATGTTAACATAGCAAGATTCAAATTGCAAAATACCACTTATTTTTCTGTTCTGAGTGTCATTGAAGTTGACCATTGAGATACAAATTTTCAAACTAGGTGAATTTTTTTTTCTTTTAATTCTGATCAAGACTGTGGGACTCTTGAAAGGAGAATAAGGAAAATTGGCAAGAATGCATAAATACCAAGTTAAACGAGCTTTGCTAATTTGTATCATATCTTTGTGTCTTGCCAAAAGTAATGCAAACAACATTTGACTGAATTGATGACCCATGATGAATAATATATTAAGCATTCTGAGGAATATTCAAGAAAACTTTAAATACCTGGAGCGTTCCCCTGGTATTTCTTGACACTTTCTAATGGAGAGCGACAGGTCACGTCTGGCAGAAGGTCCAGGCATCTGTGCATGCACTTTATATAGCCTCTCTATCAAAATACAATAGTAATGGTTATTTCCCTCTGTGCTTTTGACAAAGCTAGGCTTCATATTTTTTATTGTATTCTTTTGCGTATTTTCATCTATAATTGATCGGCTTATAAGTCAAAACCATTTCATTAATTATGTACATAATATTACGTATAGTTTACTTTATATCTGTAGTATAATTGTATTTTTCTATAGGCTAACAATTTTTTTCAATATAAGCTAATTAAAGTTAAAAATTAACCATGAAATAACACTCTATTTTGGCAAACATTGAATAAATTTGTACACATTTTACACAAAATTTACATGTTTTTGACACCAGTCTATGTCCATTGTGGGAAATTTTGTAATGCTGCTATTACCCATGAAGATTTTTTTCCAATATTATGCTCCTTTGCCCAGATATAATTGTGTTTGACACACATATTAATTTATTTCGTTTTTTGTCTTGTGTTTGTATTAAATTTTGTAAAGAGGTAGAAAAAAACTGAGAACATCAAGATTCAAATCAGGGTATTCTTAACCTTAGGTCAGAGCTATAAAATCTAATTTACATTAAATTTCACACATAAAGTTAATACAATTAACACTCTCTCTCGACAGACCTGATCTTGGAAGTCCCTGGCCAGGAGGGGCATGGTCTCCACTATGTAGAGGTCATAGGGCAGCTTTCTCCACACATGACCGATGCTGTTGGTGAGACAGCCCAGAATCAGCAACTGGAACAGCAGGTAATCCACACCCTCCTGGACCTATATAGTATGTGTAAAAAAAATAATCTTAATCACAAGTAAGAAAAATAACGTAAGAACCTGCAAGACCTCGATTTTTACTGAGTAGACTAGCAAGTGCTGTGTTTTTTTATCTCATTATGATAAAATAATACCAGTATATCAGCTTTCTATACCGACAGTGTCAGAAAACAAGAACAGGGTATGAAAATGCATTATCAGTCAAAATGGACAATCATGGCTGTCTTTGACCCGTACCATATGTCATCTATTTTAAATGTCAAGTTTTAAGACTGAAAATCAATTTAAGTCTGGGCTTCAAACCAAAGGCTGGTATTTCTTTTGCAGAAGAGAAATTCTTTCTCTAGACCCTTTATTAATTAATGGTTAGTATACAAGTTCATCTTTAAATTCAGGATGGGGTCATGAGCAAGATAAGTATAAGAGTGTTCCTTGGGGTTTTTTTTTATTTTATTTTAAAACAAACAAGCAGACATAATGATTCCCCCCAAAATTTGTTTGCAGGTGCTGTATAACAATTAAAATTAAAAAAAACCTTACCTCATGAGACAAATCAATGTGGAACAATCTGGGTTCAATTTTCCCAGGATGCAGTGTGTTTTGTAGAAGGACAGACATTATGCTGTCAGTGTTGATCTCTCTCTCATGGAGTGGAATGGACACCACTGCTTTATTAGTTCTTACAACACCAGAGTGGAGACTGTGGAGTTTTTCGGCCAACCTTTTCTTGTGAAGGGTTTTACCAACTCCAGCTCGCCAGGACTTCACCACTCGAACTGTGCAACTAGAATGTACAAAGTTTTGTACTACAATCATGTTTATGATGCTGAAATTGTCAAACCAGTTTCAGAATCTTATCATTTCATGATAAAATTTGGTAACAGAAACTTCAGAAAAGAATAAAATTTTAATCGAACTAAAGATATCTCCATGTATAAGCTGTTTTAACTTTTTTTCCCACTTAATATCTAACTTTAAAATATCAGTTTGAAGCTTTAACAACACAATGATCAAACTATTGTAAGTTATACATTTTTTCGCTACAGTAACTGTTAAAAAGACTCACTTCTCGTTGTCAGCCTCAGCTGATGGCTTTACACGAGGTTTTTTGGGGTTAAAGGTCAACTTCTCTTTGATGTATTCCGCCGTCTTTTCATGTGAGAGAAGTGGTATGGGAGGACGTCTGTACTTGTCCAGGGCTGCCACGATTCTAGAGTGGTTCTCCCTCTCTGTGCTACACACCACCACCAGCTTGTAGGGGATATCTACAGAATTAATCAGGATAATACACCTGGTAAATTTGACTAATATGTACATTTATTTATTACAAGTAATTTGAACAATTCTGAAACTTTTTCAAAAGTAACTTTGTTGAATTTTCCTAAGGCTTTTTTATTTTTATATGGCATGAAGGTTATCTAGCAAACCTCTTTCTGTTGCTTTCTGCATGTGGTAGTCCAGTCTCCTCTCGCCCCTGTCACTGACATCATAGTCCAACAGATCCCCGCTGACAAGACAGTGGATTCTGTCAGTGGTGTCAAACACTGCCCTCCTCCAGAATATCTCCACCTACAGCAACAAAGCAGCAGCTTACCACATAGACATAGTGTACAGATATTAAAGTCAAACACCTATTTAAGAGGGGTCAATGTTGTGGCCATTTTTAGACTGTATTGATCTCTTATAGAAAAGAGCTCTATATAAAAAAAAAAAAATAGGAAAATTCCCAAATTTAAAAGTCAAAATTCATCAATTTTTTTTTTTTTTAGTTAATAATAGTTTATAGGTAAACAAATCATATCTCAAACTTTTATTAGATAGATCTGATTGTTGACTTGTTGACCACCCAGCCTCCTTAAATGTACAGTTATGAACATTGTGCAATACAAAACTTTATTTTCCACTACAATTTTCTCTAAGAAAATGTACCAAATTGAATGGAACACTTATATAAAGATTCTTTGGCTTCAACCCCCCTCCTAGCTTTGACCTAATGTTTTATTAACTTAGGGCCTAATTAAGTGCAAGGAGATTTATAAATTATGACGTTTTGATTGAAGGCTCCTCTATTTTCTTCTTGTGGCCCGTTATGTAGTTTATAATTTACATGGACACTGTTGAACTAGATCCATCAGTTGAAGAACATAATAATATGTAACAACAATATATCACATACAGATGTTTTCTTGTGAATATTCATTTTACAATACTTAGACAATTGTCAATAAAGACAATAGTACTTTTGTTATAAATTGTTTTTGGTGAGATCCACAAACATAATTACTTTAAGCACTTTGAATACATTATTAAAGGCATGCACATCGATTAAAAATGTCTTCATTTATCGGGTGCATATGATACAAGGGAACAGCTGGTTTTTTTTCAGTATTTTGTGCCCAACTTTGGGAGTGCAAATTGTAAACGGTTGCATACTATACACAAGACTTTAAAGTACTTGATAACCATGAGTTATAATATTTTTTTCCCACAAAATAAAATCTTTGATGTCTCTTTGCTTGAAGTTTGTCTCAGTCTTAGCATAAGTATTTGGATGAACAATGTCTTTCCATTTCAGACATTTGGTGAGTGAGACATTACAAAATATCATAATACATTGCATCAACAAAATAAAATATTTTTCTAAACCTCATCAAGTGTGGTATGTGGAGTGCACATCAGGATCTCATCCGACTGAGGAAGTGGCTGATCCGGATCATGGCTGTATATTGTGAGTACTGTGTTCAGAATCTCATCTGTAAAACCAAATTATTCAATTAGACAAGTACAATAAAATAAAATAATTAAAGAATTCGCATGACTAAAGTATATAATACATGTATAACAGTGATTAAAGATCAAAATATTTTTATTGATACCTTGAGGACAGAGCAGAAGATTAGGAGCACCTCTCTCAAACCCAGGTATTAATGGTCTGTTCACTGTGAATGTTTCTGAAGAAAAAATAGTATACCAAATTAAATGATCTCTTGCATTTTTAAGAGAACTCTTAGATCTAACATCTAACGGGTTACGAGTCTAAAATTAAAATTAAAGTTCATCTGACCACTTGAATTATAGTTTTTACAAATTTAAGCATCCTCCTTAATCTTACTGACCAGTCTCAGCGAGTCTCCTCAGAATGATCCCCAGATGTTCCACACTGAGATAATCTGACACACTGGAGGATATGGAGGACAGAAACTCACACCACAGCTGTTCCAAATCCGGAATCAGAGTGTCCTCTTCAGCAGTTCTGCAATAACATTGTATCAAAATCATATTCTTTAAGGTGGTATGGGACACCTCCATGTTGTGATGCATTATTTATGAAAATAAACAATAAAATCAAGAATAATTTTATAAATAGATTCTTTCCCAAATTGGTCATCTAACAGCATAGCGCAGTGGTTAGAGGGTTAACTACAGATCTGTTATTTATGAGTTCGAATCTCACAGGGGATTTTAAAATTTTTACCTTTCCAAAAATATTTGAAACATATTTTTTGCTTAAATAATGTCAAAATTGAAAATTCTAAACCGGTGAAAGTATTTTAATTATAATGTACTTTAATCCACATTATTATCGACAGATGTCCCATACCACCTTAAAAACCATTTTAATAAAACCTTAGTAATTTCATACCAAAACAAGAGCAGGTTATCTGAGAAATTGAAGTTCAACAGAAAAACAATTGAACAATGCACGAGTAAACTATGACTCTTAAAAGGCTCATTGATAAGTTTTTGATTTGTCTATCACTCTATACAACTTACTCTTTGTCGTAGTGTAGTCCAGACAGGATGTTCTGTGTGATGGTGGAGATGGACATCCCAGGTTTTGTCCAGCCCTCAAACTCCTCAACCTTGACCTCCACCTGGTCCTCGCTGACTTCTGTATCCATATCAACCACTCGCATGTCCTCATGCTCCATGCACCACACGACTCCTGTCAATCAAAATCATTTCACTAGTCAAGGTAGTTTTTCACACAAAAATTATTTATTTTTCATGATTTTAACCTAGCTAGGAAATGTAGTTTCAATCGTTTTAAATTTTCTGAACATTGGAGAACCAAGTTAATACATGAAAAGCACAGAAAAGCATTTACAAGACACAAATGGCTAATCTACCTTCATCAATTTCTGCTGGATCAATGCCCGTCTTCAAAGCCTGTTTAGCTAATATTTCTGTATAACCAGAATTCACAACTTCTGCAATGAACTTTGCAATAGCTTTGGCCTTGACATTGCCTTCTTCATTAGGGTCGACATCCTCTTCTTCCTCTTCATTGTCTTCCATCTCAACTTCCTGTTCAGCCTCTTTTTGAGATACATCACTTTTGGCCTTTTTCAAAGCACCAATCAAATCCATTTTGGTACAGTCATGTTTTACAATGGATAACAATGGATAAATGTAATCTGATGGTTCAACTTCTCCTCCCATTAAAACCAGTTCCTTTTGTAGAATGACCATTTGGTCTATAGTAAAGAAGTTCAGATGTTGATACTCATCCCTTTTGTGGTCAATGTATTTCAGCCATTCTTCCAGGCACACTTCCATGAACTTTGCCAGTCTAGGAATAATGGTAGTAATATCTTCTTCCTCATTTCTCCGACCTTTTAATTGGGTGCATCCCTCCCCACTGCCAAATCTGACAACTGCACAAGCTTTCCTTGCAGGATCACACAGAAATTTAGCTTGCCAGTTTGTAAACAACACACATCCAGATGACACAAGTTTAATATAGACATTGCACAGTCTTATTATTGCATCCAATACCTGAAATTATGATAAAGTTCTTACATTATACAGATTATCTTTAACTTGCTAGATCTAATTAAATATCATAATGGGAACCTTGACAGTTGGCACAGTAAAAACACTAACTTACATAAATTTCTGTTCATTCAAATTCATATTTATCATTTATCTGTTCTATATGTTTTATCATAATTATACCTTTAAAAACAATCATAACATATATATATTTGAAAAGCAAAGCATTATATTCAAAAGAGGATAAAATTTCCATGAAAGTTTTTTTTAATTTACGGTTCACCATTTTTTAATGATGATTATGAAATTTTTAACTTGAAGCTGTAGTTTGTAGATTTTTAAGACCAAAAGTTGATCCATTTCCATTATGAAACTTTTATAGCATGATTATGGATTGACATACCATTCTACAACGTTTACCTTGATCTATTCTCAATCTAAAGTTTACATAAAAATAAACGCTTACAAAAATAAAAGTGTATAACAGGTGAAATATTAAGTAACTTACAATGGTGAATCGTTCCACATCGTCCTTGCCCATCTCTGCCTTGCCGGCCACCAGCATGAGTTTACTCTGTAGTTCCTGCAGCTCTTTGTATTGGTATCTTTTTGGGAGTCGGGATCCTTTCTCATCTTTTTGAACATGCAACTGCAGGACATCGTCTATTGTCTACAAACAAAGTATTCATGTCAAGAATATCAGTGTAATAGGTTTGTCTGTTAGATGCCCAGGAGTATTGAAAATGATTTTTAAAGATTGTTTTAAACTTTACGATGAAATTTTTAAATGAAACTGAGAGGTAGATCAATGAATTTTTCCAGTCAATCTCCCCAGATGTTTCATCCAGGATTCAGTCAAACATAGCCTAGCAGTATTAAAGTTAAAAAGTAGGTCATCCATTTGACTAGGACAGCCAATTAAAAGAAATAATCATATAAACTTCCATGACTTTCTTAATAAACTGATCAATTTTGTAGTCCTAAAACAAGTTGAGGGGAGTGCAGCGACAGTACCGGTTTCTCCTTGTGAACATTTGGATCTATCTTCCCCACTACATATATTCCTATGGAATTGATGGCCTCTGCTTGTCTCATGGATGTCACTTCTACCGAACCTTGGGCAGATTTCACACTGTTCAGCCATTCCAACTGTCTTTTGGTGTCTTTCTATAATAGATTAAGAATATATTTTTATAAAGTACTTTTAATGGAGAAATCTGAAGTTTTCCATAATGATTGCAAATTCCATTTATTAATACATACAGATAAGAGTTATTAAACTTAAGATTACTAGTTTTAATGGTAACTGCGGGTCAGTTTTCAGCTCCTTCCAAACAAGTTTGCACTTGTCCAAAAATCTGATGTAATCGCACTGATCATCAAGGTTGAAAATCAATGGGGCATATCCAGTGGTTGCTGCGTGAAGGAGTTTCACTCTCGCGACCTCCAAGTCACCTTCTCCCGCTGAAATACTGGCCAGGTCAACAAACACCTTCAACTCCTTCAAACCTTTTAAATTTGAAAAAAAAGAAACTTTAAGATAAAATGAATTAAATATAAAAAAAAATACATATTATTAATAAAATAATATGTAGCTAAGTAAACATTCTTTTCTTACTTATGGTTTAAATGAAAACAGCAGGATCACAGAATTAAATACATGTACTAGCATATTATAAGGAATCTACAGTTACATGTACTTCAAGCACAAAGTTTTTTTCAGTGTCAATACATGTACTTCCATCCACCAAAAGCCATGAATGTACTTGTTATTTGTTTATGACATCTCAACTGCATTTTTAAGCTGAACAGTGCATGGTAATTAAAACTATAATAATCAATATTAATATTTTCTCATATAATCTAAGTATCTACAGCATTTTAACACATTACAACAAAAATTCTAACTTACTTTCCATGGATTTTTTTAACCAATCGATGAGTGTTTTACAGTTGATGAACTCCTGAAGACATTTTGTTTCACTTGGTCCTATTTCTCTCAGGATATCGCAGGCTTCCATCAATGATTTGTTGAAGTCACTCATTTTAGAATCGGAGTCTGTACCCTGCACCTACAAGAGAAATTGAAACTTCTCATTGTAAAGCCAATGAAAATCTTCACAATGCAGGAAAAATTAGCTTCTCTCTAAAAATCAAGACATTTTTCCAATTTTTAACTCAACAAAGCCAAAATGGAAAGAAAAAGAAAAAAAAAACCCAAAATTATTACCATTTTCACAATCATTCTAATAGGTTCAAAATTTCCCTTCAAATCGTACTCTTTGACAACTTCCAGGATTATGCTGGCCCCGGTGACACACTGCTGAAGTTCCCGGTGCTCCTTAACCTGGTGAAGCCGTTCGGTTACCCAGTCTCTTTTGCCTCCAGGTAAATAAGACAGCTGTTGTTTTAGATTATCTGTGGCCACATTTTTAAAGTGTTCTTGAAATTCCTTGAATGTTATGTTTCCCTCGGCAATACGCTTGCTGAGCATCGTCCATGTTGGGTAGGTGACCTGCCAAACATTTTCCATCACCTCATCAACCGTCAGAGGACTTCCTTTACTTTTTACTACCTGTGTTCCTTGTTTGGTCCACATATTCAAAAACAGAGATCCTTGGGAAAGTCTACAAAACATCCAAATCTTTGATGTATTTCTCATTTACAATCACAACATTACTATAATAAAAAGAGTGTCTACGCTAGACTACACCACCATAAGGATTTGATTAAAAACACACCTTTCTATTGTTTATGAGCACTATTAACCTGACTTAGTATGATATCTCTGGGGCTGGGACAATTCAGGATTCCCAAAATTTGATTTGATTTACAATATGATACCAAACGTTTCAGTTTGTTTAGGTTTTTTTCAATTCATTCTCGTTAAACTAATTAAGTCAGAACAATATTCCTGTTATTGAAGAAAAATAAAAAATAAACCACAACTTTTCAATTTCCTTTACTTTTCCTTTAAAGGTAAGAATCATTTCCAGCTCCGATATTAGACTGCAATGCATACTGGTGTATCATTAAAGTAAAAGCTGAGTAATAGCTAGCTGCTTACTTAATCAAGACTGACCCCAACTCAACCAGTAAGTACATTTAGTACTTTGATCTGTAATCTTCTTACCTCTTGAGATCAGCCAATATACACTGCATGTCAGGCGGAATGTTGAAAGCTATCACAACAGGATCATAATTCTCAATGTCAGAAATTCTCGCTCTTATACCAGGGTTGCAAATGCCACACAGTTTTCTGTTGTCTACATTTGAAAACTCTTCGATCTTTCGATCAATATCACCAAGATCAACTGCAAATGAAGAATTGACAATGCTTAATCTTTCTGATATAATTACACAAAATCTTTTTTAAATTTGTAAGACTGCATGAAAAAAACACAAGAGGCCCATGGGCCACATCGCTCACCTGAGGAACAATAGGTATGATAAAATCAGCTTAATGGAGTCATAATAAAAACTATCTGGACAATGTAGTATAATACATGTACCGGTAGATCCTGTATAAATAAAAATCAATTTTTTTCCACTGGATATCCTTATGTTTATTATCATTAGTCCCTTTTCTAACAGGATGATTTTATAGTAATATCACATGTTGAGCATTGCAGCTCTCAGAAAGATCCTAAACAATTGTTTATAAATGGGATATAAACCTACATCAAACTCTGAACCCTTGTGAGACCCAATCGCCCAGGAATCATCCAGAAGCCAAAATCTAAACAATATTAAATAATCACCTGGCTGATTAGTTTCTGAGAAGAAGATTTGTAAAGATTTACTCTTCATATTTCTATGTAAAAATTCCACCCCATTGTGGCCCTACTCTACCCCCAGGAATCATGATTTTTACAACTTTGAATCTACATTACCTGAGGATGCCTCCAAACAAGTTTCAGCTTTCCTAACTTATTAGTTTCTGAGAAGACGATTTTTTAAAGATTTACTCTATATATTTCTATATAGAAATTCGATCCCCAATTGTGGCCCCACTCTACCCCTGGGGGAAATGATTTTCACAACTTTAAATATACACTAGGATGCTTCCACATAAGTTTCAGCTTTCCTGGCCAAATGGTTCTTGAGAAGAAGATTTTTAAAGATTTACTCTATATATTCCTATGTAAAAAATCGACCCTCCGTTGTAGCCCCATCCTAACCCCGGGGGTCATGATTTTCATAACTTTGAATCTACACTACCTGAGGATGCTTTTACATCAGTTTCAGCTTTCCTGGCCAAATGGTTCTTGAGAAGAAGATTTTTAAAGATTTACTCTATATATTCCTATGTAAAAAATCGATCCCCCATTGTGGCCCCACCCTACCCCCAGGGGTAATGATTTTCACAACTCTGAATCTACACTACCTGAGGATGCTTCCACATAAGTTTCAGCTTTCCTGGCCTAACGGTTTTTGAGAAGAAGATTTGTAAAGATTTACTCTATATTTTCCTATGTAAAAAGTCGACCCTCCATGGTGGCCACACCCTACCCCCAGGGGTCATGATTTTCATAACTTTGAATCTACACTACCTGAGGATGCTTTTACATCAGTTTCAGCTTTCCTGGCCAAATGGTTCTTGAGAAGATTTTTAAAGATTTACTCTATATATTCCTATGTAAAAAGTTGACCCCCCCCCATTTTGTCCCCACCCTACCCCAGGGGGTCATGATTTTTTTACAACTTTGAATCTACTCTACCTGAGGATGCTTCCACATAAGTTTCAGCTTTCCTGGCCTAACAGTTCTTGAGAAGAAGATTTTTAAAGATTTACTCTATATATTCCTATGTAAAAACTCGACCCCCCATTGTGGCCCCACCCTACCCCCGGGGGTCATGATTTTCACAACTTTGAATCTACACTACCTGAGGATGCTTCCATACAAGTTTCAGCTTTCCTGGCCAAATGGTTCTTGAGAAGAAGATTTTTAAAGATTTACTCTATATATTCCTATGTAAAAACTCGACCCCCCATTGTGGCCCTACCCTACCCCAGGGGTAATGATTTTCACAACTTTGAATCTACTCTACCTGAGGATGCTTCCACATAAGTTTCAGCTTTCCTGGCCTAACGGTTCTTGAGAAGAAGATTTTTAAAGATTTACTCTATATATTCCTATGAAAAAGTCGACCCCCCATTGTGGCCCCACCCTACCCCCGGGGGTCATGATTTTCACAACTTTGAATCTACACTACCTGAGGATGCTTCCATACAAGTTTCAGCATTCCTGGCCAAATCATTCTTGAGGAGAAGATTTTTAAAGATTTACTCTATATATTCCTATGTAAAAAGTCGACCCCCCATTTTGGCCCCACCTTACCCCAGGGGGTCATGATTTTCACAACTTTGAATCTACTCTACCTGAGGATGCTTCCACATAAGTTTAAGCTTTCCTGGCCTAACAGTTCTTGAGAAGAAGATTTTTAAAGATTTACTCTATATATTCCTATGTAAAAAGTCGACCCCCCATTGTGGCCCCACCCTACCCCCGGGGGTCATGATTTTCACAACTTTGAATCTACACTACCTGAGGATGCTTCCATACAAGTTTCAGCTTTCCTGGCCTAACAGTTCTTGAGAAGAAGATTTTTAAAGATTTACTCTATATATTCCTATGTAAAAAGTCGACCCCCCATTTTGGCCCCATCCTACCCCCGGGGGTCATGATTTTCACAACTTTGAATCTACACTACCTGAGGATGCTTCCATACAAGTTTCAGCATTCCTGGCCAAATGGTTCTTGAGAAGAAGATTTTTAAAGATTTACTCTATATATTCCTATGTAAAAAGTCGACCCCCCATTTTGGCCCCACCTTACCCCCGGGGGTCATGATTTTCACAACTTTGAATCTACTCTACCTGAGGATGCTTCCACATAAGTTTCAGCTTTCCTGGCCTAACAGTTCTTGAGAAGAAGATTTTTAAAGATTTACTCTATATATTCCTATGTAAAAAGTCGACCCCTCCCCATTTTGGCCCCACCTTACCCCCGGGGGTCATGATTTTCACAACTTTGAATCTACTCTACCTGAGGATGCTTCCACATAAGTTTCAGCTTTCCTGGCCTAACAGTTCTTGAGAAGAAGATTTTTAAAGATTTACTCTATATATTCCTATGTAAAAAGTCGACCCACCATTGTGGCCCCACCCTACCCCAGGGGGTCATGATTTTCACAACTTTGAATCTACACTACCTGAGGATGCTTCCATACAAGTTTCAGCTTTCCTGGCCTAACGGTTCTTGAGAAGAAGATTTTTAAAGATTTACTCTATATATTCCTATGTAAAAAGTCGACCCCCCATTCTGGCCCCACCCTACCCCCGGGGGTCATGATTTTCACAACTTTGAATCTACACTACCTGAGGATGCTTCCATACAAGTTTCAGCATTCCTGGCCAAATGGTTCTTGAGAAGAAGATTTTTAAAGATTTACTCTATATATTCCTATGTAAAAAGTCGACCCCCCATTTTGGCCCCACCCTACCCCAGGGGGTCATGATTTTCACAACTTTGAATCTACTCTACCTGAGGATGCTTCCACATATGTTTCAGCTTTCCTGGCCTAACGGTTCTTGAGAAGAAGATTTTTAAAGATTTACTCTATATATTCCTATGTAAAAAGTCGACCCCCCATTGTGGCCCCACCCTACCCCTGGGGGTCATGATTTTCACAACTTTGAATCTATACTACATGAGGATGCTTCCATACAAGTTTCAGCTTTCCTGGCCAAATGGTTCTTGAGAAGAAGATTTTTAAAGATTTACTCTATATATTCCTATGTAAAAAGTCGACCCCCCATTGTGGCCCCACCCTACCCCCGGGGGTCATGATTTTCACAACTTTGAATCTACTCTACCTGAGGATGCTTCCACATAAGTTTCAGCTTTCCTGGCCTAACGGTTCTTGAGAAGAAGATTTTTAAAGATTTACTCTATATATTCCTATGAAAAAGTCGACCCCCCATTGTGGCCCCACCCTACCCCCGGGGGTCATGATTTTCACAACTTTGAATCTACACTACCTGAGGATGCTTCCATACAAGTTTCAGCATTCCTGGCCAAATCATTCTTGAGGAGAAGATTTTTAAAGATTTACTCTATATATTCCTATGTAAAAAGTCGACCCCCCATTTTGGCCCCACCTTACCCCAGGGGGTCATGATTTTCACAACTTTGAATCTACTCTACCTGAGGATGCTTCCACATAAGTTTAAGCTTTCCTGGCCTAACAGTTCTTGAGAAGAAGATTTTTAAAGATTTACTCTATATATTCCTATGTAAAAAGTCGACCCCCCATTGTGGCCCCACCCTACCCCCGGGGGTCATGATTTTCACAACTTTGAATCTACACTACCTGAGGATGCTTCCATACAAGTTTCAGCTTTCCTGGCCTAACAGTTCTTGAGAAGAAGATTTTTAAAGATTTACTCTATATATTCCTATGTAAAAAGTCGACCCCCCATTTTGGCCCCATCCTACCCCCGGGGGTCATGATTTTCACAACTTTGAATCTACACTACCTGAGGATGCTTCCATACAAGTTTCAGCATTCCTGGCCAAATGGTTCTTGAGAAGAAGATTTTTAAAGATTTACTCTATATATTCCTATGTAAAAAGTCGACCCCCCATTTTGGCCCCACCTTACCCCCGGGGGTCATGATTTTCACAACTTTGAATCTACTCTACCTGAGGATGCTTCCACATAAGTTTCAGCTTTCCTGGCCTAACAGTTCTTGAGAAGAAGATTTTTAAAGATTTACTCTATATATTCCTATGTAAAAAGTCGACCCCTCCCCATTTTGGCCCCACCTTACCCCCGGGGGTCATGATTTTCACAACTTTGAATCTACTCTACCTGAGGATGCTTCCACATAAGTTTCAGCTTTCCTGGCCTAACAGTTCTTGAGAAGAAGATTTTTAAAGATTTACTCTATATATTCCTATGTAAAAAGTCGACCCACCATTGTGGCCCCACCCTACCCCAGGGGGTCATGATTTTCACAACTTTGAATCTACACTACCTGAGGATGCTTCCATACAAGTTTCAGCTTTCCTGGCCTAACGGTTCTTGAGAAGAAGATTTTTAAAGATTTACTCTATATATTCCTATGTAAAAAGTCGACCCCCCATTCTGGCCCCACCCTACCCCCGGGGGTCATGATTTTCACAACTTTGAATCTACACTACCTGAGGATGCTTCCATACAAGTTTCAGCATTCCTGGCCAAATGGTTCTTGAGAAGAAGATTTTTAAAGATTTACTCTATATATTCCTATGTAAAAAGTCGACCCCCCATTTTGGCCCCACCCTACCCCAGGGGGTCATGATTTTCACAACTTTGAATCTACTCTACCTGAGGATGCTTCCACATATGTTTCAGCTTTCCTGGCCTAACGGTTCTTGAGAAGAAGATTTTTAAAGATTTACTCTATATATTCCTATGTAAAAAGTCGACCCCCCATTGTGGCCCCACCCTACCCCTGGGGGTCATGATTTTCACAACTTTGAATCTATACTACATGAGGATGCTTCCATACAAGTTTCAGCTTTCCTGGCCAAATGGTTCTTGAGAAGAAGATTTTTAAAGATTTACTCTATATATTCCTATGTAAAAAGTCGACCCCCCATTGTGGCCCCACCCTACCCCCGGGGGTCATGATTTTCACAACTTTGAATCTACTCTACCTGAGGATGCTTCCACACAAGTTTCAGCTTTCCTGGCCAAATGGTTCTTGAGAAGAAGATTTTTGAAAAATTCGCGAAAATTTTCATTAATTCCTAATTATCTCCCCTTGTAAGAGGGCTTGGTCCTTAATTTTCACAACTTTGAATCCCCTTAGGCTAAGGATGCTATGTGCCAAGTTTGGTTGAAATTGGCCCAGTGGTTCTTGAGAAGATGTTGAAAATATGAAAAGTTTACAGACGGACAGACAGACGGACGGACCGACGGACAGACGGACAGACGGACAGACAGACGACAGACAAAATGTGATCAGAATAGCTCACTTGAGCTTTCAGCTCAGGTGAGCTAAAAACAAAGTAATATTATCCATTGTTGTAACTAAATTTGTAAAGAAAAACATATTTTGGCCAAAAAAAATTTTAACTTCATGTTCTTAGATCAATTTGTATTTAATTTAATAATGTGCATTACCTATTTTTATTCTTATTGAATCAAATAAACTTTCTTTATGCACAGTGACTACTATGTTGATGAAAGAGTTTATAAGTTAAAACATGTACAACACTTAATTAAAATAAATTCAATAATTACCTCTGAAGTGCTGGCACATTTGAGTAAAGACTTGGACATTTGTTTTAACCTCTTCAAACTTCCTGACCTCTCTGCATCTCACAACCAAGGTTTCCCTGACCAATGCATCATCGAATCCTTCATTTTCATTGTCACGCTTGGAGATAGATTTGTTAAGATGTATGAATGTGTCCACAGCGTTGTTAATGATTTCTAGGTCCCCTACAAGCACAGTTCCCTCCATCAGTGTGTCCATAGCCTCCTTCAGCAATGTGGCTGCCTGTATGAAGTGAAGCTGGCAGTCATCCGACAACACGCCAGATTTTTCTTTTTGATCTATAATTTATAAGCATGCATGAGTACTTCTTTAAGGTACACTTTTTTCAGTAGTTTGACAGTCGCATAATAAATAAGTCTAGTTCAAAGGAACAATTTCACAATTATCTTTCTTTAGTGCCTATAGTAAAGGGTCTATAATGTTATTATAACAGATGGTTCCTTAAACCTCCGAATTTATCAATCAATAAAAAGTTCTGATACAGTACATGTATAAATCATGCAGGCTATAAAACATGTACTTACAATTTGTAACATATAATTTGAAAACATTTTATTTCAGTAGCATATGTTCTGTAACATGAACCAGATTATCACTGGAAAGCATGATATCAAGTTCTTTCAAAGCGTTTGGAGCAAAAAAATGTCGAAATTTGTACGAGTTGTTATAAGGCATGCATATGAAATAGAGATATATTGTAAAACCATAGAAAGTATTAAAAAGAATCACAAATCATTTGATGATGACTCCCATTATATCTCTAAAAAGGATTATAATTTATTTTGTTTATTAATAAGTATATGCATCAAAGATTACTTACAAAACATTTCCAAGAAATGAATGAATGGTTTCCAGGACAATGTGAACCTCAGAACATCTCTTGGTTTGGTGTCTGACAATTTGTTATTGTTCCAGGATCTTTCAAATAATCTTGACAACATGTCTCCATATCTATAAGCACCTTGTCCTAACATTATCCTATCTTTACAGATGCAGCCATCCTCTAGAGCCTAAAACAGATGTATCTCAATATTCAAAATTTCCTTAAATATGAAAGAAAAATTTTAAGAGCAACCTAGCTAATGTATGCAAGTTTTTAACTAAACAAACTAGTATAAATCTACCAAACAGTAATGTTCAAACTTAAGCAATAATTTATTCAATATAATATCACTAGATGATATTCCGCGCAAGCGCGGGAACTAGCACTTTACACATTAATGACACAATGCTAAAATGTTAAACCATATTTTTTTTTTCATTTTCGTATATACTGTGTCCAATTTTTTTCTAAATTGTTTTCTTATCCTATTCTTCATATCTTTAGGTCAAATTTCACTACAATTTTTATCACTGTCTTAATGAGAATTTCAGATAAAAGACTGATCTGAAAAAAAAAAACACAATTTAACTTCATACGTATACATTATTTATTCATATATAGACTTAGAAATAATGTCTAACATTTACTACCAATCTGTCGTGGTAGAAAAAGTATGAAATTCAAAAAACGCTAGTGTATGCATATTAATTTGCATTTTTTAAACCAAAGTTGTCATATCCAAAGTATTTGCCCGATGGCTAACTCGCCCTACACTTTCCTCCATGGTGTAAATTAGTCAAACCGCTTTCCTGGGCACCCCCTTTTTGAAAATAAATTCTTCCGATCAAAACTAAAATTGCATCAAATTGTTCCATTTTATTTATTAACTTTTTTGTATTAACCAAGGTATGAATCATCCAATCATCCAAGGTATGAATATCTGCCCGCGATACGTGATGAACCCTTCCTTCACTTTTCGCAATGACGTTCATTAGTCAAACCATGTTCTGGAAAATTCTATTCCATATCAAAACAAAAATCGCGCATTCAAGAAACGAATTACCTTATTTTATTTATTCAGACTTTTGTCAAATCTTAACTTCTATGTATAATCCAAGTAAGTTCCTAATTAATATATTCACTGTTTACATTTGATATTATTTCATTGCAATGATATATTTTAATGCTAACTCCCATTGACTTGGATCCGCCAAAGCGTGTCCACCACCTTACTCTCATTTTTGCTATTTCGAGCTGGTTTATCGAAAATGAAAGTAGGTTTATAATTCAATTCTCAATAATTACTTATCAGGTTGAAATTTATTATAGCTTACGGACATCATATTACACGTGTTGAAATACCAAAGGTATAAGCAGTTACTCTGGTGCAGGCGTTTCATAGTTTATTTGCGAAATGTCTTAATTTATAAGTATAGATGAAGAGAACAATAGACAGATATATAAAAACATCATTGATATGCAAACTCCTAACTTCTATGCACAAAGCAAAAGGCCCGACCTACCAAGTGCACCCTTAGTCTACCCACATCCCATAAACTTGGGCATGTCCACATTAAAGCTACATTGTATAATTTGTGCCAGGTTCACAACATAACCTCCACTTTTATATAATTTATTTATACAATTAAATGCTTTCTTTGGTGATTCATGCTGGATATGAAGGTAGCGACATTGCAGAAAAAAATTTCTGCAATGATCGCTACCTTCATAACCTGCATGAATCATCAAAGAATTCAAAGCATTTTATTGTTTATATTTACATCGATCTTTCTTCTAACTAATTAATAAATTGATTATAAAAAGTAAGTAAAATTCACTAAATTACGTTAATGAACATCAGTACATTAGCTAAAAGAAACAGCCTTATAGTCTCCAGTAAGACTTTGAGTCTGACATCATATGATTATTTCGTGCAGTCCGTGATTTTTCTTAGGTTGCTGTAGGTTTCAACCAATCGATAAACGGGGCGTGTAGATTTCAGTCCTATCAGTTTCCTGTCAGTTTAAACCATTGTAGATTTTGACCAATTGATAAACGGGACGTGTAGATTTCAGACTTGTCTGTTTCTATAGAGCTATGAATTGACTATAAGTTTCCGTAAGAAATAGAGGGAATCATACTCGGTAGATGTAAATACATGTATATGTAAATGAACAAAAGCATGGCCTCAGCTTTGTGAGCAAAGCTCTGTATATTGCTTATAATTCGAAAATTGAATCATACTCAGTAGAGGGTGAGAAAGGTACATAGATGTCCAATACTAGTATACCCTCCCTAACAGAATAACATAGTGTTAAATAAAGGTCACGAAACACCAAACTGTGAAAAATTTGTGCATCTGTTTTTCTTTGAATGTTTTAAACCAAACATAAAATGCAATGTTGAGGATGTAACCCTGAGAGAAGAGGACTTCAATGGTGAAAATGAGTTTTAATATGATTAAAAAACAGAAATGTTTCCCCTAAACATAAAGATTCAATGTCATATAGGAGAAAGAATAAAACAGGACTGTACTAAAATGATATATTGTACCTGGAAAGCAAATGATCCCAATATTTCTTGAACAATGGAACCAAATTTCTCAGCTTCATTACAGTATAACTCAACTAGATTTTCCTGTGCTTTCCATTTCTGAAAAAGAAATATATATGTGATAAATACATTGTTTCTTATTCTTTTAACTATTTAACTGAAATACTCATTAATGTGCTCCATATCAATTGAAGAGGAAATTTAAGAAACATTGCCAAAAGTCAAAAAATAGTTTAAAATCAAGTAATTCACTGATTAATTTTTAATCTAGTGTCAGTATCATAACCTAGCTTCGAATCTTCACACCACAGTAAAAGTTTAAAAAATGTTAAATCTTTTCAGCAAAAATTTTAATTAAAAAGATTATAAAGCCAAAGTAACCTTGACATTTTAAAACATATTGCTCAAGGTGGAAAACCATTGACTACAACATAATATTTCTACAACAGCTAGTTTTCAAAAGATATTGAGTAATTTTAAAAAGTAACTGCAATTGAGTATAATTAACTACAAAAATTTTTGAAGCATAATAACTTGCATATATCACTTCAAGCATTAAAATTAGATTACATGTGACCTTGATCTACATTACAGATGACATCTAATTTTCCTTTCTTGAGGGACCTGGACACGATTTCAGATGAAAATTTTATTTTTGATTTTTATGTATTAAATAGTTTACTTGTGTATTTTGAATGATTTACCAAAATTTGAATGTTAGAAGTCGTGTTACAAGCGAGATACAGAGGAAAGAAGTCGTTGTTATGTAAACAAAGCTCGAGTCTTATATTTGTTTACAAATAATGTAAAGTAAAGAAATTACCATTTCTTTGACAAAATAACTTGTGGAAACAAGATAAACTTATTAAATGTGTTCATAAATAAGTTTATCAACAACAAAATGCAACATTTGATTGAAACTTTTACAATTCAAGACATATGTAAACAATAACAGGACTCCAGCTTTGTTTACAAAACAAAGAATTTTAACCTCTGTAACTCGCTTGTAACTCGATCTTTGACTTTCAAATTTTGACAGAGCATTAAAAACATCCATGTTGACCATTCTAGACATTAAGAATGAAAAAATAAATTTTGAAAAAATTGAGCTCAAATCGTGTCCAAGTCCCTTTAATATAATTACAGAGTATAAAATAAATTTATCATCATAATAGATGCTTTTTGTATCCTTTTCTTTACTTTCTAAAAAATTGTATTAATTAGACATTAAGATTACATTTTTCTTCAGGTCGCTCTGCAGTTTTTCTTTTAGTTCCATCATAAAGGCATCTTTGATAGTACTAGCTGGTATATCCATTGACAGCACACAGTCCCACACCTAAAACAAGATAAGCAGTCATAAATTGAAAAAGCATTTTTATAAAAACTACTTCAGAAAAAAACTAAATGTTAATGATAATATTCATTAAAACATGGATTGGACTTTACAGTGAAATTATTCCAGACAGTCACATGATAGAGAAAAAAATATGAAATAAATATTTTCAGATATAAATCAATCATCTTATTAATAAATGAATATTTACAGTTTATAAATATCAGAAATTTTCTTAAAGCTGAACACCGCTCATTAATAGGCACCGTCACACAGGCACCTGGTACATGTTTATAAACCCTTTGATTTTGTTACACCCGATTGCACACCTGAAACTCGTGGCCGACGTGTAGGATTCCTTTTGTTGTTTTTGGATTTTTCTGCATTTAATTCTTATTTTATGTGCATATTTTTTTTGTACTTAATGCATTGATGAGTTTATTTGATGTTAGTACTCTCCTGGGTTTAAAAAGTGTGTTAAACATGATAATTTTTATCGCAACCAAGTAACATGGCAAGGCAAGATGTACGTCAACACAAGTGAGACCTCTGCAGCGAAATACTTTGAACTGTTAAGAGGTCTTTGGCTAACTGTAAACGTATTATATTTGGCTGTGTATTCTATTTACCGTTTTTGATGGAATGCGGCTTCCGCTAAATCAAGTACATCGCTAAATGCCATGCATATAAGTATAAGAAAAGTCACATTCAGGAATACGCTAATTCAAATTCACCCCAACTTGTTCAAAAACTATTTTTTCGCCAAATATAATACGTTTACAGTATATAAGGGTTGTAGGGAAAGCGGTGCTGAAAGAGAAATAAGGCGGACCGTGCCTATTTATGAGCTGTGTTCAGCTTTAAGTTAATGTAATTAATATTTTCTTATATTCAACAACATTATTACAGATTTTGCATAAAGAATGGTAAAGAATCTTGTTTAACTATATTTCATAATTAATCTTGTGTTACCATTTTTCACCAATATTTTTTATACATTGCGAACATTCAGAATGTTAAGTGATCTTCCCTGCATCATGTGTAATTGATAGTGAATTACCTTTGTGATAAATTTTGTATCAGAATTGTATGTGAAAGCTGTCAATGTACATGTATATAAAGTACTTTAAACCAACTATTATTTGCAACAACTTTATTTCACGATTTATTGAGATGAAGTGGTTCGTGGCGACTAATTTTCGCGACCAATTCTTATCCATGCCTTTCTTAATCACAACTAAATGGCATTGCCAAATACTGGTCAGCTGCGAGAAATATTCGCAAAAATGAGGCCAGTGGCCGGCCTCGCGAAAATTTCTAGCATGCAAATAAAAGTTGGTTTTAGTTATAGTAACTGCTGCATTCCTTCTCCCAGGCTGATCAGCCATTTTGCCAAAAATTAGACGTTATTAGTTTAATAAACCAGAAGCATTAATTTTTGTTATACTAGTGACCTATTTTTAGAATACTTCAGATGTTTTTGGAAGAAAGCAATTTTAAGCAAATATTGCATTGCATTGAGAGAGAGAGAAAGAGAGAGAGAGAGACATACAGAGAGAGTGCACTCACTTTCAGGTCTTTCTCAACATTGTAGTACAGGAATCCATTCAGCCAATAAAGTATAGTTTTCTTTTTTTCCTCTAAATGAACTAAGTGATAAGTTTTCTTGGGAAAGTTCTTGGTAGCCTCACAGTTTTTGTTTATCAAGTGGTCAAACACAGCAAGAGACATGACATAGGCCTTGATAACTTGGATCATCACTTCAGTTTCTCTACTGTGTCTTGCATTTGCGGTTGAGAACAGATCACCACCAATCTTATAGGACAAGTAGCAACTGGTCAGCACATTGTTGGATCTGAAATTATATTTTGTAGTTTGCATATTATTAATTTTATCAATTATATACATGTATTGAACATTGCCTCATTCATTACTGACCAACAAATAAAAACCACTTTAATCCAATAAATCTATAAACACAAAATAATAATTTAATTCTGGTTCTTGCGCACTTTTTGATTGGCTAAAAGATTGTTTTATATCGTTTAAAGAATGTTGCTTAGGTCATAGTAAGACTGACGTCAAACAATTTAATGTCATTTTAAAGTTCAAATGACTATTTTTTTTATCTCCAGTTAATAGCAAAAAAACTAAATTATAAGCAAAGAATTCAGTATTAATAATTTTAAACGATATAAAATGGTTTGGAGCGGTTTACGTTTTTATAAACCACTTCATGGTTTAATTATAATGCGTAAACTGCCCCAAACCATTTTGTATCGTATAAAACATTAAATATTGAACTCATTCCTTAATTACATATGTAACACATTTTGCATGCTAAAAAAACATTTTGAAATGTACGTATTACAAACAAGAAGAAGGTACAGTTTCCTTCAATATTTGCCCTAAAATTCAAAAGTTGTTTAAATCTCATAAAAATACACAGATGCCATCTTGAACATGTGTGTATATAAAGTACCAAGTTATATACTTTTATCTTGTTTCAAAAAATAATTATGACTTCAACATTTTGGCACATTTCTAAGATTTTGTCAAAAATGATGAAAAATGGCACATTTTCTCATACTTTTTTGAAGAGGAAAATGTGTCCGCAGCCATCGCCCACAACGAAATTAATATATTTTATGTGATTTCACATGATAAAGCTATTTTGTGAGTTTCATCGTGGGCGACAGCTGTGGACATATTTTTCTATTCAAAAAACTACTAAGAAACTGGTGTCTTCTGCTCATTTTTATGAAAATTACGGGAAAACGCACTGTTTGTGACGTCACAATTAACCTTGTGAATGTCTTATCAGGTAACTATTTACAGATTTTTAATTTATTGGTATTCTTGTGTAAATAAACTTTACATTTCTATTTCCTGTGATATTTTTAAAAATCACTCTAAAATAGGGCAAAATATGACTGAATCTATACCTGGTTCTTTGTCATTTTGATTGACATATGAATAAAGGATAGGATTCGCAGATATTCAAATCAGCAAAATGTTTGGCTAATGCCTTCATCAACTCTCGGGACAGTTCATCATAATTTAAAGTTTTGACTTAATAGTGTTCAATGTGATTACATATAATCAGGATATCCATGCATTTTGCCCACTTTTATTAGTTTTTCAGCTCGAGCATCGATACTTGCAGTAGTCATTTTTAAATTGCTTGGTCTGGTCTATATATTACAGTTTTCAGCAATCACATATTAAATGAATTTTTAAGGGGAAAAAGAGTGATTTATACACACAGAAAATCATGCTTAATATAGCAAATAGACAGAGACAAACAATTTTGATTTGCTGTATCTGAGTAGTTTATCATGCCATTTCGAGATTAAGAATTAAATAACTGACTTTGCTACAAGTTTATCTACTAACATTAATTTTTTAATACACACATAGAAGAGAAGTTTTTATTTCCTTATTTTAATTAGAAGTTTCTTAATTGTCATTTATCATTAAATAAGTTAACTGCAATAATACCTTTTATAGATGTGACATTGCAAATACAGACCCTGAAACGTGCTACTACACCAGTTGCACGGTTCGGTTCGGTACGCTTTGTGAACGGTACGTTTCGCTTTCTGAACGGTACGGTTCGTTTTGTGAACGGTACGGTTCGCTTTATGAACGGTACGTTTCGTTTTGGGAACGGTACGGTTCGCTTCTTGCACGGTACGCTTTGCTAAAAATAGCTGCACGCTTTGTGAACGGTTTGCGCGCTTTAATAATGAGGTAGGCGTGGCCTGAACGCTTTGAATTTTCTCGATATAATTTTGTTTAGTTTTTGCCCGATAGACTTCAGCAAGTTAGTAATTATGACGAGCCTTTTTTCTTTATTTATATGATATATTACAAATGTATTTCAATTTTATTAAAATCAGAACTTCCATCCGTTCTCCCTTTTTGGATACATGTACGTTGCGTGAAACGTGTACTCGCAGAAAACGGCCGGGAAGCTGAGGATAGTTTTAATTTTGAATAGTCTGTTATTATTCGTATTTAATTTTAGATAAATGCAATTATTACAATAGATTAAAAGAACTGATCGACTTCAATCGGATATATGTTTGTTAATTCAGTGATCTGGCGATAATTCTAACAAGCATCTTAATATTATTATTTTTATACATGTACTTGTAATGAAGTAATTAAATATTTCAAATGCATTTAAAATTGCTATTAAAAAATTGCCACGACTTTTTCCAATATTTCTTTAGTTTCCTTCCTCGCTCATGATTTTCGGCTAGTTGTTATATTTACAAGCATCTTTCTATTTTGGTATTCATAATTCGTATGATCATTCTTTTTTGCGTACTGTTGCCGATCAAATTCCCCTGATGAATAGACAATGTAAAAATACACGCAATTAATGATAATATAAACAATGAATTTCAGTGTAGAAATCTTGAAATTAGCTGTTTTAAAGTTTTTCCACACAGGTTTTTATTTATTTGAATATTGATTCTGATTTTCTGCACTTGTTCGTATACACAGATTACACCTACAGGTAAACCGTCATCGCTTCTCTTACCTGAAATGAAATCGTGTGTATAGTCAAAATATGACTACAATGTATTTCGTTTTTTGTTATTCAGTTAAAATATTCATGTATATGTACCATATTTTTTACGATAAATTATTATGTACATAACTGGATACACACAATAAGTCAATAGCTTTTAATCGTGATATTTATTATTTTGTTGGACAAGTGTCCGCTCTTCACTATATGCATGCGATTTGGCTGACGTTTTACAAATGCTGGCTAACCTGTTTATATTTCATTTGCCTATTTACTCACAAACTTGTTGTAAAGATGACACAGAAAAATACCCGGCAATCAACAACTGATCATAAAGTCGGAACGAAATGATTGTTAAATAAGTTTTAATAGGAGCACTCTTTAAAATAGGGATTTTAGAAAACAAAAAACTAAAACAGTTTCACTCGATAATTTTTTTCTAGCTATGTAGGAGGAGCCAAGTAGCACGCGGCACATGGCGTGATCTGTACTACATGTACTATACTTAAACTGATTGACAGGCGAAGCACGTGGAGTTCTAAAATAAAACCCCGCTCAAAAGACTGACTATAAAAACCTAAAGCGAAACAATGGCTCAGTGATAAAACTTTAATTTAAGTAAGACAATTAACACACAAACTCACTCTCTCTTTCTCTCTCTCTATCTCTCTTCTGTAAGATAGAAAATCTCTTCCGTTAGATCGAAAATGGGCGTGCTGTAGTTAGATGAAGACGTACGCAATTGTGTAGGTTTTCTTTTGTCTTGAAGTGTTAAAACCCCCGAGGGCATGTCATTTTATACCCTGGGTTTGTTAATCACTATACACAGGAAATGATCGCGAGTTGAACTTCATATACACAAGAAAGCCAAGAAAGGATACTGATATAACAAGTTATGATTCAATGTGCGTTAAAGCAACTAACACCTTTATACATATGTATAATTAGTTTATTATTTGAAGAAAAACTGATTTATTAAGTTGATTCCCGACACTTATCATTTCACAACTTACGACATACACATGTACATGTATTAACAGTTTATGGCGCTATGTAAAGAAAAGATTAAGGTCTAAAAAAAGGAAATTAGAATAAAACATTTTTATAACGGTTTTAATAAAAATAACAGCGTTAAATTAGTATGTGTTACTTAGTCCCGTATAACTAAAATCTAGCTAAATATTGAACTTATCTGGTCAGCGATAATCTCCGTCCGTATTCATCGAAAGACATTAGTCAATAAGCCGTATATGAAAGTTGCACGCTTATTGCACGGTACGGTACGCTTTTTTGGCCGTTTTGGGGAGGGGCTTGCATAAATTATATTGCACGCTTTTTGCGCGGTACGGTTCGTTTTGTGAACGGTACGGTTCGTTTTGTGAACGGTACGTTTCGTTTTATGAACGGTACGGTTCGTTTCTTGCACGGAACAGTACGGTTCGTTTTAGAGGTGTAGTAGCACGTTTCAGGGTCTGTAATATTTATATACTTACATATCATCTTCATTTCTGCTGACAATTTTAGCTAGCTGAGAATATACTGTCTCCAAGCAATTGCATACAATCTAGGTTTGAAAAATAAAGATAATTAAAAACAATTAACATTGTAATCGTTTTAATAAATCCCCTATACTAAAAAATACATGTAGTATAATTTAACACACAACCTTTAACGTAGCTCGCGGGTTTGCTGACGTCACAATAGAATTCCACGTTAAAAGAGCACCATGTATACAAAGAACAACTAGGGCATGAAGATAACATTAGCAGTAACGTGATAAAGGCCTAGTATATCAAAATAAAACAATAGTTGTTGTATATACATTTAAAGGGGCATGGTCACAATTTTGGTCAAAAATTATTTTTCCGATTTTAAAGTTTACAATGCTTCAGTAAGGCATTTAAAATAGTCAACCAAAATTTGAGTGTCATTCATTGAGTTATAAGCGAGTTACAGAGCTTAAAATTCTTTGCTATGTAAACAAAGCGTTTGTTTACATTTTGAATGTTGAAGTGAAAATTCCAGTTTTAGACCAAAAATGAATGTGTTAAACGTAAGGAACTGTTTATCTATGATTAAAATGAATAAAAAGGCAGACAAGTCAGCTTGAAAAATATTTTAACTGGTATAATTTACTTATGTAAACAAAAACAGGGCACGAGCCTTGTTTACATGACACAGAATTGTGAGCCCTGTATCTTTCTTATAACTCCATGAATAACTCTCAAATTTCTTATGATCATTAAAAATGCATTTTTAAAGCACTGTAAATAATAAAAACAGAAAATTAGAATTTGGCCAAAATCGTGACCATGCCCCTTTAATCCCCCATTGCTAGAGTTACTTTTTTTATGGAGATCAATAAAATTTAAATATCACTTCTATATACAATGAAAAACATTAGTTCTATTTTATGTGTTATCATTCAACGGCAGCTTTAAAATCTAAATAAAACCAACAAATTAAAATTTGCTAAATGCATGGATTACTTTGATCCTTTTTTTTTTTTTTTTTTTGGCTCGAACAATGCCCGTCCTTTTTTTCGGCACACAGATGCACGAAACTGATAACATAGCGCTAACATGTTGAAACGTCGCGATGAAAATATAACGTTACGTGAAAACTTCAAACCTTTAAAGTTTTTTTGCGAAAAATTGGCTGAGAACACATATTGATTTTTTTGTATCGATTACTTCTAAATCATCTTTGCAATCATTGTGCTGAGTAAAATAAAATTCGTCTGATTTGTTTAAAAGTTACGAGTATGGTTTTGGAATGCGGTTACTGGCGAAAATGTCAATATTGCTATATATTTCATTGAAATGACGTTCATTGTGTTTATCAACATTGTTGTGTTTAAGATAACATTATAATTAGCCTGACGAATTCAATAAAAATTTCAGGAATAAATCTTTGAAACCAACTGATTCAACAGACAAATTTTTAGGGTAGGTTGTCTCACAAGCAGTAAACCCGCGAGCTACCTTAAGCATGCTATATAACGTGCTAATTGTGTTGGTGAAAAAATAAATAAAGGAACATATCCATAATTGATCTTAAAATAAGCTATTTTAAATATTGTACTTAGTAATTCTCTTTTCTATAATGTATCTAAGTTAAATTGCTATGAATTTACCTGCTGACAAAGCAGAATTTGAAAAAGTTTAACTAAATACTGGACAGGTATGCACGATTTGAATTAAACTATATGCATGCAAACTACCAAATGAGTATCGAGATCTTTTTTAAAAATTCAGCTGAATTCTGCTAAGGTAAGCTCTATAAACTCTTAAAACCTTTCTTCTGGACTCGGTATCAAAGTAAGAAGTCCTGAAGTAATAGAACAGCCCAGCCAAAGTAACTTCTGGAGGAATTGCTCCTGTGGAGACTACATCTAGTTTTTCAAACTTAAGAACAGCCATGAAACACCTTGGCAGATAGAAGTCTATCTCGAACATTGGTTCCAATAACTGCAACACAGAGGCCGGTTCCCTTCAAAGAGAAAGAAATAAAACTAGCTGCTACATTCATGTGAACACATGTAATCAATATTGAAAATATACTCAGAGAAATGATTACTGACAATTTCCAATAAGATTTTCCCTTTAAGAAATCCATCTCGTCTTCAATGTCATCTTTTCCCCACCAGACAGGTATCTTTGCATTGTGATTATCGTGTATGGAGGTGTCTTGATATGGTTCACATTGCTTACTCAGAAAGTGGAACAGTGGGAGACAGCATAGCCAGGTTGGATCATCAGTGGATTTTTCAGACTTTATGAGTTTTCTCAGAGCAGTAAGCACTTTCCTAAATGCAATTTAAAATATAATGATTAAAACCTATAAGTCTAGAGAAATGTTTATTTTTATTAACATAATACCCAAAGCATTGTGTATTTTATCAAGGGTAAAAAGGTCATTTATGGTTTATGGTTTATGCTATTTCAAAGCTGCACTCTTTGTATTCCAAAGGCAATCTCAAACATCAACCATTAATAACTGAACATGTTAAGTAAACTGTAAAATTTTCAGATGTTGTAGCATGTACGTAATTATGCAAACAGGTACAATTTAATGAAATACAGTAACCTTTTCTACAATCCTATCGTATCGTGTATGTAATACTGTTCTATCTTGTGTTAATCATATCACATCGTGCCTTAATCCTATCAGGTTTATCATTTTTAAATTCTTATCCTATTTTGTTTAAAATTGTCTCGTGCCTTTTTATAACAAGTTTTTTAATTCAAAGTTACAGAACATTCAATGCGCTGTATATGATATAATTCTTTGAACAAATAATGTACAATTCTATCCAACATTCTATCATACTAATATCCAAATTCTTTAGGCTAAAATCAAACAAGAAGTAAGTAATGCAAATTAAAGATTAAACGATTGAACAATTAAATTCTTACTAGGAACATCATCAGCAGTAACATATAAATTTTCGTCATATCGAACACGGGGTGTTTAACTGTGTTAACATTATATGTACTATAAATCATTATTATTTGCATTATTTTTTTTTACAAAAAACGAAAACATTTATGATAGATTTTAAATTAATTTATAAAGTACAAGAATTAATTGTATTTTTTTAAATTGAATCCGCTTTCTGGCTGAGATGATTGCAGCTATCGGCTAAGGCGTTAATGAAAACAATGTTAACAATACAGATTATTTATTTATAATATAAGCTCATAATTTCAACATCTTTTATTGAATTTTTTACTTTAAAAATTTCAATTATTTACTGTTAATATTGCAAGTTCAAGTATGTCGTCCCTATATAGACTGCTCAGAAATACCTACGGTTTCATATCCTTGTAACTCTCTAGAAGGTCATTATAAGCTTTGCAGGATTTTTTGGCACTGTCCCCTTTCAACACCAAACAATGGAAAAGAATGTTTTTCTTCGTTTGGTTTAATGACATATGAAAATCTTCAGCAAGGCATATCATTGCAACTGCTGAAATGATATTCTTGTTTTCTGCTAAAGCTTCAAACATTGGCTGAACAACCTCAAACATTGCCTGAAAGTACAATTATAGTTACATGTTTTTATGATGTCAGTCTGTGTACCCATTATGACAAAAGTTTCAATTAATCAGAAACTATTCCAAGCACAATATATGAACACCTTGAAAGTATATGATAATATAAGATGCCAATTCACAATGTAAACATTAGCTATCACTGTATGCTATGTTACTTTTGCCCCAAGCTACGCGGATCCTGTATTTTCCCGCGACACCGTGATGGTGTTTTAATCCTTTCCGCGATACACCGTCGCGGTATTGTCATCGCAGTGATCGCGGGGCCACGATTTTACCGCGATGGTGTAAGACACCGTAACAGGTGTGTGTTCAGTATCAGGGATTAAACCGAGAAGAAGAAAAAAAGCGCTGTTTTAATTATTGTTAAAATTTAGATATTATTAGAAGAAAATTCATTATTTTCTTTGAATTGATTTTAACAAAAACTTTTAGAAAACTATTGCTACATGTATTTTGTTAATATTGTACAAGAGCCCCAAACATAGCAATGTATTACGCAAATCATGCATATACGTGTACTTGAAAATTAGCAATATTTTAAAGTATTTTTTTTTTTACATATGATGAGTTGAAAATATGCCACAGATTTTAAGGAGACAAATATTACGCGATGTACTATTATGAGGTCGCTACTGTAGGCATCAACTCAAGTTGTATGTTTTACCCTCAATCTGACTCTTATTTAACTCATTAACTACTTTCCGGCCTCTCTCTCTCTCTATCTCTCTCTCTCTCTCTCTCTCTGTCGTTTTAAATAAATAAGATTTTATGTACATTTATGTAAATTACATGTATCTTAATACAGTCGGTGTTAATTAAAGTTTAGGCAACGGTATGGTCAATCATGGAACAATTATCACCTTGCAGGACAAGTGTCACCTGAATAAAATTTCCCGTTACACGGGTCCCGCGTCTAACGCCTTAAGGCATTTAAATGACCAAGTAGGTGTTAAAATTAGGTAACGCTTGCATATACACAGCCACTTCGTGGTATCGAGAGTTAAAAAAAACAATAGATTTTGAATAACGAGACTGCAGTTTGACTTCGAGGGATCAAGGGTTTCGAGATTAAGAGAGTAAATTTGCTTATTTATATAGGGAAAAACTTCGAGACCGGAGACTCACTTCGAGCGATCAAGAATTTCGAGCGGTTGAAGTTCGAGCCATCAAAAGTTACCTGTAAAGTATTAATACATGTAGCCGTTTTCAGAAAAAAGTAAAATATTAAAGGAGTTTGATATATGCAATAACGCGTTATTATATGAAGGCGACAATAAATATCGTACGGGCTTTAGGTAGACCGTCTATATTCGAACACAAAAAAATATATAATTCAGACAGGTACATTGAAACAATCATCCTTATGTTTTCGGGTGTATATAACTATTACATAACACATCCTGTCTGTGACAGCACCCGTGCTCTGACCACGTGCCGTGAGAAATCTTATCGAATGTTGAGACACATCTCTCTCTCTCTCTCTCTCTCTCATTTTAAATAACTCGTAATAATGTCGTAACGGGCGTTTTCAGAAATATATATTATACCAGGGATGTATATATAATTATACATTAAGTCCCTGATCATACGCGCTTTCTATCGTTACCGCATGAAGATAAAATAATGCAAGATTCAGACAGGTATATAGAAAATCACAAGTACAGCACAATTTATAGAAAAGCTATCCCTGTGTTTACGGGTGTGTATAACTATTACATAACACTTCCTGTCTGTGACAGCACCCGTGCTCTGACCACGTGCCGTGAGAAATCTTATCGAATGTTGAGACACCTCTCTCTCTCTCTCTCTCTCTCTCTCTCTCTCTCTCTCTCTCTCTCCAAAATCAAAATATATAAAAATCTAAGAAATTTGAAAATTAAAACTTTCTTAATTTTAACATGTCTAGAGGAATAAATAATTGAATCACATATCGTGTAAAGAAGTTTTTTACTTATGCACACAAACACACAAATCGTATGTTCATATGATTCCTATAATGATTCAAAATTTACATTCATTCAAACAATCACATTTTTACCATTTTAAAAAGTACAAATACTAGCTCCATTCCTGATTAACCCTGGTTATAGTCTGTTTGTTAATTGTATTTTAATCGAGTGTAAAGTATATCATTAGGAGGTAATTTCATAGATGTATTTTGTAAACATTGTATTATAAATACGCAGAAGAAATTTCTTTAAATTTAAATTGAAAAACAAATTTTCATTTGTTTGAAATTGAATTATTCTATCAAGAAAATTTCGCTGTTTGTAAGAACAGACTATATACTTCTATTTAGCGGACCTTAAGTCATACTAATTGCTGCAGGTCACCCACACCGTCGGCAACCACCCAAATTCTGTATACACATACTGTATACGTAATGTTACGCAATTCCTTTTCCTCTGTTGGTCAACCGACACTGCGAAATTTTAACATGTGATGGATTCCCCAGAATATATGATCATTCATATTAAATTTTTTAAATCCCGGGTTTTGAACGACCATCATACTGGGCGACCCACTGAACATCATACTTTTGCCAAATCGGATAGGAAAGTCATTTTTTAAATACACACGATTTTACCATTAACATTTTCTTAAACGGACTGAACCTTATATAATTTACAACGATTGATAAACAAGTTCTACAACTTTTATTAATATCTTTTGTTGGCACGGATGTTAGCGCGAGGGGGTCATTGATGTGGGAGGAAGCCGGAGTGCCCGAAGAAAACCCACGTGTCCAAGCGGGCGACCACCATACCCATTCACATACAACCACTGTCGATCACGGGGATCTAACTCGGGTCGCAGCGGTGATAAGCGAGTGAATTTTAAAACATTTCATATCTACATGTACTTTGTTATTCATTAAACGAATTCTTTATACGTATTAAGAGAAATGACCAAGTGTAAGGTATGTTTTGAAGGTAAGATTTAAATATGAAAGATTGTAAATGAAACGCCAATTAGTATCCCCTTTCCCTAGGCTAAATAAGATATTTTGGTGAAATGTTTATTAATTAAATTAATTGATAACCGATAATTGTCAGCGATGAATGTGCCAAGATTAAATATGTAAAGTATACAAAATTCTGTATTAGCATAATTACACGTTATTTTTATTTCCCCCACTTTTTTTTCACTAATAATAAATTGTAAAAATCAACTCCATTTATAATATAAAGGAATATGAATTGATATTAATCAATTCCCTCGAGCTCTATCATATTTCCCATATGAGAAGAAATTGGGGGAGGTAACTCGCGTTAAAAACAAGAACAGTTTTCACCTGAGACTGGTTTCACAGTACCGCGACGGTGTGGACAAGGTGAGAAGCTGTACCGCGAGGATGCGCGGTTTTACCTGAGTTACCTGTGCTAAACCGCGATCAATTTCACACCACGAGGACTCGCGGTAAATACGCAAACCGCGTTGACCGTAGTGTATTTTGTGTTATTTTTGCCCTTCTTCAATTGTAAACAGTTTCACCTAGTCTTGCATTCACCTAGACAAAGTTGAGTTTAAAGAGATATGATTTGATGCATTGGAATTTGTCCAGTCTTAAATTCGCCCGCTGACAAGGGCAAAAGGGACGAAAATACAATGGGGGTGACTATTTTCCTGCATACAGTATTTACGTTTGATTTAAACATAGTCACTTTATGAATAGTACAGATTAATGTGTTTGAAGGCTTGCAGGATTAAAAAGCTCAAAGCATACAAATTGCTTTTAACTGGTAATAATGTAAATCATATGATTCAGCTTTGTCAGCTTAAAAAAACATAGATTTCTTATTGAGAATTCAAAAAGGAAATATTCCGTAGTAAACCAATAAATGTTCTCACTTTTTTATTTGGTAGCTATACATACTCTATGAAAAAAAAGATACGTACACATGCATAAAAAAAAACTTCGTTATGAATTATAAAATTTATGGGTTTTTTTTCTTCTTCAAAATTCCAATTTTTTTTTTTATCGTTTTTAAACTGTACACCTGCTAGCTAGAATTTCATACCTTTTAAGATATTTTCAGTTTGTGTTTGTGTGATAATGTGTTATTTTAATGATCATAATTAAAGAAATAAAATATTTTAATATCTGATAAATAGTTGGAAATAAATAAAACAATTTAAAAGTTAAACTTTACATTATACATGTAGTACATTTACATACTACTAATTTCACTAAGCATGAACTTACTAATTTAACATTAGAGTTATCTTTCTTAGCTTATTTTAATATTCATTAGGACCAGTTTTAGATAAGAACTAGTTTAGAGGTCAGTGACATTCTATTGGTCATAACAAGTATTCTTGATTGGTAATCCTAGGGTCAAATTCCTAGAGAGTTCAGTCTGTATTTTGTATAATTCAATTTTACTCTAGCATTCGAAGAGTGAAGGTATCAAAGTGGTTTACATGGTAATTAATATAGTTCAAGTTATTTCAATTGGACACAATAATGACCTTGGAAAGTAAGTTTATATTTCCATTAACATTTGCTAGTAAGAGAATGAAAGATTGTGTGCAAGTGATTGAATTATCAAGTATAAAGTATATATATATATATTTAAAAAGTATGTGAGAGGTTAATAAGCAAGTTGTTTTAATAATGTATAATTACAATGTACACTGAGCTATAGAAATTAATAATGAAGTGTTATATATAGATTTAATATAAATCTGACCGATAGATATCTATATATATATTGTTGTACATGTACTTAGATTGAACAAGTGCCTTATTGTATATACAGGTCAGAGCCAATGCTATATAGATTGCTGATTATCTAATAGATAGTAATCATTACTTGAATCCACAATTCGGTAACTATTGTAATTTTTGTGTTTATTGAGAATTTGATATATATTCAAATATTTACAATTTGGGAAAATAAGAATTATTTCCCTTGAAGAGTAAATTCACGTAAATTGGCTATCAGTGTAATATTTTAGATTTTATGCTTGATGATAAATACTGTATGTCTATATATGTATTATTTATAAATGTGATAAAATATTTCTTATTGTTATTAGATATTGATGATGATGTATATATTTTGCAGGGTGTTAAATAAATATACCATTGATATCACAATTTGAACCCACAACGACTGTGTTTTGTTTATTGACGAAACAAACCCACGGTTACAGAATGGCGCCCAACGTGTTTTCCAAAGGTCTAGAGGACTATGAAACACCTGCTTATCCGATAATTCATGATAAATTACCTTTCCAACATCTTGGATAAAATCTGATTCAGTTCTCCACTTTTTGCATGTCTTGAAGTAATTCTTTTTTAATCCCATGTATAATGTTGTCAGAGAATTCATTACATCTGCAGGGGAACATTCCTCTCCATCTGTCTGAAAATGCTTCCATTTTGGAAAAAATGCTTTTACGGCCAATTTTAGATCACTCTCCAACTTCTTCTCATAGTCATCAAATCCCATAAAGGATTTGAATTTCTGGTAAAGTCCTTTCTCTGGGAATTGGTTCAATACGCCATCATACTGATTCCAGACATCTGCCATCAAAAAGGAAAAACCTGTTACTTCCCTGGCAAATCAAATTTATTCATGGGGCAACATATGATATCAATAGCAATAAGTCACCCGAGTGGCTCAGGTGACCTAAACAAGACGCCCATGGGCCACATCGCTCAACTGAACAAGAGGCCCATGGGCCACATCGCACCTGAGCAACAATAGGCATGATAAAATCAGCTTCATGGAGTCATAATACAAAATATTTGAACAATATGGTATAATACATGTAGATCCTGTATAAAAAATCAGTTTCCCCCTGAATATTTATAATCAAGTCCCTTTTCTAACCTGATGATTTTATAGTCATATCACATTCAGCATTGCAGTTCTCAAAAAGACCCTAAACAATTGTTACCCTAAACAGGGTATAAACCTACATCAAACTCTGAGCTCCTTGTGAGGCCCAATAATCATCCACGGGCAAAAGTTTCAACAATTTTAAAGAATCAGCAATATGTAAAAATGCTTGCATATAAGTATAAAAGCATATTTAATAACATTTCAGTTTTTGTGAATAATTAAAATGTTTTCCTTTGTACAACTGGATCATCCCCAATGTGGCCCCACCCTACTCCTGAAGATTTTGATTTGAACAAATTTAAATCTACACTATCTGAAGTTGCTTTCACTAAAGTTACAGCTTTTCTAGGCAAATGTTTTTTTTAGAAAAAATTTAAGGATATTTCTCTATATATTCCAATGTAACAATTCATCTCCCCCGCCCCTGCCCCCCCCCCCCCTTGTTGTGACCCCTATCCTACCTCCGGGGATCGTGATTTGAATAAACTTGAATTTTCACTACCTGACGATGCTTCCACACAAGTTATAGCTTGCCTGACCAAATGGTTCTTGAGAAGAAGATATTAAAAATTCACTCTATATATTCCTATGTAAAAATTCGACCACCCATTGTGGCCTCGCCCTACCCCACGAGGGTCATGTTTTCATATAATCTACACTACTTAAGGATGCTTCCACATAAGTTTCAGCTTTCCTGGCCAAATAGTTTTTGAGAAGAAGATTTTTAAACATTTTCCCTATATATTTCTATGTTCAACTTTGAACCCCTCTTGGGGCCCCAGTATTGGTCCGGCGGTCACAATTTTAACAATTTAGAATCTTCACTATATATACAAGCTTATGTATAAATATTGGCATTTCTGGTGCAGTGATTCTTGAGAAGAAGATTTTTAAACATTTTCCCTATGTATTTCTATGTTAAACTTTGAACCCCGCCTGGGGCCCCAGTTTTGGTCCGGGAGTTCAGGTGAGCTAAAAAGAACAAGTACTAAATTCCAATAGATTTCCATATCAAGAATTGTGAAATTTGGACTGAATTCACTTGGTTTTAAAAAAATCAAAAGATGTCAAATAATATTAATTATTCTACATAGTCCTTTAGTTACAGATACTAAATTTCATTAAATTTCAAGTTCTATAGTAACTTTTTACCTGACAAATCATCCCTGCTTGACAAAAACCTCCTTTGCTCTCCTTCCCATTTTAGTGAGTCATAGTAATATTCATTCACTGGGTTGTTTAAATCATTCTTGATAATCACACAGTATGAGTAAAACAATCCTTGTCCTTGGAGCAGTTGTCTAGATATTACCATTCTGCGAGTCACAACTATATTCTTATCGATAGTGCTGAAAAATGTTACAGTAACACTTTCTTTTGACAATTATAATAAAATCTGACTTCCTAAGTAAAATCTAAGTACCAATGGGTAAACAAAAGAAGGTGTTTATATAATTAAATTTTGTATAACTTTACATCTGATTAAAGTTTTAAATCTCTTGATAATTAACCATGATAACTTTTTCAAGCTGTAATCTATTAAATTGTCATTAAACAAGAGGCCCATGGGCCACATCGCTCACCTGTACAACAGTTCCTTGTAACATTTGGTATCATATGCTATTTCTATTTTAAACTTTGAAACCCTTTCTGGAGCCCCAGTATTGGTCCAGGGTTTATGGTTGGCTTTAACAATTTAGAATCTACACTATTTGAGGATGCTTGCATAGTAATCTCACAAACTGTAGGATTGTAATTCTCGAGAAGAAAATTTTTAAACATTTTCCATATATATTTCTTTGTTAAACTTTGAACCCCTTCTGGGGCCCCAGTATTAGATCGAGGGTCACGGCTTTTATAATTTAGAATCTACACTATTTGAGGATGCTTACGGAATAATCTGACAAATTAAAGCATTGTAGTTCTCGAAAAGAAAATTTTTAAACATTTTCCATATATACTTCTACGTTAAAATTTGAATCCATCTTGGGTCACCAGTATTAGTCCAGGGGTCACTAATTTCAAAATATTGAAATTGCATTATCCAAGGTTGCATGCATATTAATCTCACAAATTGTAGCATTGCAGTTCTTGAGAAGAAGATTTTTAAACATTTTCCCTATTTCCTTCTTTGTTAAACTTTGAACCCCTCTTGGGCCCCCAGTATTAGATTTTACCAATTTAGAATCTACAATAGCCACGGATGCTTGCATAGTAATCCCACAAACTGTTGCACTGTAGTTCTTGAGAAGAAGATTTTCAAACATGTTCCCTATATATATTTTTGTTAACTTTGAACCCCTTCTGGGTCCCCAGCATTAGTCTGGGGGTCACAGCTTCCACAAATTAGAATCTTGACAATTTGAGGATGCTTGCATAGTAATCCCACAAACTGTTGCATTGTAGTTCTTGAGAAGAAGATTTTTAAACACTTTCCCTATATACATGTACTTCTGTTCAACTTTGAACCCCTTCTGGGGCCCCAGTGTTGGTCTGGGGGTCACGGCTTTTACAATTTAGAATTTTCACTATTTGAGGATCCTTGCATAATAATCTCACAAACTGTAACATTGTAGTTCTCGAGAAGAAGATTTTTAAACATGTTTCCTATATATTTCTATGTTAAACTTTGAACACCTCTTGTTGCCCCAGTATTAGTCCGGGGGGTCACGATTTTAACAATTTAGAATCTACAATAGCCAAGGATGTATACATAGTAATATCCCAAACTGTTGCCTTGTAGTTCTTGAGAAGAAGACTTTTAAACATTTTCCTATATATGTTAAACTTTGAACCCTGCCTGGGGCCCCAGTTTTGGTCCGGGGGTCACGATTCTTACAATTTAGAATCGTCACTATATAAACAAGGTTTTGTGTAAATATTGGCATTTCTGGTGCAGTGGTTCTTGAGAAGAAGATTTTTAAAGACACGCACCTTATACTCACTGTTTCACAATTATCTCCCTTTTAAAAAGGGATTAGCCCTTTATTTTAGCAATTTATTATCCCCTTCCCATAGGGATGCCTTGTACTATGTTTGGTTAAATTTGGCCCCGTCGTTTTAGAGAAGAATTAATGTGTAAAAAATGTGAAAAGTTTACAGACGGACGAACAGACGGACAGACAGACAGACGGACAACGGGTGATCAGAAAAGCTCACTTGAACTTTCGGTTCAGGTGAGCTAAAAAAACTGGAGGAAACATACATTGGTGGCTTTTACCATTATTAAACTCTGTCCCAAGCTATTCTTGATTCACATTTTGCTTAATTACTTGATATTTATAAATACCTCAGGGTTTAAAGGATGTTCATTCAAAAGTATGAAAAATTTCCAAGATTTCTCCATTAAAACGTCCCCTCCAGCTTATCACATTACAATACAGGGCTAAAAAATGTGATGTCTATATATGGGGATTTTGTATTACATCAGACCTGGACGATAACGTTGAAAAATTGCACAAGGTATTCCGAGCGACTTCTGAATGGAGAAAAGTTTTAAACATTCACCATTATAAATCTCTGTACTAAGAAATCTGTTTTCATTCCTGTGAATTTTTCCCGAGTGAAAAATGATAATGTGTCAATGAAGGTATCTTAGAAAATTTTCCTTTCATAAATTTCAATTGCACCTCTTTCATGGGATGGTATTTTTATTAAAAATTGGCCAAATGTGCTGCATAAATATCTTAGGACAGATTATAACATATCGTAATATATATATTAAAACATGTTTAAGAGCGCTTTGACTTCTATCGTAGACATAACTAATTACTTTTTGTTTTAAATTTATAGTAACAGCAATATTTGCCGTGCTTAGATGATGAAAAAGCTGTTGTTTTGTAACAGAAATGATGGTTGAGACAGGAATCATCAAAGCCATCATATCATGTGTGTGCAACAACCTTGTGCGACTCAGATTACATATTACTTACCATACATATTTTGTTGGGTAAAAACAATTCCATCCTTTCAGCTCAGCAGCACTAAACCTCATGCAAACAATGCTATTCTCGGGATGCACCAAAAATTTTGGGGATGCAATTGCATGAAAATTTATTTCAATCATTCCGCTTCTTGTCATATTTTGTCTACCAAAAAAACATTAACATAAAAATACAAAGATGAGTTTAAGTACATCTTATACAGTATTGTTTAACCTTAAATTATTGAATTAAAGGGAATGATTAAGCTATCAGCTCAAATATTTCAAACTTTATTTTTCTCTCAATATATAAAGTTTAAGGTGCATTATTCCTTTTGTTCAACCAAAATTTCTTAGTGATTTAATTGTCAATTACATGTAATCCAAGATACATTACTTACAATTCTATGGTGTAATTGTTTTGTGCAAAGCTTTATAGAAATTGGTCAAGTTGGTCTGGGGAAGTTGAAAGTGTAAAAAGTTTACATCTGACACATGGATATATAGACAAGACTGACACTGCACAAACAATTTTTTAAATAATCAGCTCACTTAATCCATGGTAAAAATTGGTAATTCAATGAATCTTGACTAAATATCAAATTTCCATTCATTTTTTACCAAGACATACAGTAAAATTTGTTTAGTATAAACACAGACATAGTAAAATCTCGAAGTTTTGTGGAATCTCCAGCAAAATTCTTAACAAATTCTTGCAGAAATTTTTTGAGATTTTGAGAAATCTAGAGTTAAAATAACAAAATTTATATCTTTTACAATGAATTGTTGTATATATAGTTTTGAAACTTAGCCATACTTATTGACATAGTTGTTTGAATTCATTTATTTTCACAAAAATCGCTGTATTTACCATCCAATTATTTTAAGTTTCTAGAGAAGGTGTTTAATTTCATGCCTCATGAGTGCAAATTAAAGTCATCTTGAAGAAAACATGCATGTACATATATATAGCATATTGGCTATACTTATTAATACAAATTCATTATACAGATATAATGAATTACGGATAAAGTGAAGTAAATCCACTGGACCTTAGGACTTTGCTATAACTGAGTTTTACTGTATAGGGAATCATTGTATATGGTTAAGCAATATATGTACCCTCCAGGTGGGGCTGTTGCAGTCATCTGGGTCCTTCCATCAAAACTTGCTCCTCCTGTGTTTGTCTGCATACATAAAAGGTTAAAATAATTTTGAAAAGATCAATTAATTAAACCACATATTCAATTGTTTTTCTATTAATCTGTAATCAGTAAAGCTGATAGCTGCATGAATGACAAAACAAATATTTTGAACCATATTAACCCTCCCGTATTTGAATCATTTTACATGTACTAAGACAGTTGGCATTCTATTAATAAGAGAAAGTCAATGTGGTACAAAATACTAGTCTAAGATTAATTACAGAAGGCAGGATTTTGATTGAGAGTAACACTTTATCAATTTTTCCAAGAAACCAGTTCACACATGCCATGCATACAAACCTACATGCATATCGACAGGTAGGTTTCAGACTTACTGTGTTTTTTCCATCCTCAAATTGAACAGGAATAACAATTTTTCCTGGTTTAGATTTCTCTGTTGGTTGACTGTTCCCCTTGGATGATGGCTGGCCTGATCCATTGTTGTTTGTTACATTATTTCCTTCAGGCTTTGTAGACCCAACATTGGCAGCATCCTTTTCTTTGGATGTCTGAGATCTCAACTTTCTGTTTTGATCACTTTTCTTTTCCTTCTCATCTTTAGAATCTTCCTGGTCATTGTTATCAGCATTCTGTGATACAGGAGTTTTGTTATCTGTTGATTTCATTAAAAGTTGGTTTTTCTTTTTCTGATATTCTAGTTTCTTTTTCTTTCTTGTGCCTTGACGTTTTTTCTTTTTAACTCCATTCTTCTGTTCATTTTCAGTCATCTTCCCTTCATCACTCTCACTAGTAGTACCTTCTTCCTGTTCTTCATCATTTTCTCCCTGTTCTTCTTTATCTCCCTCTCCCTCTTCCTCATCCTGTCCCTGTCCATCCAACCCTTCTCCCTCTTTGCTTTTATCTTCCACAACACTGTCCCCATCTTTTACTTCTGCTTTAAATTTCACTCCATCTTTTCCTTTTGTATCACCTCCTTTTGACGGATCCTCCAATAAATGCTGCTTTTTATTCTTATCTAAAGTCTCTTTGTCTAGAGATTTTCTCTTTCTTTCATCCAATTTCATTGTGCCTTCATTTGCTTGCTGCTCTTGTCCACTATTTTGACTCCAGGAAGGCTTGTACACTGTGTTCTCTGTGGAAGGTGTTCCACTATCTTGTGTTTCATCTTTTGTCACTTCATTTTGACTTGAGATGTCTTGGATTTCATCATCTTTTCCTTTATTCTGACCTGAGGTGTCTGGTGGCTTCTCCAAATTCTTGGTGGAAAGACTTTTGCTGCTCCTTGTTCCATTTGGGGCATCACCAGTTTCATGTATGATATGTTGTGATACATCTACTTCTGAAGTACTAGATATAAAATCACCTGTTCCAGTATAATCTTTAGGAATGTCCAACGCTTTAACTTGAGATTTTGTCTGTTTTTCATTTTTCCCATTTCCATTCTCTCCTTCCTCTAGTAGAACAGGTTTCACTGATCCATCAGAAGGATGTTCTACAATCTCCATGGAATCCATCATTTCCTGAATCCCTTGATTTTCTCCATGTTGTTGTAACTCTGAATCCAGACTAGAAGAATCCAGTTCTGTGGTGATGTTAGCAAACTGACCATTGCAGAAATCTGAACTGTTCTCTAGATTTATTGCTTCTTCATAGCTGCGGCTCCTCTTCACGATTTCTCCCTCACTAGAGCTAACTGACACAACTTCAAAGTCCATATCTTCAATTGTATGATCTTGTGTTTTGTCTGCTCGAGCACTTTGATTTTTATTTCCATTGTCCAAATCTTCTTTTAATTCACTTGATTTATTTAATACAGTCTTCTCCACAACAGCTGGGGCTGTGAAAAAATGGAGTAGTTTTTAATGGTACAGCAATAAGTACCTTTGAACAAGCTATAGAAAAAAGAGGCAGAGAAGTTTTGTGATATTCTCCCCTTTGAAAAAGGGTTGGCCCTTTACCTTGAATTTTCATTTCACCTTGCACCAGAGTGCCTTGTACCAAGTTTGGTTAAATTTGGCTCAAAACAATTTGCATTAAAGCATAAGAAAGTTTACATATGGACAGAAAAATTTACCATTGATGCAGGAAAGGTAAAACGTTTGCTCTTAAGGTTCTTAAACATTCCTGAATCAATGAAAAAGTATGGGGGGTTTTCAGGTCTTTAAAACTTTCAATTTACCTGTTGAAATGGTCTCCTGGACTGGTCCAGTATTTGGAGGATTTCCACACTCTGAACAGAATTTCTTGTTTGGTGTTACTATGTTGTCACATGGTTCTCCATTGGATTTGTTTCCATCACACATTGCAGCCCCTGGCAGGAAGGCTTGGGGGGATATTTTCCAGCCACACCCCATACAAAACTTGTTTGAGCTTTGTATTATTGTACCACATACTGGAGTTCTTCTGCCATCTTGAACAGTTACTGTGTTGGGACAAGGAATAGTCTGGATGTCCTCTGCTGCTGGTGCCAACACCTTCTTCCCACATTCTGGACAGAATTTTGCACTGCCTTGAAGTGTGAATCCACACTCACAAAGCATTATGGATGATTCTTCCTACAAAACAAACACAATTCATGTGTTATTGTAGATACTAGTGTTGCAGCTAGTAAGAATAAAGAAACCATAGGACTCAACTGTCACTTTTTTGTGTCTAACAGCCAAATGTTGGATCCAAAAAAATATATTTCAATCTTCAAAATATTACTGTCTTGTGCATTATTAAACTGGATAATTAGTGCATGGCTAGAAAATACATATGTACATGTATATTTAACGTTAAGATGGCAAGTCTGAACAGTATTTAATGAACAATTTGTAAAACATTTCAATGGGGTTGTGGGAGTTTTTAATGTTTGGGGGGATGTTAACCATTGGAGGCATTGTTCAAGTCATAATTTTTCACTTTGGACATAATGCATAAAGAAAATTGTGTATAATAAATAATCTACCATTTAAAGAAAGAAATCAAGTCATAAAATTGTCAATACATTGGAACAGATTTCACATTTTAACCTCAAAATCTCACGTGACCTTAACACAATAGAGTATCAGCACTCAAGGTAAAAGCCTTCCATTATTTCATTTTCATGTTATCTTTTCAAAAGTACATCAATCATCACTTTCATTTGCTTTCTGGTATACAGTAAAATCATTTAGCCAAACACAGATAGAGCGAAATCTGAGATATAGCGAAGTTTTGCGGAGTCCCTAGTAAAATTCTTCACAAATCCTTTCAAAACTTTAGGGTTATAACGAATTTGTGTATAACGAAATTATCAATATAGCAATTGATTCCGAGTCCTGTAGAGGTGAAAAATAACAAAATTTAGAACCTTTATAATAAGTTATATGTGAAGTTGAGTAGACTGACATGGGTATTTTGATGTACAGTGACATAGAAATATGATTTCTTTAGTCTGAGGTACAAATTAGACAGAAATCAATTTCTACTTGCTGTAATAATGAATTATTTGTCCGGAAATTTAAGGCTTTCATCCGAATACCTGTTTGTGTTACATATTGTTTTTTAGAACCCGTCCTGGCTTATTAGCAAGGCTATACATGTATAAAGAAATGCATACAATGGAAAAAACCAGCCTGAGTTTAGGATGACTCATACAGCATTTAAGTTTTAGGAAATGTTTAATCAAAGTAAAATCGATCAACTTAATTCAAATTTATGATATGTCATACAATAAATATGTATTTGTACATTTAAAATATGAAATTAAACAAGAGATGTTTGTGAAACACTTATTATGCTCCCCTCATTTGAAGAACTCTGTGAAGAAAATGTCTTGATCTAGACATTCTTATGATAAATCTGTATACCGTTTTTCATTTGTGATCAGTAAGTGCAACCTCTACGAATAAAATGAACAGAAACTGAAATTAATATGGGAATTACTCGAAGTCCAAGGGACACAAGTCTGTCAAAAATTGCTCAATCATACCCAAAATCAAACTTGACCTAGATATTCAAATGAGAAATCTGTATACCAAATTTCATTTCAGTAGGTGCAACCTCTGCGAAGAAACAAAAAGAAACTGATGATGGACCGACTGACAGGCCAACCGACAGACACATGGCAGCAAAGCAATATGCCCTCCCTTCTTAAAAAAAAAAAACCTGAGAATTCGGAAAGTGCCATGAAGTCATGATTATAAGACTGTATGATTAAAGTATGTTGCCTGGAGCCATTTAGGATTTCTAACAGCTTTGTGAATGTCTTTCTATTTCCTTCCTCTACATGATGGTTATCTATTGTTATAAGCTTTGATATAGAGTATAATATGATTTTTAATTCTCTCTAAATAAATGTTCTAGTTTATTTCCTCCATTCTTCTCTTATGTTTCAAGGATCATTTAATAACTTCGATTTTTGCACATTTTCATCCTTAGTTACACTTTTTAAAATAAAGGGAATTTTATTCAATATTTATTTTTTAGTTCTATTATATTCAAATTTGTTCTCAAATGATAAATAGCGTAAAATATTTACACCATAGCTGCAATAAATTTAAGTTGTCACTGGCCACTTTATTTAAATTTTATTTAAACTAATTACTTTTTATCCTAAGCTTGCTTTCATATTCATTTCACAATTATTTTTAGTCTTTATTTTCTTTTTCAAAATTCCAAGATTTAAAAAAAATGTTGTATATTTATCTATGATGAAATCTGAATGGAAATTATTTCCCCTTCCTGACTCACAGGGTCATAGTTTGAACAAACTTGAATGTACGTTCTACATCATAAACAAGCTTGATGTAAAATTTTAAATTACTATACAAGATGTATTCTAAGATACATGTACTAAAAATAAACAAAGGTTTTTTTCATACCCATGCATCCCAATATACATATTATCCTAACAATTACATTTATTTACCTTAAAATTGTGATACCAATGTCATTGCTAGACATATTGTGACTTCATGTACTGTACATGTAAGTTAATTTAATGTAATAGTGTGTAAAAGGCTTATAAGTACTCCGCCACACTTCTACTAGCACTAGCTTACAGTGGGTTAATTTAACTCTTTAGCACAATTCAAAAGGGTCAAGCACGTTTTGACATTAATATCAATGTACCGTAACCATTTATTGTTACATTGAAATAAATGTCAAAAAATGGGCTTCGTCCCTGTGGCACTGTCCGTAAATCGACTGTGCACTTGTTGATTTTTAAACTGAAGGGTCTTGGGTTAATTGGTCATTCCTTCTATTCTGTTCATCCGATTCAAAGCAAGGAGTCGATTTCCAAAATAGAGGACATGCAAAAATAAAATTTTGTCAGAAATGGGTTTTAAGAAGTTATAAAACTACCTAAATTGGATTCTGTGAACCACAACAAGATATTAACTAAAATTTTGTTATTAAGTAAAAAAAAAAATCTGGTTGAGAAAAAACTTTAAGGAATACAAAAAGCCTAATGTACGAGTACCCATTATTGCTGAAAATTACACAAGTTTTCTCAATTACTCACTTCATGTAAGCTGTACGTCATGTAAAAATTTCAATGCAGATCCCCGCACTGTTCATTAATTTTATTTGAGTGATTATTTTTATTTTATTCTCATCAATATCAACTTACTTCTGACTAAAAATAAACCCTGTCCATGACCTTTAATTTACAGGAAGTCGAGTACCCATTATTGCCGCTCATATCTTTTCGTCATTTTTTCAGTAATTAATCGGTAAAAAGGTCAAAATTTTAAAAGAATCAAACAATATGAGATAAAATGTAAGAATATAACATAAAAAAATATATCATAAACGCAATTCAATCAAATTATAAGCAACATCGTTTTCGATGTCCCTGCGGACACAAGCACACAAACGGAGGAACATGTGTTTCACATGTCTCGAGACAAATCATTAAAAAAACAAAGAAATGCATTGTTTATTTATTAAAAGCTTTTTAAAAATAAGTTTAATTGTGTCCAGTAAAATAAATAATGTGTGTGGAAGTTAATGGCAACGCCTCCAAGTTACACCGCAGGTGCGTGGGGATAAATCTTTGATCCGCCTCAAGTTGCAGACAAAATGGCGTCTTACAAGCAAGCAGACGCTCGGTTTTCTTTCTTAAATATTGTGTAGTACAAATGGTATCTTGCTTATTTTTGTCAAATATTACAACACGGAGGTAAATATTCTTCGAATTTAGACCTAAACAAAAAATTTCCTATCATCAAAGTGGATTACAAGTCAAACATTCAGTGGCATGTGTCATCGCACGGATACCAATAAGATACGTTTTCATAGGCTTACCTTTGTTAAGGTGAGTTCCGAGATGTTTAAAGTAAATTTTCTTCGTTTCCAACTCTTATAGTGTTTTAAAAATTGATTTATTTATTTATGTTGGTTTGTAGCTAAAAACAACAAATAAATAACGGAAATCTTGTTGTTTATATAACAATCGGCAATAATGGGTACTCGGCAATAATGGGTATTCGCACGTTAGCTATGTGACAATGCGTTTAAATACCTAACACGTACATCATCATGTTATATATTTGATCTAGTGACTGTAAAACAAATAAAAACAAAGAAATAAAAAAATCAAATATACCTGCATAACACTATAGTGTTAAAACTAATTCTGCAACAAACATTTAAGGAATCCAGAACAGAAATATGACTGGAAAAATCCTTCTTTCGTTTTAGTAATAAAGGACCAACTTTCCTTTCCACCTTAATTTTTAAAAATTGTACTGTGTTGGAATTCCGATAAATTAAACAGAAACTAATATTATCAGCAACGACCTACAATGACATAAGACATATAAATTGATATAAATATGAACTTCACAAAGAGTAAACTTTAAAAGTCAATCATGTCAGCCTCAGGTTTAGTTTACGTTTTATCGTTTACAATCAGACATACATGTGTCGCACGGAATCCCTTAGTTTATAATAGCAAATTGTCAAGTTACAGCTACAGAAAAAAATGACCACTTCTTGCATAACAAGATAAACTACAATACTTACCGTTTCAGTACATGTCTGTCTCAATACGTGACAAAGTAATTAGCCTACAATACGATATTTTCAGCGAACTATTTATTACTTTCGCTTTGATTTCGGCACATTCGCGGGTAGAGTCGGAAAGTCTCGGGCGTTTTCCACTAACTTTGCAGTGAAGGCCCGAGACGGCGGGATTTACACATGTAATGTCGAGAACGAGACGGTCAACCATTTTATTTCCGTGTGCATAAAAAAAAATCAAAATGTCTTGAAAAAATTACAATATATAATCAACAACATGGTATTATAAGATCTGATTGGGGTTTTTACCTCTTAGTAATAAACTGAATCTTTATGGAGTAACATGTACTGTATATATATAAGCATCATATATATTATTTATTGCAAATAACAATAAACCGATTTGTATATTCCATAACCTTGGTTTTATAAAAGAACAATAGCTCATGGTACAATGATAATTATAGTTTAATCATAATCACAACGATACAATTCAGGCAAAACAAATTGAGATTTTACTAATAAGAAAACTGCGACTGTATGAAATATAAAAAAAAAATTCGAAATCAAATCAACAACATGAAAAAAAAAACTTTTTTGGAACCAAGTAAAAAATGGAAGTAAAAATAAAGAAATGAACAGTGGAATTGAAATTGAAGTTGAGAAGTTGCGCCCCCCCCCTTTTTTTTTTTTTTGTTTGTCAAGATTTTTTGGATGAGTCTGACTGACCCCCCCCCCCTCACCCAACCTTTGTACAGTGTACGTGCCTGTGTCAGTCAACAAGGCTATTGGACCTGATTATATCAATCACAAAATGTTAAAATCAACAATGTTTATACTATGCAAGATTCTATGTTTACTTTTAAATAAGTCTCTTTCAGAAAGATCATTTCCTAGTTGTTGGAAAATGGCTCGTGCTCTTGCTCTGTTAAAAAAAAAAGCAGGACCGTTTCAGACCTGTTTCTTTAATAAGGCGTGTGAGTAAAATTATGGAAAGAATTGTTTTTAAACATGTTAACGTTATATATACTTATTTCCACAGTAACAAACTATTTTATAAATGTCAAGCCGGTTTTTTGTCTGTTCACTAGACATTGTACCATGCAGATAGAACCATTTTACCAAGAGCTTGGACTTTCGGCAGTACGTGACAAACTCCGATTTGATGAAGGCGGGGTCTACTCATGGTTAACTGTCCTGTCATTGGCTAATAGAAATGAATACATTCAACGCAGTGACACTCGTCCGACTTCATCCAGGGATGTATATTTCGTCAATTTCACCCAACAGAGTAGATCTAGGCAAACAACTTTCCGGTTTTGACAGTCTATGAATATTAATGAGCTTCTCTTAGCGAATAAGAAGAAAGGAGGTCAATATTTGAAAGCTTGTTTTGATGAGCAAACTAGATAGTAACATCACAACGAAAATCCAAGCTCTTGTTAAAACGGCTCTAATTGAGACTTATAGTAATGTTAAGAATATTGATGACGGTAAATCATGTTGCATTGTCTTTTATTCTAATCTCTCGGAAGCTTTTGATAGAGTATGCCATGACGGTCTTCTTTTAAATTATGAGCTTATGGTATTTGTAGCAATAGTTTTGGTGATGATTAAGTATAGCTATTTGTATAAAAGTCTTAGATATCTAAAAGGTATTACTTAAGAAATAAACAGCAATTTAAAAAGTTCACCGGGATATGAAGTTGGTTGGTCACGTGGTCAAATCCTGTGAAGCCCGAAGGGCTTCTCGGTAGATTTGATCACGTACCAACCAACTTCATATCCCGGTGAACTTTTTAACATTGCTGTTTATTACTTATATTTACGTTTGAAAAAGACAAATCGTTCAGAGCTGTTAAAATTACCGAGATTGTATGTTTACAATAATTCAAGCGACAAGCGATAAGCGCGTGCTATGATCATTGTGACGTCACGAAAACGTTCATACAGAATTGAACGTTTTCGCTATTCTATAGGTTCATATAAGGAAACATATTTGCAAATGTAAATATAAAGATATAAACCTTTAATTATCAATTAAAACTCGTTATGTAGCCTTATATAAACAACAGTTACGCATAGCTTTAACAGTAGCAATTACAAAAAATATCACTTAAAGTTAAATGAACTTCATTTAGAAGTGTATATATATATATATATATATATATATATATATATATATATATATATATATATATAGGCAGTCGCGAATTGTTGATTGTTAAGCTATGAGATTCACTCTAGAATAATTGTAGATAATTCATCCTAGAATAATTGTAGATAATTCATCCTGAATAATTGTAGATAAGTCAAAACTCGAGACAACGGTTCCTTTTACATGTATGATGACATCCGTTCCAGCAATGCGGTAAAAACTTTTATCAACTTCGATATGAAAATCAGAAAGAATATCCAAAGGTCTCGTTGCCTTATACTGCAGCCTTGAACATCCTTCTATCGGACGACGCATTTGCCCTGTATACTTTGGTAATGGTTCATCATGAAGATGCCACCATTGTAGGCCGACTATTTTCAAAATATGCTGTGGTTATTTCACGAATTTGTCCCTTTCATGCGAACTTGGTGATTTTCTATGAATGTGAAATGGTGCGTGTTTTATTTTTAGATGAGGGATTTGTTCATCTTCGCTAGGCAAGGGTTTTCGGTCCACTCCGTTCAAGGGTTTATGGGGAGCGAAGTTGACCGAAAACCCTTGGCTAGCGAAGATGGATTTTTTTATGCAAAGGCCCTCTAAAGAAAATATTTACATCAATGAAATATTAATCAGCGTAAGTATAAATTTAGGTCGTGATCCGGTTTGAGGTCGCGAGGAGGGTAAGTCATGTTCTTCGAGAAATACTGAAGGAATACCGCATGTATTCATACGCACCAGATTTAGTGATTGGGTCTTCTGTGTTATGCGTAAATATCACTCAAATCAATCATGCAATTTAATAGGGGGAAAGAAAGTGAATGTAAATATTATATAATAACAAAACCCGAAATTCTTTTTATAACTCATTATGAAGCAATATATTTTGTAAAAGGAGATGCATGATGTTAACTGTACTGGAATATACAAATATACCAGAAATATATATATATATATATATATATATATATATATATATATATATATATATATATATATATATATATATATATATATATAAGGTATACATTTACAATAATATACGCGTACAATTAATAAGCATAAGGAGGCTGTATGGTCAACAAATTAATCATCAAATCTACATAAAATTTCAATATACGATTTGTTTACATGTATCTAAAAAGTCATACATGTATTTAGTGAAGAAGAAAAAAACCATCAATACATGCATCAGTAATTATCCCCTTTAAATTAGGATATTTCTCTTTATTTTTAATTTTATTTTATATACAGCTCTTTTTCTTAATATCAATACAGTCTACAAATGGTAGATAGAATGTTCTATCGTTAAAATGACAGATGTCCTACGGACCCGGTTTAACGACAGAATTCGTCCCATATACTCGCTTCGTAGCAAATAAAAAAAAATATTTCGCGCTGTATCTCGCCTAAATTTTCATATAATTGGTCTCAAATACCTACAATGTTGCTCTTTTATAATCCCATTTTACCACATTAACTGTTTTTGCAACGAAATCACTGCCACTTTTAATGTAGTCCTATAATAATAATCGGCACTAAATGGGCTCAATCATTAAAATCGTAGCTTTAAATTATAGATATATATACGTTCTAGCAATACTTATACATAAGAAAATAAATATGTTTACATGCTAGATTTTTTGTTATCACCTCTCAGACAGGTGTACCCCCTTGCAAAAGTTATTGACAATGATGAAATTTAAATTTACAGACAGAAGCTATTTCAAATTTAACCAATCGTCAATTAATAAAATGTTTAAATGATATCTAACATTGTTGACAGATCTAAGCAGAAAACTGTAGCAAATTATGATTTTAGGGAATTTTTCTTCAGGGTCTACTTGGTTTAGAGCTTATAGCGTGAAAAGTAATCCGTCAACATATAATTTATTTTACCAAATATTTTTTCTAAGATGTCATTCTATAGAATAAACACCAAGAATTTAGGTTTGAGTCCATAAAATAGTAAAACAAAAAACCACCAAATACGATAGGTGCATTGCATTTCTTTGTATTTCATTTTGATACATCAGGCCCATAAAGCGTACTTACTTACAACATTTTCGAAAAATATTTATGAGATATGGTTTTAATAAATGTTTATTACTCTATTTTATATGTCCAGTTCTGATTTCCCCAAAATTGGTAATTATTTTTAGGAAAAACGGAGGTCTGGCAAATTTCATAATTGTCAATAATTTTTGGAAGAGGGTACTCCCGTATGAGAAGTGATAACAAAAAATAGCATGTAAACATATATACATGTATTTTCTTTTATGTTTTGCTATATAGTCTGTCCCAAGTTATTGCTTCCATCACTTTTTGATGATTTTTAATAAAAATACACATACCTGTGAAAGAAGTACAGTTAAAATCAATTAAATGGAAAATATCCAAAATATCTTCATTGACAAATTATCCTTTTTTCGCTCATAAAAGTTTATAGGAACGAAAACAATTTTCCTACGGAGGTTTATAATGGGGAATGTTTACATCTTTTTTCATTTCGGAAGTACTCGGGACACCTCGCGTAATTTTTCAACTTTATCATCCGGGCTTATTAATGGCTGATGCAATGCAAAATCCTCGTAGACTTTCTATTTTGGGATGTGTATTGAAACCTGAAGCGGTAGAGGGGGCGTTTCAAAACAGATAATCTTGACATTTTTCATATTAGTGGATGAACGCAGTTTGAGCACAAAGGTATTTATTATTATCGAAATATCAAGCGAAAAGTGGTGGAAGCAAAAACTCGGGACATAGTACTATCATTTAAAACTGAACTTTTAATGATTGAGCCCATTTAGTGCCGTGTGAAAAGTTTTGTAATTCAATGTTTGGTCACTGTTCATAACTGGGATATACAGACCGGGATGATAGTTACTAATCTACTTTATGAACTTGTCGATTAAAGCATGTTATAGTCGTGTATTTCATAAATACTCATTCGCTATTAGTATTATGGGTATCATGATACTCACTAGCTAGACTTATTCGTTTTCCCTCGGACTGAAATGTCACACTTTCATTGGTTTAAACATGGCACGTGATTGCCTCATATACACTTGTGTATCTCTATGTAGGTTCGCCTCGCCGTCTATGACATTGATCAACCCAATATATCGCCTCGCCGTCTATGAGATTGATCAACCCAATATATTTTAGTAGTGAGTCAGTAACTAACCTAATAAGTAATAATGGAGCCCTCTTTTCTTGCAGAGTGCGGCTTGTGGGCTAACCACTAGCTAAAAACCTTGCTTTTAATAACAAACGGAACTCGGATGAAAGACAATTAATTGAATATTTAAAAATTAGTCAACATTTATTTATAATCTAATGAACAAATGAAATGAATGGAAGAGAGGGTCGATGTCTATTTCTCGAATGCATTGTAAATTACTGTGGAATCATTAAAATTCGTTGGGTCCATTTTCGTAGATGACTTAAATTTTACAGGTTCGTGGGGGACGTAATTGCGTGTATTCTCTAATACCTACAAAAGGAAATCTGACTTAATAACCCTAATTTATTAATTCGTGGAGGGTGTTTATTCGTGCATAAGAGGAACCCACGAATTCCATGAAAATTGAGCCACTACGAAATTTTATGATTGCACAGTATATCTCTGACTGCATATATACCGGTATATAGTATTCAAGATCATAATACCAATGCACGAACGATTGCGCAAAAAACAACAAAATATTCATTTACATTATTATAAATGAAAGTCATCTAGTCAGTATGAGCGATGAGTTTAAATGAATCAGAAATATTCTGGTAATTTGAAATCTGAATTGCAGTGGTAATTTGGCCCTCAAAATAAAAAAAATCACGGCCAATATGAATACAGGAAATTCAGAATTAGTTTTTTTTCTTGTCATTGAAATAGTAAATTAGAGCCGTTTTAACAAAAGATCGGACTTATATAATGTTACATACTGTATACATGTACATGTAATTACACGCATGCGCGGATCCCGACCCCCCCCCTCCCCGGAAAATAAAAAAATATTTAATTTACATAGTAAAATTATCGCAAATATGCCTCGGACCCCCCCCCCCCCCCGAAAACACGCCCCCCTGGAAAAATTTTCTGGATCCGTGCATGATCACACCTATTGTATTAATTGTATTACAGTATTTATTTTGTTCTAGTGTCATTAAACATAACGCAGCTATGTTAAGGCTGTCCGAAGTTAAATTTATATCGGAAAACGATACTGTTTTTTTTTTTCAGTATCAATTAAACACTTTAACCGGACGATTTTCTTTAAATCTTTGTTACATTAATAAACAGCGATATCCAACAATATATTTGATGCATTTTTGTGACGTCATATGTTGTTCTTAAACACGTGACGTGTGTATCCTAACACAGCGTATGATCTATATAAATCGCATTGGCGCAAGTGATAAATGACATTAAATCAAATGTATTTTTATTAAAAATCCTTCGATAAGTAATGTATTTTACAGTTCTTGCTGGGGGTTCATATAAATACTTCGTTTATTTGAAATATTGTCAAAACATTTCGCCCCATCATTGAAATTAGGCACATTTTTACTCTTTAAGCTCGAATTACACAACATTGGGTAAATTGGTAGGTTTCCCCCAGCATGATTCACATTGGTACTTATTTTCTCTACCAGTTTCACGCAAAAATACAAAGATTGTATTTGATCTTTCACTTGCGCCAGGCTGTTTTTTACATGCATAAAAATATCTCCATTCATTAGTTTACACTTAGCAGGGCGAGTCTCCAAACCATTAGTTTATAAATAGTCATTTACCTAATACGAAGCTTTAAAACTGCCGATTTTTTTATACTAAGTAATGATAATATTAAATTTTTTTTTTTTTTTTTTTTTTTTTTTTTTTTTTTTATTGTAAACAAAGGTTGAATATATAAAGCATTTTATGATATATTCGCTCTCTCACTTCTCACATACTCACATTTTCATCCCATATTGTAATATAAATGAAGAGTAGGGTAGTTGCTTGTGATAGTTATGAAACAGAATGCCTAAGCAGTTAAACTACAATCCATGAAAAAAAAAAAAAAAAGAAAAAAAAAAAAAACAAAAAAACAAAAAAACAAAACAAAAAACCGAAAAACAAAAAAACAAAAAACCATAAGCAATACTAAAGTTATTATTGTACACATGTCACATTTAAACTGCCTGATAATTAATAAAATCATTCCATGGAGACCATGCTTTTTCAAATTCTTCAATTTCTGATTTCTGAATATAAATATACTTTTCAATCTTGTATCTTTGATTTAAATAATGTAAAAGCCCGAAAAAATTTGGCGTCTTATTTTGTTTTAAACATGAAAATATATATTGCTTTGTATATAGAATTACAAAGTTTAGAATTCTGTTCTCCCAATCAAGGGGATAAACACCAAATAATACATTACAAACATCAAAACTAACATTTTTGTAGCATTTCTCATATATAAGTATACTAAGTGCATTCCATAGAGGTTGTATTTTCTTGCAATTTGCAAAAACATGTTGTATGGTTTCAGGCATATCATTACAAAAAGTACAGCAGTCAGAGGCAGTAATTCTGATTTTCTTAAGATAATATTTAACAGGAAGAATTCTATGGAGAATTCTATATTGTAACCAGTTAACAGTTGAATCGTTGGTAGTTCGAAAACATATTTTAAAAACATCCTGTACACAGAGATCATTTGGCAAAATATCACATAGCTCAGCATTCCATTTGTTGATAGCTGTAGGTACACAATCATTGGAGGTTAAACATATGTATATTTGCTTTGTTACTTTTTCTTTCAAAAAAATAGACTCATAATAAAATGGCATAAATGTAGTGCAGTCTCTCTTCAAAGTAGACTTATCAATAGACAAATATGTCAAGTATTTTGATATTGCACATATTAAACTATTATACAACATTGGAGGTATATATGAAAAATGGAATCTTTCAGTAAAATCTATTCTTGATAATATGTTTCCATTTTCATTTAAAAAATCTCCAATGATTTTAACCCCTTTCACATACCAATCTTTGATAAATACATATTTACATGCAATTTTTATATTAGAGTTGTACCACACAGGAATATTGAAAACATTTTTGGTATTTAATGAGCTTTTGATCGTTTTCTTAGTATAGCAGAGCCAAGACTTAAAAACATCTTGCCAAAAAATATTATTTCTTTGAACAACCATGCCTGATAGGAAATCATCACCAAAATCAATAAGTTTATTTGAAAAGTCATAACCATTTATTGATAAAAAAAAGTCCATCCATGGTTTGTAGCCTTGAGTTAATTTCTTAATCCATGAACATTTAAGAGATGCCATAAAGTTAGAAATGTTAACCATTTTTAAACCACCTTTTTGATAATCGAGAGTAACAATTTCTCTCTTAACTTTGTCACACTTTGATTTCCAAATAAATTCGAACAGGCTCTTAATAAGAGATGAAATGACATCTTGTTTTGGATTTGGAAGTGAAATAAACAAATGGTTAAGTTTTGGAATTATCAAACTTTTTACAACTATGATGCGACCAATTGGAGTTAAAATTCTCCTCCTCCATTGTTGAATTAGAGAAAAAACCTTTGGTAATTGTTTGTTGTAATTTATTGATGTCATTTTATCTAAATCAACAGAAAATTCTATTCCAAGTAAATTAAAAGAAGTGGACCCCCAATCTAGTTTCCAACGTGAATGGTGGAAAACTTCGTTAGAAAATTTTTTAGAACCTATCCATACAATTTTTGTTTTAGAGCTGTTTATCTTCAAACCCGAAATGTGTGAAAAAAAATCTAAAGTTTCAAGAGCTGCGAAAAGTGATATTGGTGAACCATCTAAGATGAGTGAAGTATCATCTGCATACTGAGAAATCTTATGTTCATTGCCATTGACAATTATACCTCTAATATCAAAGTTTTGTTTTATGAGAATAGCTAAAATTTCTGCACATATCAAGAATAAGTAAGGAGCTACTGGGTCCCCCTGTCTACATCCTCTCTGGATTTTGAACTGTTCTGACAGGAAGCCACATTGTAAAACAGAAGCCTTAAAATCTTTGTTAAGAATCTTTATTAAATATTAAATTTAGTATTACTAGTATTTTAAACAGCTTCTATGTAAAGGAATCACGCGGTTTTATAATATTCAGTAAAATTCACTCATTTCATTACGATACATTCCCCGAGAACTATCGAAAGGAATGCAGATCGTGACGTCAAAGTTAATTATGACGTCATATCGTATGAAGTTCAGACAAGTGACTTTCTACACACCAATACGGGCAGCCTTAACATAGCCGCGAATTATTGCATATTACATGTCTCAATGTATATTATGCACTTTTCGAAATATTGACTTGGTTGCAGGTTCGAAATTTGATATCCATATAGTACAAATTAAAAAATATTCATTTCTTTACAATCAAATACTAGTAATCAGCGCATCAATCAGTATCAAAATGAAAAGAAGCGGCACTAGTACTGCCTTCTTTTACAGAACACAGTTTTGGTAAGCATCTATCCTCTAATTTCGAAGGAAAAATACGACCTCCAAAACTGAAGGTTGCTTCGACTTAGTAAAGGGGAAAGTTAAATTACCACAGTACAATATTCTATGAATTTCATAACATGCAATATATACGTGTTTGCATAATATGGTAACCGTAAATTACTAACTTTTACTCCCTTATAAGACAAATATACCAGGTATAAAAAATACCAAAAGCGATTTTTGTAAAGTTTGAAAATTTCAAAATGCAAGTAGACGTGTTTTTGTTTTTTTATTGGGGTTTTTTCATGAATGAATCTATATTAATTTATTATATCCTTGGATGTGGCATTGATTAATTAACTTAAATGTTGAACGAAGTATAAATTCATACGCAACTGTCATGTTGTAAAGTTTGAATTTACTAGGTGGGTGTATAAATACAAAAATTTACAGTTTTTATATCTACACCCAACCAGTTTCAAAATTTACAACATGACATAATTATGCCGATGCGTACATTTGTTAAAGATTAGAACATACATATATAGCACAATAAACAAAACATATTTTTGTTGTGCAAGTCCAAAAACAAGTTATTCATCATTTATACAAAATAATACACTGTAGACCAAGATAAGTAAGTCAAACATCCTACAAACACAAGCGAGCTTCAATTTACTGTATGAAAATTATACGATAAAAGTTTAAAGTTCATAAAGTATTCTTATTCCCAATCCAGTTCTACATGTATATGTACATATTCATTCTATTATTATGTAGAAATCCACTACGAAGAAACAATGCAGCATGCAGTCAACGAAGATTCTTGCAATGAGGAGGCAATCCGTCAACCTGTACCCTGGAACAGCGTGTGGGAGGTTCCTTCCGATATTGGTTCTGATGGCAATTCATCCAACGATGAACAAGAGGATAACCCTTCTTACGGGCATGTGGAAGAATTCCGCGTAAAAATGCGCAAGGATTGGGAGTCTTCGTAGGATGATGGACGAAACATAAAGGCGACTCCTATATGATGTAAACAACAAGGTCAGGTTACAACAGGTCTGCAGCGAGTCACCAAGTGGACCGAGAGCCAGAAAGTTCAGCACAAGAATCAACCGCCAGTGCGTAATCTGGAAAATAGTGATAATTTAAGCTAGCATCCATAACAAGAGGCCCATGGGCCACATCGTTCACCTGAGCAACAATAGCCTTAACTCTGATCAAATTAGCATTACAGTATCAAAATCAAAATATCTTGACAACTACATGTACATGTAAGTACAGTAGATATTGCTTACAAAATTTAAAAAATCTGACGATTTTTATCCACATATTTTTATGGTAAATACCAAGCTCCTTTTTTGTTGTACCTGTAAGAATATTTTTCTCTATTCCTATATACCCCCCCCCCCCACTTTGTGGCTCCACTTTTCTCTCGGGAATCATGGTTTGATCAAACTTTAAATCTGCATAACCCGTGCTTTCACACAAGTTACTGCTTTTTGGACTAAAAACTTTCCCAGATTATTTTTAAAGATTTTCTCTATATATTCCATTGTAAAAATTCATTCCCCCATTGTGACCCCCCAACCCCCAGGGACCATGATTTAAATAAACTTGAATCTTCACTATCTGAGGATGCTTCCACTCAAATTTGAGCTTTTCTGGCCTAATAATTTTTGAGAAGAAGATTTTTAAAGATTTTATCTATATATTCCTATGTAAAAATTCATCCCCCATTGTGGCCCCACCCAACCCCCCGGGGAACATGATTTAAATAAACTTGAATCTACACTATCTGAGGATGCTTCTGCTCAAATTTGAGCTTTCCTGGCCTGATAGTTTTTGAGAAGTGATTTAAAGATTTTCTCTATATACTGTAAACGTACTACATTTGGCTGTGTATTCTTTTTAGCGCTTTTGGCGGACTGGGGCTTCCGCTAAATCAAGTACATCGCTAAATGCAATGCATATATGTACAAGAATAGTAACATTCAGGAATACGCTAATTCAAATCCACGCTAACTTGTTCAAAAACTAATTTCCGCAAAATATCGTACACACCAAATATAATACGTTTACAGTATTCCTTTGTAAAAATTCATCCCCCATTGTGGCCCCATCCTACCCCCAGGGACCATGATTTGAACAAACTTGAATCTACACTACCTGAGGATTCCTCCACACAAGTTTAAGCTTTTCTGCCCAAATAGTTTTTGAGAAGATTTTTAAAGATTTTCTCTATACATTCTTTTGTAAAAATCCACCCCCCATCTGAGGATGCTTCCATACAAGTTACAGCTTTTCTGGCTTAATAGTTTTTGAGAAGAAGATTTTTGAAAAATACCAACAAATTTTCAATAATTCTAAATTATCTCCCCTTTAAAGAGGGTGTGGCCTTTCATTTGAACAAACTTGAAACTCCTTCAAGCAGTGATGCTTTGTGCCAAGTTTGGTTGAAATTTGCCCAGTGGTTCTGGAGAAGACGATGAAAATGTAAAATGTTTACAACAACGACAACGCCAACGACAACGCCAACGACAACGCCAACGCCAACGCCGACAGACAACTTACAAATTTTGATCAGAAAAGCTCACTTGAGCTTTCAGCTCAGGTGAGCTAAAAATGAATGGTCTATTGCGCAAAGCACATCACCAGAAAGTCAACATGCGAAAAATGAGATGGTACCTAACATCGGTGAGGGTCAACAGCAACGTCAACAAAATATGTATTCTCCAGCGTCATTTTTCCAAAAATATTGACAACCAACCCAGGGTTCAGGAGACAACAAACCGTGGAACTTTGCATGCTTCTCCAAGGATCGCCCGTAAAGGTCAACAGATCGGATACAGCTGTAATAAAATGCCGTAAAATTCATCCAAACTTGAGCAAAGAAATCTGTCACCGTCGACAGAAGTAACAATGAATACTGTCATCGAAAGCGTGCAAGAAAATATGTTACCTATCACTCAAAACAATTCCGGAAAAACGTCACTGATAGGAAGCAAGACCAAGGAGATTCGCTCTAAGATACAGGTTTATCAGAAAGACCATGCTTAATAAAATGACATTAAAAGCAAATTACCAAATGCCACTGCTAAAAATATCAAACACAACGGCCCGAAACCTGCCAAAAACCCCAATCTTGGCTGTAATCGAGATGTTTCCAGTCCAACTGGTCGCATGCCCTCGCCAAAAACTGTCTCAAACAAGGAGAAAGCTAGTGAAGAGTGAGCAGGAAACCATAAAGAAGAACGTAACTACAAAGTGTACAAAGCTGCCTCGTAGATATCTGAAACCAAACAAATCAAGGAATAATCCACCCAAAGGGAGAAAACGATACATCAGATCAACAAGCTACTAGTAATTATTCGAAACAGAACCAATGATATTTGTCCTGTTGCTTCTAGCGCTGAACCTCGTGTAAAAATGGATCACAGTAAAGAACTTGGCAATGAAAGAGAGAGGAATCATTTAAACAACACATGATCCTATAAACATCAAGGACAATTAGGGCCAGACAAAACTGGTTATCAAAAAGGCGCAAACAAGGATTGTGAAACAGGTTACTTTTCCCTGTCGGCGACCTTCCGAAACAAGCTCCTTGAAAGGGATAGATATCGCTCCGACAAAGAAGTAACCATGTATTTCAAAAAATTATAAACCAGTAAAAAGCTGTTGATTAAACTGATTTTTGAGCTTGATCACGCTTCCCATCCTACTACTTATCTAAATAAGCGTATTGATAGTGACAAGGAAGAATCCAATGAACAAGAACAATTATGCCCATACTAACCTGGTTATAAAAAAGGCACAAACATGGACGGTGAGCTAGCTCAATTTTCTCTTCATGCGAAATTTAGAAATAAGCTTCTTGATAGGTAAAATAAATTGCTCGGACAAGGAAGTAAACTATCCATGTTATGTATTATATTTCAAAAACTTCTAAACCAGGAAAAGGCTGGTAAGTCTAAAGAAGACAGGTCCAAAGATGTACAAGTAGAGGATGTACAAGTAGACACACAGCTTGTAAGAATAACCCTTAAAATGCGGCAAAAGGTTATGATGTGTCAGAACAATATTTTTACAGAAAAAAAAAACAAGGGAAATTTACAGCACCGAAGACCAAATTACTCAGGAAATCTTTGATGATGATCTTCACGAAGACATACAAGCTACTGAACTAGTAACCCAAGCAAACAATTAACAGCGTCCAGTGATGAACGTAACCTACAACCAGTACTAGCTGGGATGGATCATTCTGATCAAGTCCTTCCCTTTGTAACCAAGCAACATTCCATAATTCAGGATACGTTCCACCAAGTGCCAAACGGAAACCCAGAAATGTCGGAGAGAAACATAGACATCCTGATCAGTACAAAAGTCAATCGAGTCGTGGAAGTGCAATAGATCCTTATATGGAAGAGAGTGGACATGTCCAAGAATTGTAAAATTCTAATATTGAAATAAAATCTTAAAGTCTAGATGCTGGACTGGAGAAAGAAGGAAATGGAGAAGATCTGGATAACTTTGATGCTGTAGTACCACGGGGAGACGAAGCTGATGTACGTGGACGTCGGGCATCAGATTCCTCCATGCAGTTCAGGTCGAGGTGTTATTGGAGACCCAGTTGCAACCTCCACTCCAAGGCACCAGAGATTCCTGATGGCACCTTCAGCCACTTCAACGCCTAATGCTTTTCACAGAACACACCGTGAATCAAGGCAAGTCTGAATTTTTATTAGAAAAATAATAAACTCTCTGTACAGAGAAAATGACGATTTTTGAAGAAAACTTAAATCATAGTATCTTGTTGTATAAAAGAAGCTATCAACTTTGAAATAATGAAATTTAGATTTTTATGTGCAGATAAGATTTGATGAAATAATGAAACTGTTATAAGTTGCAAAATGTTGAATGTGTTTTAACTTTTTAAAAAAGCGCATACAGAAGAGAGAGAGAGAGAGAGAGAGAGATAGATAGGGTTTTTAACATTTTCTGTGATAATTTATATACACAATTACATGTACATTTTTATTAAGATAAATAGACTAAATTTATATGTAAGGATTTTGAAAAAAAATTCTGAATTTTTAAAATCAAATTCTCATGAATGTTAACATTAAAACAAATCTATATTTTGACAGTTGTCCCAAACAGAATTCAGTCGAACAGTGATGCCATGGAGAGTGATTCTGGGATCGACTTTGTCGTCAAAAGTTGTCAGCAGCTTTAGATCTGATGATTTTGGGCACAAGTGGTATCGGGGAAATAGAATTCCAGCTAGATAGAAGAATAATGGAAACAGTGTTTCAACCAGGCGCAACACAATCCGATGATGAATCAATGAAAAATCAATTTTATGGTTATACTTCTCAGAACATCGAAGCTCTGATTACAAAAAAAAATCTCTGAGAGCTGATAGAACTAGAGATTTTCACAAAGAATCAGGTTATCGCAAACACCATGAGAAGTTGTTAAACCGCCTCAGAGATCATGGATACAACAAAATAATACATGAAGAGTGTTAGAAAAATGGTTGAGAAATAAGGAATGATAAACGAGTACACTCCGTCCAAAAAAGTGATCAAAATGTACGGACTTGAGAAACCAGAGATTTTAGAGGCAATGCTTGGGGAAACCACCGCTAATTAAGGCAGAGTTAGTGGGCATTCTGTGTTACTGGATTGTCTGCGTGCGATGGCTAGTTGGGATGGTGATGGTGGGCTGTTCAAATGGTAATCCAAAACAAAGTGGCATCTTCTCCATTTGTGTTTCATGTGCTAGAATATAAGAAAACATATGTATATTTAATGCATCAGATATATCTATTTGTATTTATATGAAATGTTACCTTTATGTTCATGTAGCAATTACCATTAATAAAACTTATTATGAACATAATAACAATGCATGACTTTATAATACATACAGAGGAAAATATTAGTTAATCACTACAATTTCACTATGTGATCATATTGGCCCCACCTTTGGGCCTGAACCCCTGACCCTGGGGTCTTGAATTTCACAATTTTGGTAGGGCTTCATAGATATCATAACCATGTATTTAGTTTCTCTCAAATATGTATATGGGAGTAGAGAAAAATAGTTTAAAAGATTAAATACATTTTTACTATATGGTCACATAGACCCCACCCTAGGGCCTGAACCCCTGCCCCAGGGGCAATTTAAGTAAAAAAAAATTCAAGATATTAGAATCCCGCATTTAGTTTTCTCAAATATGTACAAGCATGGGAGCAAAGAAGTTTTTTTTTCTTCTAAGATTTTGTATGTTTTTACTATCATAATGGTTATAATAACCCCACCTTAGGGCCTGAAGACTGTCCCAAGGGTCAAGACTTTCTAAGATTTAGTATATTTTTCAATATGGCCATATTTGTTCCGTCCTAGGGCCTGAACCCCTGACCCAGGGGCCTTGAATTTTACAACTAAGGTAGAAGATTTCGTGTAAATCATATCCATGCATTTAGTTTATCACAAATATATATGGGAGTAGAGAAAACTTTATCAGATTCAATACATTTTAAAAATATGGCCATATTGGCCCCAGCCTAGGGTCTGGGCTCCTGACCCAGGGGCCATAAATTTCATAATTTTGGTAGATGACTTCATGACATCATAACGATGCATTTAGTTTTTTTCACATGTGTGGGAGTGTAGAAAAGAATATTTCTTAAAAATTTGCCCTTTTTTGCATAATGGGCCCCAACTATGATGCCCTGGGGATAATAAAGTCATAATTGTAATAATTAAGATTCCTCTTTTCAAGAAGTAGTAAAACAAGAGGCCCATGGGCCACATTGCTCACATGAACAACAGTTCCTTGTATAATTCTATTTCAGTTTAAATTTTAAATATTTCCATATATATTTCTTTTAAACTTTAAATCGCTCTTGGGGTCCTAGTGTTTGTTTGGGGGGTCACAATTGAACAATTTAGAATCTACATTATCTTATGATGTAATTTTACAAGTTGACAAAAAAGCATTGTAGTTATTAAAAAGGTTTTCCTAGGCACCTGATCCTACCTCTATGTTTTTGAAGGTATGTGTTGCTCTGCTTTGAATTTGTATTTCGTTTTATAGATTTTTGAGATAGTTGGCGGTTTCTTATTGTCATTTTTTCATTTTAATCATTTTTTCTACATAATTCATTGTAAAACTTTGAACCCTTTTAAAGGCCCCAGTATTAGTCCTGGGATCACAATTTTAACAATTTTAGAATCACATTTATCTAACTAGGTATACTTGCATAGTAATCCCACAAACGGTAGCATTGTAGCTCTTGAGAAAAAGATTTTAAACATTGTTCCCAATATATTTCTATGTTAAACTTTGAACCCCCTCAGGGTCTTGGGGCTCCAGTACTAACCCGGGGTCATAACTTTAACAATTCAGAAGTTTCATTATTTGAGAATGCTTGCATAGTTATTTCACTAATTGAAGCATTGTAGTTCTTGTGAAGAATATTTATTAACATTTTCTTTATACATTTCAACATTATAATTTAAACCACTTTTAGAGCCCCAGTTTAAGTCGGGGGTCAAAATTTTAACAAGAGGGAATCTTCACTATATATACAAGCTTTGGCATACTACATGTATTTACATTGTTGTTACTTCACCTGATAGTCTTTAAGAGACAGGGATTCTCATTGGTCAAAAATGTCACAACCTTATATTTAAATATTTAGATTGTCGGGTCATTCGGACGTGACCTCTAAGCGGGTTGTTTCAGATGTTCGAGAGCAGAAGCGTATCAGAACGGCTGATTTTAATCTGATTGGTGATCTGAAAAGCTCACTTGAACAGGTTCAGGTGAGCAAAAAGTAAAACTGTTGATGCACTACGATGGACAAAGACCAATATCAATAAGGTCGTCTGAGTGGCGAGTGTCCTAATAAGACTAGTACCGGTAGGTGGGAGGCACAGTTAAAAAGAGGTAGACTTCCTTAAAAAGCTGAGTTGATATGTACGGTATGCCAGTGAGCTGCTTCTGTAGTGTTTGTCAACTAGATCTTGACCCAGGAGCTATGATGTTGCAATTACTGTATACAGGGAAATATTCGTATATTCGTCCGTTTTATTTTCGCCCCTTTTGCCCTCGTTGTCAGCGGGCGAATTTAAGACTGGGCAAATTCCTATGTCTCAAACTAACTTTCCTTATTCACAACTTTGTATGGGCGAATTCAAGACGGGGCGAAACCATTTGCAAGTTTAAAAGGGCGAAAATAACCCTGTATACAGTAAATTCAAAAGCAGCTTTTGCATGACGTACATAGTATGCTGTTGTTAATTATGAAAGTCTTGTAAATGTTGGCTTGCTTTAGAGCGAAATTACTCCAGGTGGCCATTTGTCAGCAATATTTGTGGCACCATTGTACCTCTCCCTTGAAGAATTTTGCATATCTTACCATTATTATCTGATGCAACAGTGGACTCGGAGACAAATGCAATGTTTCCCTATCTGACATATTGATGTCTGTAAAAAAAAGAAAAATGACATTTTTATGGAGGGTAAGCTTATTACACAAATTAATTAGAGGCTCTTTGTGTGAAGAAGAAATAACTTCCAAATGAATGTTAAACTTTTTTCATAAGACCTTGAACTTGACCAAATGACCTTAGGTCAAAATTATGACACACTCTCAGATCCTAAACCAATTCTGTGTGAAGTAGAAACTTCAAAGGATGACTGCACTTAGCGTCGGGTTTTGGGCCCTTTTCGGTCACTTCTCTTGCGTTTATTTTTTAACCTAATATCACTTTTGTTTATTTTTCTAAAGAGTCTAGTCAATTTCCAACATGAATTAAGATTTTAGACTGTGATACAATAAACTCATTCTATGTTTTTCTCCTTATAACTTTCGAAAAAAGGAGAATTTTCGTTTATCTGCCCTTGATCAAACATAAGATTGATATAAATATGCATTAGAGGTGGAGCTGACATTATCAGAATGGTACTAAAATTAGACTAGCATGAATAACAATGCCATGTATAAAAATTTATGTGATCACTCTTTCACCATAACCTTATCTATTCTATATGGTACAAGTATAATACTATTAACTATGGTTTCAACTATAAGACAACGCCCATGTAAGTACAGAAGACTTTGAATCAATGCATGACACCTTAACGTGTTCGAAAACATTGTCCTAGTTAGCACATAACATGCTACCTTACACGTCACGTGATAGAATTTTGTATTCACAAAGTTACCCGAGGTGAGGAATCACGTGTTGAATTATAATATTCAACATGCATCAGCCCTTGGTTACAATAGGGAAAGCGAAAGTAAGAAGAAGCAGTTTTTTCTCATTTAAACCATGAGCGCATGTTTGTCTATTAATCTCCTTTTGACATAACTTTGATAAATCAAATATACAACTACTGTTAAAGGGAGAACAATAGACAAACATGCGCTGACTATGTATGAAGTCAATATAAAAGTGGGCGTCCTCATTATCGTATGGAGATTCAAGAAATCGTGATGACCCCTGCCTATGAAAACAAATTCGTACTTGGTAACCACATACTTTTATTTAACGCAAGTACGTAAAGTTGCAGTTTAGATGTTGACCATTTCTGCAATTGAAAGAAAAAATCTTCGTTTAAAAGTTTATTTTCTCGCAAATATCGCATGTCCTTAAGTGCAGTCATCCTTTCCTTGGACTCCATAAGAAAAAATGGACCTGGCATGATTGCAAAAACAGACAGACACTAACAGATGGACAGATGGACAGGGTGACTGCTATATACGCGGCGCCATACTTTGTTTGCGGGGGGGGGGGGGATGGGGATGGGGGTAGTTTTAATGACACGTCCTCATGAATTTTTCTTAACTTTTTAATACCAGGTATATTGAACAGGGCAGAAAACAGTATATAGTATATTTTCATAAGAATGTACACATATTTTATACATGGATATATTACATCTATGAGGGGGAGATTTTCTTTTTACCAGATACAAAAACAACCCCAGACTGACCGACTGACAGATGTATATGGATAAAAAATATTATACCCCTTCATGGTCCCCTTGCAACTTGTTGAGAGGACAATCATACAAATGATGTTTGTTGATTTTTTTTTTTTTTTGAGGAACTAATGTTAGATAAATAGTCAATCAAAATCAATTTATCAATCAAGTTAATCAATCTCTTATTATTATCATTATTAGTGACCACAGACAACACTCAAATATCCTACTCAAATATAACAGCTACTTAAATTAGCTACTGAAGACACATTATAATATTATAAAACTATAATACTACAGCCTGGGCAGCATAATAATAACCATACAATGGTGTTGTATTGTGCATGTACTATGCATAAATAGTCATGCAGAGTTTGATACTTAGTGTAACATATCAAACCTTGACTTCTATTAAGACATGCAACAACTATTATACATGTATAACTATTATAACTATTATACATGTATAACTATTATAACAACTATTATACATGATTGTATAACTATTATAACAACTATTTTACATGTTTAACTATTATAACAACTATTATACATGTATAACTATTATGATTCCTGTCAGTTTGCTACTGTATTACTCACCCATTATAACTAGATCTTTGCATAGTATACAAATAATGAGGCACACTATCAATAATGCCAATTAAAATAGTACATGCACATCTAGTCTTTAAACAGAAAATCTAACACTCACTGTGCATGCTGACTCCAACCGTTTGTTGAAATTACCATGCCCAACCACAAAATGAGCTTGGCTGCTAAATAGCAACATATTAATGTTAAGCCCACTGGTAGTGTATTTTCATATCAATTTCATGGATTATACATGTATATAACCTATTTTAATAAGACAAAAAGTAGTTTCTACCTAACACCTCCCACACCTATCCTTAGCTTGATTAAAAAATATGATGAATCATGTATTTACTATATACAGTTTGTTTATATACTTACCTTCTGCATGGAGATACTGGTACATACTGTAACATACATGTATGAATTTGCTAATTGGCTCCATTTTTTCAGAAGGGCCGGTTAATTAACGTAGTCCGGCACAACTGAAAAAATTTAAAAAATATTATTTTTTAATAATCTTATGATATCTAGCTCTAAAATTTTAAAATGCATGCATTCATTATATAATGCAATTATTTATCTTTTTACAGGGGTGACATTTAAAATATTATGTTAAATATGCTTCATTTCCACTTTTCCTTCAAGTGACAGTTCAACATCATTACATGTGCCTATGTACGATGACTGCATTAATTATAAATTATAATGCAGATTTCATGGGTACACATTAAAACAAAAGTGATAAAAAAAAAAGTGAAGCTTTCTAAATTCATTAATTTCTTATTGCAAATTTTTGCTTTGTAAATATATTGTTAAATTCATATAAGATTTTTTTCATAAGAAAATCATGGATCCATCTCTATTGCTAAGAAATGTAAAAAATATTGATTACCTTTGATTTCTCCCAGAATTAAGACTGAGGTCAGCTTTGTGTTTAGAAACACATGGTCTGCATACACTGCCAACACCAAAATTCTTCATGATCTTATCATTATGATTTATTGGACCCTGGGGTACTTATTAAAAAAAATAATAATTAAGCAAAATGTAGACACATGTTGAGACTTCAAACATATAAATTACACACAATTTTATGAATGGGCCAGTATATAGCAACATAATTAAATTTATAATTAAGTCAAGAGATTTTGTCAGACCTGCCTATAATATAAACATGCATATATGCTATAGTCCAATTCACACTTTGCAAAAGTTGTTCCCATTCGTGGACTCAACCCAAAGGTCAAAAGGGAAAAAACAACTTTTCCCTTCTTTATGCAACCAAATATTTCAGCGTCCTGTGAAGAAATCTCTCGGATTTTAATTTATTCCTTTGATGTGTGGGTTGCCCCATCTTGGGGCAAACAAAATTCTCAGCGGAAATGGATTTCTAATGTCAAATGACGAAGTTACAACCCTCTAAACTACAAAGGCTACTGTGAGAAATATATGGGTTTTTCCCCAAAGATGGCGGCCAAGGGACATAACTTTTGTAAAGTGTGGAGTAACAGGTGGTGAAAAGTCAAGTGTCAACCGGGACTTGAACCCAGGACCATCTCTGTGAAACTGGCAATTTTTTTCTTTCCAGATGTGCTGCTGTAATGACATTCACATCCGCAATGCACAGAATCAGACAACTGGCAGACAACTTTCTGACAAGTCCACATGCCACATGGATGGGTTTTTTTTTCTACACAAGCCCCTGTGGCAGACCTATGCCTTTAGAATTAGCAGCCAAGTATCTCATATGGTTATATGTTGTTTTTGAATGGTCTTTCAAACAAATATCACATTACTATTTCACTCTCTCTCTCTTCTGCTGTGCCAAAGCTACAAACTCCAGACGATATGCTCCCTCCATTTGAACAATATGTTTTTCCCCTTCACTCACTGAAGAGTATGCAAAGGGGGGTAATCAATTTCCATAAAATTTTCCCCTTGTAAACTACTGTTAATCCAAGTTCCCGTGAAAATATTGTCAACATAAATAAGTTTGACTTTGATAAATAAATTAAAAATTATAAATATTCATCTGTTGTAACAAATATACAACTATTCAGCATTTCGATACATTATAATTATTTGTCCTTCAAACTTTATAAAAAGAAATTTACTGATGGTATCCATGCATTTTACAAAGTTATTGCAAATGCCCACGATGGATATAAATTAATTGAATTCACATATACAACAGCTGTATAAGTTGAGATCAAATTGATCAAATTAAAAAAAAATTGAAACAGGTTGTACCCGGTGCATCTGTGGCTCAAACCCATTGACTTTTAAATAGCATGTTTCCATGGAACCACTAAGCCAAGCAGTTAATTCGTTGAATAACTGTTTGTAATATTAACACTACAAGTTGATTGTACAAAGAACGTAAATGGAAGGAGGCATGTGCGGATCTTGAAAAAAATTCCAGGCGGTGTCCTAGGACGGACAGTATTCTGTTTTCCCGGGGATGGGATGTGATCAGATGCCTGTCTTATAGAACAATTTAAAAAATTAAAATTTTTCGGGGGGGGGGGGGTTGGGTTCCATATGACCCTCCCCCCTTTATAATAGAACCATATGTAGGAATTAAGGGCATGCGCGGATCCAGAAAATTTTTCAAGGGGGAAGGGGAGTCCGACGGTTATTTGAGTTTGCCACGGGTGGGGGGGGGGGGGTTTCGTGGCATAGTTTTGGTAATTTTATAATGTAATTTAAAGAAAGAAGATGGGGGAACAAGATAGCGCAAATGCCCATTTGGTTTAGTCGTAAATACAATTTCAAATTTAATTTTTTTTTGACTAAATATACTTGATAATGTTATAATACAAGTTTACAACAGCACAGTTTCTAACAATATTCAGTTTTGAATATTTTAACAAACGATAAGAAAAAAAATAAAATCTTAAATTTTGATAGTATCGAACCCACAACCTAAAACCCTAGCTCTATTATGTTACCTACTGTCTGGTGCTCTAACCACTGAGCCATTTCAGTCACAACAGTCTCTATCGTTAAATGCTAACATGTGACTTCAGCCACGAATTTACGGACTTGAAATATTTTTCTAAAACGTTCAATTGTTGCAATACAAAATGACATTTTTTAAGTATAGTGGGTCATCTCTCCATGTTTTCGTTGATTGGAATCGTTTCGATTTCTTTTAAACCTTATATAGACTATGACAAAAATATGGAGCTCAGACCCACTCTATAAAAGAAAAGGCATTGAAGTTATAAAAATGACACTATTTTGGAGGTTTTGACACGCATACGCCAGTTTAAATCAACCTATTCCAATTAATAAATATATTTAAGGGTTATAAATCGATGTAATGGTAAATATACATTGTTTTCAATAATTTAAAAAGAAATTATGAGATTTGTTGATATTTTAATTTTATGGTATCTTATCTATCCTCATATAGGCAGTTTACACGCCTTATTCACCCATCTTCTTTGAATTTTGCCGGGGGGGGGGGGGGGGGAGGTGGGTCCGGACCCATCTGATCCCTCCTCTAGATCCGCGCATGATCATTCCGGTGCCCCATTCTGTTTAATTTATAATTTTGATACCACATTTGCAGCATTGATGATATTAGGTTTTGTATTTTTATTAAGAAAATAAATTGGTATGTTTAGAAAGTAAAAGGGGGGATGTAAAATTTCAATATGGCGTTTGTTTACTTGTTTACCAAGTTGTCACGTGACACTAAATCACCATGACGTCATAATTGTATATGTATCTTGATTGTGACGTCACAACCATCAGACCGCATATTCCCCGCCATAGTGGAAGCAGTCAACGTTTTCTTCGTTATTTCAACGAAGGATTTTCGCATAGAAACTGTGTGAAGTTTTGTGATTTCTGAGGAGGATTTCTTCTATTTCCATTTAAGGATTCGTATTCTTGAGTTATATAAACCTGAACATCATCTGTAGTGAAAAAAATCAATCGTAATCTGTGTATAGTTTATTGACACTGTATACCAGCACGAACCTTCTTCTTTTCTTTGTAAACTTTTTAATAGTTAAATTATGTAAATACATTTTGTATAATGGTTAAACGAGATGAACCTATGTCATATTGCCTCTGTAGCAAGAGGTATCCTGCCTTACTTTTTTAAAAATTAATTTAAGATTAATTTAACTGTAATAATAGTTTAATATTTGTTTGTAAATGTAAGTAAATTGCCATGTCGTCAGAGGAAGATATACCCACACTTTATGCTAGGGACTTATCTCCGATGGAAGATGTGAAAAATTCCCGCCTCTTAGCAGACGAGAATCGTAGACTCGGTGAGGAAAATCACAGACTCGCTGAACAAAACCGAGCCCTGATTAATTCACTGACCGAGATGAATCGAAAAATGGAAAAAATGCAGGCCCACTTTTCTTCCATGTCATCGCTAAAACAGCAGAACGAAACAAGGGAGGAAGACATACGAGATTTGCGAAGAATTCTCATGGAAGTCGTGGAGCAGAACAAGAGGTTGAAAGGCGCCGTGCACATCTCGGAAACTGCCCGGCAGGAAATAAAAGCGGAGTTTAATGCTTTGCGGAAATTGCTGAGTCCTGAAGAGGCCCGCGCTCAGACTCATACTCATACTCAGACTCAACTGATGCCTGAAACTGAAACTGGTAAGTCAATTAATTTAGGTAGCCTTGCAGTTGACTAAGGTAGAAAATTAATAATACACTCATCCTGTTAAAAAAAAACACCAACACATTCTTTATTCAGATTTTCTATAGCTATTGCATTTACCTAGACAAAGATGTGATATTATTGAAAGCTTTGATTGTGATAGTTAGATTGAGTGCCCAGAGATATTATTTTCCCGACTTTTGTGTGAAAGTGTTTGTGTAGCGGGGTTGTTTCATATAAATACGGATAGCACAATCATTGATATTTTATTAGAAAATTTAATGATTCATTTAAAAGGTTAATTATCAGTGTCAGTGATCACATATACATGTATTATGTAGCACCGATTATGAACTAAATAAATATATAAATCATGAAAGGAAATAAAATCGATACACCAATATATACGGAATTTATTTGTAGAAAATAAAAGTCCATAGTCCTTTAACTTGCATGCACTGGCGATACCAATGCACAAACGAGCGCGCACAAAACAAAAACCAAATTTTCAGCAACTCATTTTCATGATAAATGAAAGTCACTACCCAGTATAAGCGATGACGTAAATAATTTTGACCTGGTAAATTAGAGCCGTTTTAACATGAGCTTGGACTTTGTGCAGGTCATGCATGCGCGGATCAAGAACATTTTTTCCAGGCTGGGGGGAGGTCAGAAGGATAAATGTGATTGCCTTCCAACCCCCACCCCCCTCTAGATCCGCGAATGTCAAACTCCTATTTGATGATGGTGGGGTCTACTTGTGGTTAACTGTCATTGGCTATAGTCATTAGATAATAGTTCTATATGAATACAGTGGACGCAACGGCAGTGGTTGCACGTATATTTCAGTACGTTAAAACAGCGTCAATTTCACACAATAAAAGAATGACTTTTAAAAATTTAAATATTTAAAATGTATATGTAAATTATAGACTGCTATACGAAGTACAAATTCATCCTTAATCATGCACATGAGTACATGTAGATCTAACAGGTGTCGGGGTTGGGGGTCCGAACCCCCTCTCCAGGTCCCCCTCTCCCAAACCCCCTTTCAAATCTCTGGAAATTTCAAAGCTATTCAATTTATGTCGTGAAATTATCGAAAATTGGCCTTGGAACCCCTCCCCAAGAAACACAATTGTACAGCGACACCCCATCCCTGACAATGTTTTGGATTTGCGCATACTGCAAGACTTTGTATACTCTGCCAAACGTACTAGATCGATGTGCCACGTTAAAAATATAACTATATAAATATAGACACCACACTTACAAAATAAGTGCGTTTTAAATAAACAAATTATCTTAATGTTGTACAAGCCCAGAAACATGTCTTTAATAATGAATTCTGTCGTGTTTTCTGAAGACATGTAACAAAGCGATAAATTATAGTAACAAATAAGTCAAACATACTACATGCATCAGTCATTCGCGATGACCACACGTCACGGTTAAGGAAGCTGGGTGCTCAACACATTAACCATAAGCTCTTATAGACTACCTTAATGTTTTAGATATGATTGCTAAGCTATAAACGATCATTAAGTAAAAAAATCCATAATATATGTAAACTTTGTAATTTGAACATTTTGATATATCTTCATACAGAACAGGAGATAGATGTAGTGTAAAAATAGCCAAAACCATCCGATCCACTAAACGGTTGCATAAATATTCTGTATATATGAAAATTCTATATCGATCCTCATATTAACCTTTATATTTTAATGATAGAATATGGATACAGCTGTACTGAAACGCCGCAAAACTCATTCCAACTAGAGCAAAGAAAGCTATCACCGTCAACGCAAGTAAGTATGAATGCTTCCATCCAAATCATGCAAGGAAATATGTTCCCTGTAACTCTCAACGAATGTGGGAAAACGGCCAATCAAAAGTCATTGATGGGAAGCAGAACCAATGAGTTTCGTTCTAAAATACCGGTCTATCTGAAAAACAGTGCTCAATTTAGTGACACCAAAAGTAAATTAACAAATGAGCGGTCAAATGCTTCTCCTGAAAAACTCAACAAACATAGCCCGAAACCTGCCGAAAACTTCAATCGTGGTCGTAATAGAGATGTCTCTTGTCCAACTGTTGGCACGTCCTTGCCGCAAACAGTCTTAAACAAGGAAAAAGGGAAAGGTGAACTGAACACCATTCAGAAGAATGTAATTACCGAGCATGGAAAGCTGCATAGGAAAGTTGCTCGAAGTTATCGGCCGCGTGAAACAAAACAAAATAAGGGAGACTCCATCCAAAAAGGAGTTAATGATCCCTCGCGTAAAGAAGCACCCCGAAACACAACCAATGATGTTTGTCCTGATGCTTCTGATCTTCGTGTACAAATTGATCCCAATCAAGAACATCGCCATGAAAAAGAAAAGTGTCTGTTGTACAATACAGAAGAGCAATCAAGCCAAGGCAAACCTTATTATGAAGAAGGCACAAACCAAGACTGTGAGACAGGTTTCCTTTCTCTTCCGCCAAAATTCCGAAACAAGCTTTTAAACAGGGAAAAGTATTACTCAGACAAAGAAGTGAATTACATATTTCAAAAACTTCTGAACCATGAAAAAGCTAGCTATCAAAATGCTGCAAAAATGGACCCTACAACCGGAAAGATACAGAAACCAGAAAATACTTTCGAGAGTGAACCATCCATCAATGAACCGAAGTGCAGTACCGAACAAAGAATGTGCGACCTGACTCCACAATCAAAAAAAGAAAACGTGGAAAAAATAGGAGTCGACAAACAGTATCCAAGAAATCCTCCAGAGTTTCAGTCTGAAAGTGTTAAGGACGCAACAGTGCGCGAGCAGGGGCCTATCAACTATAACGTTGCAAACGAATATCATGCGGATGTTGTACTCGAAGACATAGTAGCTTCTGAAATTGCACGAAAAAGCGAAAAAGCAATTCAAAACGCTGATGCTCGTAACTCACAGCCTTCTCTAACTAGGATGGATAATTCTAATCAAGTTCTTCCCGAAAAATTTCAAAATGAGCTGGTTCGTGTAACCGAGCAACAAAAAATAATTCAGGATTCGTTCCACGAAGTGCCGAACAAAACCCCAGAAATATCGGAGAGGAACAAAGACATTGTTCGGCAAATAGGTCAATCTAGTCGGGGAATTAAAAAAGATTCTCCCATGAAAGAGAGTGATCAAGTTCGAGAATTGAAGTATTCTAACATGGAAATGGAATCAAAAAGTGTAGACGGTGGATTGGATTACGAAGAAGATGGAGAACATCTGGACAACTTTGAGGCAGTTGTACCACAGGTAGACAAGGCTGATCGACCTCTGCAATCAGATTCCTCCAGTTCAGGTCAAGGTGTAATAGGAGACCCAGTCGCAGCTTCCACTCCAAAGCACCAGATATTCCTGATGGCACCTGCAGCCACGTCAACCCCTAAAGATTTCGCAGAAAACACATTGAACCAAGGTATGGCTAAATTGTTATTAGAAAAAAATCTGAAAAAATCTGAATTGATAATATGATGATGTTTGAAGAAAATTTTAATAATGCAATGTCTTGTCAAATTATGTAAGAAACTTTTGGTTTTAACTTTGACCAAATGAGATTAAGAATTTTTACGTTCAGCTAGTTTTCATGAAATAATGAAACTGTGTTATTAATTGCAAAACGTTGAATGTGTTTTTAAGTCTTTACAATCGCGCATATAGAAGAGAGAGGTAAGATTTATAACATTTTCTATGATACTTTATATACACACAACTACATGTAAAAGTTGATTATAAGATAAATATTCAAAATTTATATGTGAAGGATATTGTACTTTTAAGATATAAATATTAAAATGAATAACTATCTGAATTTTAAAATTCAATTACCAATGCATGTTAAAATTAAAACAACACTTCTCTATTCTTGACAGTTGTTCCTAACCAAAGTCTGTCGAGCAGTGACGCAATGGACAGTGATTCTGGAATCGAGTTTGACCAAAAGTTGTCGGCAGCTCTTATGATTTTGGGAACAAGGATTATTGGGGAAATAGCATTCCAGCTGGATAAAAGGATAATGGAAACGGTGTTTCAAACAGGCGCGTCACCATCCGATGATGACGCGATTAAAAATCGATTTTATGGATATTCTTCACAGAACATCGGTGCCCTGATTATGAAGGAAACTTTGAGAGCCGACGGAACTCGAGATTTACGCAAAGAATCCTGCTTTCGCAAACGCCATGAGAAATTGTTAAACCGTCTCCGAGAGCATGGATATAACAAAATGATTCATGAAGAGTTCGTAAGAAAAATGATTGAGAAATATGGAACAATAAACGCCATTCCGTCACAGAAAGTTATTAAAATGTACGGACTAGAGGAACCCGAGATTTTAGAGGCACTGCTTGGGGAAACCACCGCCAATAAGGCAGAGTTAGTGGACACTCTCGTGCTATTAGACTGTCTGCGTGCGATGGTCAGTTGGGATGGATATGGTGGTGGTAGCCTGTTCAAGTGGTCAAGCTAAAACAGAGTTCCGATGAACATTTGTCGATCTTTGAAATCTTCATTTTTGTTTCATATAATGGAATATGGGAACAATATATGTATATCATATATTTATAATTTGTATGTATTTATATCGATTTTAATTATATGTACATGTAGATATTTTTCTGTGTGTAATAACATTGATCGTTTTAAATTATTAAAGTAAGGGCACCATTTAACACCATATTGACATGTGCTTAGAAGTAATTATTTATATTTTATGTTAAAAGTAACTGAATAAACGTTTATTGTGCACTTGCATACCTCGTTTTTTTGTTGTTGTTGTTGTTGTTTTTTTGCAGAAATTGCAGAATCGCTCCGAAACGATTTTGGAGAAAATTCATGAAGTTGCATTGAAAATAACAGTCAAATTAATCATAACATTAAATAACGTAAATACCTTTTTATCTAAAAATATAAACCATATAATGGAAGAATTCAACACTTTTTCACTAAGTAATGTTTTTTACTCGTTTCAATTTGTTCAAATTTACACACCATGTTGACATTCGGAACTCTCGGGATTTTTCAATAGTAAATGCACTGAGTTACAGTTATCTCCCGTATTTCTTTGCACAGAATGCATTCCATCGTTAAACTGTTAAACCGGGTCCATAGCACATAGAACATTCTCACACCGTACGACCGCTTTGAATCATTTCATTCAAGTGCCGTATATGATACATTCAAAATTGTTTGTTTAAATGGACAGCATGCAGACGTTCACTGAGATAAGATATGCCCTGTTATTGTCAATCTTAAACAAAAGGTATTCTCAAAATATTTGGCTAAATGTTAAGTAATATAGTTGTTCTATTATCATCAATCTCGTTTTTAACTGACATTGTCACATAAAGAATTTTGAGCCATTTTTTGATGCAATTTTTTTTAAAACAATGCCAACGTTGAGGTTTGGACACTTGTAAAACTAAAACGGCGTATTCTATCAAAATAATACAGTATAAGAAAAATAGTCTATTATCTAGTAAGATTTTCATTTGTCCTAGCGTACTTTCCACTGTTTACTACAGTATAGTCTGTCCCAAGATATTAATTTATGCTGCAGACTTGGACGATTTTTAATAAAAATACACATACTTGTGGAAGAAGTGCAATTGAAATCGATGAAAGGGAAAATTTCCAAGATAACTTCATTCACACATTATCATTTTTCCCTCGTTAAAATTCACAGGAACGAAAACAGATTTCCTACGGAGATTTATAATGGGGAATGTTGACATCTTTTCTCCATTCGGAAGTACTCGGGACACCTCGCGCAATTTTTCAACGTTATCATCCGGGCGTCTTCATCTCCTTAGCAATGGAAAAACCCCGTAGACTTTTTATTTTTAGCCGTGTATTGATACCCGACAAGCTAGAGGGGCCGTTTCAAAGGGGAAATCTTGGGATATTTTTTTTCATACTATTTAATGAACATCGTCTGAACCAAGAGGTATTTATAAATATCGAATAATTTAAGGAAATATGCGGGAAAAATATCTTGGGACAGACTATAAAGCGGGAGAACCCGGTTGTAAAATTTATCCCCGATTGACCTTTGACACAACGTGACGTCGGAGAGTGAAATAGGGACTGGGTTTTAGGGTTCAAAATTGATTCGTAATGTTATCACAGACAAAGACTGTTGAAAATGTAAATATTTGACTATAAAGTTTTCGGCAAACCTTATGAATTTTGTATAACACCCGAGGATTGCCGAAGGGTACAGATGTGCCGTACTCTACCGATGCTTGCCGATTGCCTGCTGAATGTCGTCTGCTTTCTACAGCGCTGGTGCGTTTTCGTCGACGATAAACTAGAATCAAACCGGCGAATACCCTGCACATTTTTCAAGCCATAAAGTAAGTAAATTGATTGATTTATGAATGTTGTTGTACATCCTATTTATTATAGTAGTTATATCCTAACGTTTGGCCTAAAATCACAGGTAGCGGTCAGGCTACTGTATAGTTTTCATTTCTTGTTTTGTACTACATGTAGAACTTAATTAATATGATAATTTAGTTTATTATACTTAATAGGTGTTTTATAACTAGTACTTTAACTATGTAGTGTAATATTATTCAGAATATAACGTATCCTTGTGTGCCCGTATTTCAACAGTCTGTCTTCATGTATGGTCTTCTTTACAAATGAAATGAGCAATAATTTTTTAAAATCTAAGACGTTTATCATGAATATCAATCATAGGTTGCCTTTTTAACATAATCTGATGACCTTTTCACATTTCGTTACTTCCATTTACAAAATATAAATTCATTAACAAAGTAATGAGTGCAGTCATCTCTAACTTGTTATGCTACCTATGCTATGTATATGTCCTAAATTCGACGCTTTGACTTTATATAATCTATCATATCATTGTTTATAGAAACATACGTCGGGGGATAAAGAAAATCAAAAAATATGCTCATTTGAGATTTACTGTAATTACACTTTATGGCACCTTTCCAAGTTGTATTGCGCAATTAATTATATACATTTAATGTTGGTACACGAGTACATTCACCAAGTAAAATTCCCTCTATTTCTTACGGAAATTAATTGTAATTCAATGCTATACATAGAAACCGAGAGGACTGAAATCTACACGATCCAGTTCCCGCATGACTGTTTAAGTAAAAGGGCCGATCTATCTGTATTTATATTTTCAAGGAATAACAAGAGGCCCATATGCCACAATGCTCATATGAGCTACACTGATTGATTCATTCATGATTTCAACAAACTAACATCTACGCTTCCCGAGGATGTTTCCATTAAAGATTCATATTTCCTGGCCCAACGGGTTTTGATATGAAAACTTTAAAAGATTTGTCTCAATGCATTTCTATGTAATGAAAAAATGACAACAATCCGTCAACCATCTCAAAGTACTTTGAACCCCATTGTGTCCCCACCCTACCCCTGGGGAACCAACTTTGATACATGTAATTACACTACCTTAGGCTAATTCAGCAAAAGTTTTATGGATTTTGAAAAGAAAATTTCTGAAGATTTTTCTCTTTTTTTGTATGTAAAACATCAAATCCCATATTGTGGTCCCCATCTACCCCTAGGAACCACGAGTTGAACAAACTTGAATCTACACTCCCTGAGGATTTTTATACAAGTTTCAACTTTTTTTAACAATTGTTTTTTGAAAATTTGTGAAGATTTTTATTTGTTTATTTCTAGGTAACAATTAAACAAATATTCTGGCCTAATAGCTTTTAAAAAGCTTACAATTTTTTGGAAATTAGGAACAGACAAAGGATAAACAAGACTTAGTGTAATAGTTACTGTTACATGGTATTTTTAGACTAATAAACTTGTTTAGATTTTTTAATTTTTTTTAAAAAAATGACAATATACAGTCATTAGGTCAATGAATAATTTCATGAGCATAATTGCTGTTATGTGACCTTTAGCGTAATTGTCCATAAAACTGTAGTATTAAAATATTAGAGTCCATCATGCACTTCAACAAGGCACTTCATCTACATGTTGTCTGTTTTTTTGGAGACACATGCAGGCACCAGCTAAGACAATGATGCTTATGATATTTATTATTAAATAAAATTATAACAAAGTTAACTTGTAATAAACAGTTTTATTGCACACGTGCATAACACCGAGATATTGATGGCAAAAAAAACAACACCCCCCCCCCCAAAAAAAAAAATTCCCTAGAAACATACAGCAAATCAATTTCATCTAAAAAACAAAAGTGATGTTCAGCCCCAGATCCCCCCCCCCCCAAAAAAAAATAATCCCAAAAAGGTGCAAACCAATTTCATCTCCAAAAGCAGTGTGCATTGGTTATCCAAAACATAATCATATGCTGGTAATAAATGTTTATATTTGGTACATGTAAACCATGCTTCAATGATTTTCCAACAGAACATCCCCAGATTTTAAACACTACATGTAAGTTGTAGTTATAAAGTCCATGGAATCACTTAATGTAAACAAAATAATTTACACAAAAAACTGTCAACCTTAAAACAGCTACATGTAGTAAGCATATAAAATCCTCTATACATATTCAAACACATATTTCATGATCATTTCTATCTTACGTCAGTGTATTTCATCAACATGATTCAGGTGCCATATTTTTTCAACAAACATTAAGTTCAGAGAACGTACCCTTTGTTATAATTTCACCCTGCACATCAAAGTAGAAATAACAGCAAAATATGGAGTGATCGCTATAAATAAAACAACTACATGAATTTTTTTTTCCATTCTTCAAAGTAAGCTTTAAGGATTTGGTTAGTTATGCAGATTAAAGTTTAAGCTTCATAACAAGTATTTATTATGCAATATGGAACAAAATACCAGTAATCACATTGGTATTTAATTAATTAAATACTTAAATTGTGTAGATTTTTTTCTGAGATTATATCAGTATCAAAACATTTAAACAGGAAACTTTAATTAAGGAATAAGGAATCATTCTTTGAGTATTATGAGGTGATAATTTAAGGGCTTTATGATAGATTTGATCACGCCCCGACCGAAATTATCACCTCATAATATTCAAAGAATGATTCCTTATTACTTATATTTATATAATTTAAGCCATCGTACGATTAAATATTTAAATATAAATAAGCAAACCCCGTTGGCGCCTCAATTTGGCGTCATTTGAAGTTATGGGTTATATAGTACAAAATCGATACGTAGTGTTATCACAGGCAAAGACACTGGAAAATGTAAATACTGAAAGATAACAAATTATCAACTACAATTAAACATAATAAAACTATATAGTACTTCAAAACAAAACAAAGTGGAAGCTATAAATAACCAACAAAAATTGGCACAATTTATAATTCATTATCACATTTAAAGTTTGGTCCCAATAAATGACCATATCTTTATAATATATGGTTCTCTTTAAGTTATATAATTTCTTTTCAATGCATATAAATCAGTCTGTCATTTCTACCTTTTGCCGCAAATAAAATCAACAAAACTGAACATCAATCAACATAGTTAATATTATCAGCTTTTCCTTTTACTTTCTTCCTTCCACTTTCATTTGTCTATATTCACTCCTTTATGTCATATTGTCTATTATCTTCTTTCACTTTGTTTGATGGTGTAAAGAGCATACAGAAACAGCCAGGTATCCACTGCTTGGTTGTTAAGAATGGGGGCGAAACCCGCTCCTTCGTTTGGAATTCTCTCTATAAGTTCATTCGTCCGTCCTGGGTAATTGAGGTCAAGGTCATACTGAGGGGCAGATATGTATCCCAGGAGTGTGTCTTGTAATCTGCAATTAATTAAAAAAATTGTGTTTGAGTGTTTGACATTTACAAGATTTCATTGCCAAAAGGCAAACCTACATAAATGTGTATAACTAACCGCACTTATTTTCAATTGTAAAAAATTTGCATCACGTTCATCAAATTAGGCTGTAATCTTAAAGTAAACAGAACAGAATAGATTTAAACATATTCTTGACACAAATCTGCCAGATAGTTTTTATGAGAGATGCCACCAGTGTCAGGCAATTTTTCAGGACAAACTATTTCTTATGCAACACCAATTTGATTAATATATAAATATCTCAAAATGTTCAATCTACAGTCTTAACTTACGGAAGTTTGGCCATGTCCAAATCATCATCGTCGGTTCCTTTAGGAACTGTTATAGTCAGCATAATGCACTCAAACAGGATCTCCAGCAGTAGGTCCAGTTTCTCCAGGGAGATTTCCTCACACAGGGACGTGATCATCTCTCGCTGTGTAGCATCAAGCTCTTTCCGCAGTTCTGACACCACACCTTCAAATGCATCCTGGGAAGGAAATGCAACAGATAATATAAACAAAATGTAGTTTTTGGAACTAAACTTATACTTACACAATCTTAAATGGTAAACACTACACTCAGATTTATAGTTGTTTCATGGGAACAAATTATTAAATTTTGTAAAGTTTTAATACCTATTTAATTTTTGTGTTATTTTAGCACAAAAGCTGTGGGCAAAGGCTTTGGTCCAAAAACTTTGGTGTAAGACATCATCTTTCAATCAGATTAATAGGCATGATTGTATTTATCACTTCTTGATTTAGCAAATTTGCAACTTTGTGTCAAATAATTCTCTGCAGAACTTGCTCGCTGTAAAAATATTCTGTACTGGTACGGTACTCAAAACAGCATTTCACTCCTTGCTTGCTTTGTGGTGAAAAATTCTTTCACTATTTTTAAAAATATACTTAAGTGAGGCGAATCTTCAAGATGAGTTTTTCTTATTTTTATGAATAGAAATAAATCATGTTCTTAAAATGCGTATTCATTAATTTTTTTCGAAAAACGTGGTAGGCTTATTCAATCAAGCCCACAATCAGCATCTATATATTGCATCTATCTATTAATAACATTGGCAATGGCAGTGTATACGGAGATGGTGATTGTACAGCTTTGATTGCTGTGTAAACAGTTTACCTATATTAATATTAAAAGGCCATTTAAATACAATTATCTTTCAACGGATTAAGATGAAAAATCTAAGTTATATTGTTATCTTAACTAAAGAAAACACTTTTAAAATGCATTGCATCTAGAAATTATCACAGAAGGGTCACACAATGATAATTTTTTATATCCCCGCTCCAAAGGAGAAGGGGGTATTCTGTTTTACCCTTGTGTGTCTGTCTGTCTGTCCGTCCGTCTGTCCTTCTGTCTGTCCGTAACAAAACTTTCTGTCGCATTTTCTCAGCAACTATTCATGCATTGCAGATGCTTGAAATTTTAACACATTATTTGTTTAGGCATGCCATATCGTGGGATATATTTTTGTACCAATCGGACGTCAACTTCCTGTTAAATGACGACTTTGTTTATTCTTAAGCCTAAATTTCAAACAAATTTTCGTCAAAGATTTCTCAGCAACTATCTATCACAGATGCTTGAAATTTTAACACATTACTTGTTTAGGCATGCCATATCATGGGATATATTTTTGTACCAATCGGACGTCAACTTCCTGTTAAATGAAGACTTTGTTTATACTTAGCCTAAATTTTCAAACAAATTTTCGTCAAAGATTTCTCAGCAACTACTTATCGCAGATGCTTGAAATTTTAACAAATTATTTGTTTAGACATGCCATTCGTGGGATATATTTTTGTACCAATCGGACGTCAACTTCCTGTTAAATGATGACTGTTTATTCTTAGCCTAAATTTTCAAACAAATTTTCGTCAAAGATTTCTCAGAACTTTTTATCGCAGATGCTTAAAATTTTAACACACTTAGTCTATTTGATTAGGCATGCCATATCGTGGGATATATTTTTGTACCAATCGGATGCCAACTTCCTGTTATATGTTGACTTTGCTAATTTTGCATATTCACATTAGAGCGGGGGTATTACTAGTGAGCATTGGCTCACAGATATCTTGCTTTATCTAGAATACTGTAAACCAATTAACTATTATTCACGTTTGAGAAATATTGGCAAGGTTCGCGAGAGCCTTGTCGTCGCGAATATTTCTCGCCACGAACCAGTTCCTGGCCAATTATTTTAATAACAACACAAGTGTTGATAAGGCTTTGTTGCGAAAATTTGTCGCCGTGAACCAGTTCATCTCCGATAAATTGCGAAATATAGTTGTCGCAAATAAAAGTTGGTTTTCAGTATAGTTATGCTTGATAAAATGTGTTAATTTGATTGAGAATCTGTGGACTGATTATCCTGAAAAAGCTACCCAACTTATAAGCAGGTCAACTGCAAAATCCTCAGAATAAAGCTGAAAAAAAGGCGAGTATATACGGTAAATTTACCCAAACAATAATATTCAACTGTTTAAGAAATGTGTTAAACAAACAGAAGTAGCATTTCCATATATAAAGGCTATGTACAGGATTATGATAACCAATGTTTTACATGAACCTGTTAAAAAAAGCGTCAAAATTCCATTGGGGAGCATAAAACGACCCTTTTCTCACAAAGAAATTTTCTAGAAAAAAAAGTATTATTTTTGGCAAATTACGTGACTTTTGATGTACATCATACAGATAGACAAATCAACTGACCTCTTTGTGTGAGGCCTGTCTTCGGGTTTTCTCCATGGCCAGAGTGATCCACAGTGACTGGGCATGCTTGCACTGACATGAAGACCTTGCCTTAAACAGAATGCACTCAAGTTTAGTTAATAATACTCTGCCTAAAATGGTACATGCTTAAGTTAAGATGATAATAAAACAATGCATGAAGTAGAAAACAATTATCCGATGCAGTTACTAAGTATTCATTGTGCATAATTATATAGTAATATGTGCAATGAATAACAGAATATGAAACCTTTTGACTGGGGAAGGGGTTTTCCATCTTGAGAATCTGGGTCATGAATTTCTCCAGGAACATACTGGGGTCTCCTTTTACGGACTTGAGGAAGCTGATGGTGATTTCTAGCTTGTCCAAGGTCTCACAAATGTCAGGGTAAGTTCTGGTCTCCTCACAGATCTGATTGGCTACGACAGGGGTCAAAGGTTCCTATGATACAAGACAACCAGACCAATAAGAATGAAGCACTTGTAAGTGTACCCATGAAACAATTCATTCTCTCTCTACTATGTTTTAATTTGAATAAGATACTCACCTGTTTGATTTTCTGTCTGAGATCTCTAAACACAACGGCATTAGTTGATTCTGATCTGTACGTCATCATCTCAAACTGCAAAGACAATAATATTACACTCGTTAAAACTGATTCAACACTTAAGAATTGAATGTTTTTTTTTGGATATCATTGATCCTATAGCACACCAGTTCGTGCATACAAATTGAATACCACACGTTAGCACAGTATGATAATCTGCCTGCACAGCCTGGTGTGTTACAGGACCGACGGCATCCAAAAAATAAGCATTCATGATCTATGCTTACATTTAATATATTTATTTTGATGTTTATCTGTATGAAATATTTTTTATCATCGTATTAAGGCCATTATATACGCTCTTTGTCATGGATATGAATAAAAGATGGAACAGCCATAAAGCATGCCCCTGATGTGCTTCTGCAGCTAAGCTTATAGTGCCAGAAACTTTCTGGGAAAACTCTTTTTGAGACAGGGTACTCATAGATATGATTTAACGATTATTTTTTCATAAGTGCATGTAACAATAATTTATCTAATCATAATGTGTGATGACATTACTTGTGCTCATGTGCTGTGATCAGGTTTGTTGTGTGTTATTGAACATTGAATGTGTAGATTTCCAATGCACACATAAGAGGAAATATACACTGATTGTAAATATATGTAGATGTGCATCACTCTCGCAAACATTATTTAAGGAACGAATTTAATTTCTGTTATACGATATAACATAACTTGGGGCAGTTTACTCTTAATAAACCACGAAGAGGTAGAAACTAAATTTATTCCTTATAATTTAATTTTCTACTGTCTACTAAAATCAGAAAATAAGGCCGGGGGCGCGCCATTATCTAGTAAAATGACGTTATTTTGTACAAAATTTAAACGTAACGTCAAGCGGATTAATACGTTCCGCACACGCATATGGTGTAGGCAAGTTATGTTATATGATATATAAATGAAAATATATATTAATGTTAGTAATACATACCTCATACACCGGCATCTCAATGACAGACTTGGAGAACAGGAATCGGTCCATGAGCTGGCGCTCCAAGTCCCCAAAGTTGTAGTCTATCTTGGTGCCCTTGCCCACCTGGAAGGTGTAGTGACAGTTGGCCATCACCATGGGGAGGATGTCCCTGTCAGGGTGATAGCTGATCAGGTGAGCCGGGGTCACGTCCCTCAACTGGACCTTGGGGAGCTCTGTGTACCTGTCAATCAAAGTCAATTACATGTATAACCTATTTATGTTGCCTACCAAATATTCAGAAAAACTAAATATAAGTTTACAAATAAATCAAAAGAAATCTGTATAAAACACTTCCAAATAACGATAACAGAAAAATTGCAGTCGGTCCACTTACTTAAATTTTAGCACCAAACTTATCACTGAAATCAAAACTGGATACTTACTTGAGCTGCTTCACCTTGCAGTACTCCTGCAGGAAGTTGTTTTGTTTTTTCAGTAGAAAGTACAGTAGACCATAGGCACAGAGCCCATTGTTCCTGAAAGTGGGCAGCAGCACAGACACTGGGTGGGCATCAGTGATGGGCTTCTGGCAGAACTCCTTGGGAATCTTGTTTAATCCCTCCAAGGTTGGAAAAGCTTTAGTGGTAAAGCAAAAAAAAAATATGGAGATGAAATTTTTTGTAATTGGAAAATTTTGTTTGAGAGGTTGAAAAAGATTTTCAATAAATTGCCATATGCTTAAAATGATGGGTCAATATTTGTTGCCTCAGAACATTTAACAAAAATTTAGTACTGGTATTTTATATTGCTGACCACTGCAAATCAGAATGCGTCTTCCACGACTGGTGGCATAGAAAGGAGGATAACATGACATATACACTTGCAAACAATTTGTTTGATGTAATAGCACAGATATATCTTGTATTATTAATCCTGACTTGTGTTAACTTGCTATGAATCTGCTCACTTACTAAATTGGCTCAATATCTCTATTTAACATTTTCTTGCAGATTGAAGTACATGTACATCTACACAGACATTATAATGTCAATCTACCCAAGTGTAGGATAGCTAATTTGACTGTTTGCTATATAACTCTGGAAATCAATGATTAGACTTGAGAGAATCTATAGACTTACGATGTGTAAGGAGCTTGTTTTTCACACACTGCCAGGCCAAAATGAAGTCATTCACTAAATTCCTCACCTCCTCTGATCGGCCCTCTGCGATGAACAAGAGCATGTTTAATATAAAAGTGAAAGTTCCCTTGTAAATGAGTACATCCCATGCATATTGGCATGAAACTAGAGTTAAACCCCTGCTACACCTTCATTAATATGTGACCTTGACCTTGAACATTCTTATTGGTGGTGAGAAGCATATGTGCAACATATGTGCCAGGTATGAGTTCTGTTTTTATACATGTCTATTAAATATTATACATTATTCAACCAGCTTATGGTCAAACGATCCTAGTTGAGGACCATAACACATTTTCATAACAAATCTCTGTGCAAAATAATTAAGAACATTTGGTGCTTTATTTAACATTATGAATAGAAACAAAATAGTCATTCTGATGATGATGTGACCTTGACCTTTGTCAAATGACCTTACATAGCATCATGGCACAATCTCAGTTCATGAACAACATACATTCAAAGTATAAGCTTCTGATGTTTCTTCTGTAAACTCTTACAGACAGAAAACATGTTCAACGTACAGACATGACCACTCTCATAAAATGACTGTATCTTAGTTTTTTCAATGTTACTTTTTTCTAATCACAGTTGTAAATGATTCTAGCCTGTTTGAAGGTTTCCTTAGAAAACTTTGTTTGTAGGGATACTTGTGTCGGTCTTCATTATTATGACTCAATGAGAGCACAATTACCATTTTCATACTCCTTTATCATATCCTCGATGGTCATTGTTAAAGCCTCCCCTCTGTCCAACTTTCTCTGGAATCGCTGAATCAGCAATTTCTGGAGTTTCATGATACTGGGTACAAGGCGAATAGCTCGTAGCTGCTTCTCCTATTTTTATTAAATAATTATATTGAAAGTGTCAAATTTCAGTGTCAAAAAAAACCAAGATGAAGACTTGTCTAAATGCATGGAATGGAGAAACTTTTAACAATTCTGACCTCTTGTAGAAACATGAGCAACACTTTGTGTATGGGAGCCTGCATCTGCACAGTGTGGAGTAGGTGGTCCATGGTAATCTGGGACCTGTAGCGCCACACAGCCGCCACATTGTGGAGACTGCTGGGAGAGGAACACTCTGATGGAACGTCTATCTCAAACAACAGGCACAGCAGTGGGTCTGACCCTGTCAAAATCAGCACTTTTATCACATTATGTTAAACATTGATGAGTCAAGCTTTTGAGAAGGACATGTTCTACCAGGTACATGTATACATTTTTCATATTATTTATAAAGTTTGAAAATGTCAAAATGACATACCCAATCTCTGATCATTGGCAAGCTTTTCATTTAGAGACTTCAGATCTTCTGTCATTACCTTATGAAAAACATAGGATAAAGAACCATGAAAAACTGAAAGGAAATATAATGTTAAAAACCTTCATTTAAGAAAAGCTGATCGGAAATAAAGCAGTAATTTAGGTATATAAATGAATCTTCACAGAGCTATGCAATAAATATTAAACAATAACTTTTACCTTAAGAACAGGTGACAAAATGGTTTTTGCAAAATCTTCTTCCCATTTCTGTCTAGCAGCCTTGTTGGCCAAAACACACATTTCTTGATTCAGCTGATTATCTGAAATGTGGAAATTATGAACGAGAGAAAGAGAGAGAGAGAGAGAGAGAGAGAGAGAGAGAGAGAGAGAGAGAGAGAAAGCAAGCATTTTACAACAAGACTGTATATTTTTTAATTTTTAATACATGTACTTGATCCACCCCATATAAACATGGCCCCCAGATATTACCTCTGTGTTTGTTCATCATGTCTCTACAGATACTGTGTATAAGGATATAGACATCGTCCACACTCCTCCCCACAGCTCTCTGAATGGTCAGCAGGTCTTTCTCTATGTGAGCCCACAAAAAGAGCAGCACATTATTAGCTTCAAGGTCTGGCTTTATCATACTTAGGATGGCCTAAAAACAAATGCATGTACAAATGAATATAATACTCTAAGTCATTTGGATGGCCTGAAGCAATCAAAACAAATTGAAACAAAATTATTCATGTGGAGTTTAATATATTATTGTATGCTAAAACTCTAAAAGAGGCATTATAAAATTAAAAGACCCATTGAAAAACTTGGCACCTAAGGTTGCTTATGTAAAAAATTGCAGATGTTTACCATTTACATCTATGACTTGTAAATTTAAATGTTTCACTATTTGTACTCTTGAGGAATCTGACCTGTTGATTGATACTGGCCCCTAGATACATGGCCATGTGAGTGAAGAGTCGTACAATGGCACACTCAATGGGAGAGAGTCCTCTCTCAGGGCTGGCATCTGGTTGTCTCCCCTCCGCCCGACCCAAAACATGTCCTTTAGCAGTCTGGTCTAACCTGAAATGCCGACATAACAGTTCAGATTTCAATAAAAGAATTTTTTTTAATTAAAGCTTTTCATACTCCCAACCATCCTAAAAATATTATTACACAAACTTACCCATCATGCATCTGATTGTTGGCTAAAAGTTGATGACGTTCACCCCCAATATCTGCACCGCAATCTTTACAATGCCCGCGATAATATGGACGACCACACTACAATTCACAATCAATGACAATCATATGAGTCACTGGGCCTTAAATTAAAGACTTTGAATTTGTTGTTCTTTTACTTACATTTCCAATCACATATGGATGACCATTGGGGCAACCTATGGAGAAACAGAAATATTTTAGACTTGATTGCATGTGCTAATTTTTTTTAGCTCACTTGAACTGAGTTTTTTTTTTTATCAAACTGCATCTGGTGCCAATTGTCTTCAATGTTCACAATATTTACTTTTCATAATATCTTAAATCATTCAACCATACTTGGGGGGGGGGGGAAGCACCCACACATGTAGGTGAATGGCTCTCATATTTGTTCAGATAATGGGGATTTAATAGAAGGGTGCTGAGCAAAATCTTCTCAAGAACCATATGTCTAGCCTTATTAATAATTTTTGGATTTTCAGCATATGTCATTGATAGATTATTTTTCAATTAAATTGGTAAAAATTCTTCAATGCATGAATAAATCTGCATTTGTATAACTGTATTAAAATGTTTACAAGTTTGATTATACATTCCACTTTTGAAAGGTTTTTAAAATTTTTAATAAAATGTTACATTGATTTCATTCCAGTATTTTTATATAACCAGAGGAAACAAAACTCAACTTACGATAAAAAACTGGATTTTCATCACCTCCCTTTCTGGCTGCCAACAAAGCTTCCTTTATTTCAGCAACATCATCTTGTGGCATAGTTGGTAGAAAGGAGTTCTATAGGTCAAGAAAATGTATACATACATCAAATAATTAAATCATTGTGATGTATCATTGAATTTTCAGTCTTATTCCTAATTTTTATTTTAAAATGGACTTTTGATTTAACCTGCATTTCCCAACTTCTATAGTAAGTGTACTTGTTTTGTAGAATAGTTCAAAACCCTTAATTTGATAAATACATGCACCACTGACTGAAGAAAGTTTCCCCATCCATGCACCCACCTGCATGTCCCCTGGCTGTTGGACCAGTCTGTTGAGTGGTTCAACCAGTGTCCTCTCCTCTGGGATCTCCAGCAGGGTGAGGAAGAAATGGTTCAGTAAACACACAGTACTCTGGTGTCCCAGGTCCATCCCCTCCTGTACAGTCAGCTGGGGGTTCCTCCTCCATAAAACATTTCTACACACCGCAGCGGGCAGATCAGCCTGGGAGAATTCAAATACAAATCAATATGCAAAAATTAAATACAATCTAATTATATGCACTAAATTTATTATATTTTTTATCAATACTTAAATCAAAAAAAGAGGGGACAATTTGACAATGCAATATCATACCTGATTGGAAAACAGCGGATGCTGAGCTAAGAGCTCATGCAATTGTTCAACTGCCTGTAATAAAAAAGCCTCTTTGAAACATATATAAACCTCTTTAAAACACATTAAATGTGAAAACTGATACTTTTCCAAGCAGACCAACTGTAATGCAGTTTTAAAATGTTGGTACTCTGTAGAATAAGTTCATAACTCTGACAGTGGTGATACAAAACATATACTTTTGACTACATGTCATGTTCACTTCTTTCTCAATAAGGACACTTTTTGACAAATAATTATGTAGTGATATTTATATATAAGATAAACATTGGTTATTATTGAAAATACAATTTTTTCCCTAGATTCGTCATAAAATGATTGTAATTAAAAATCAAATTATGAACTAACAGCTGGAGTGACTCGTCTTTTGTTTTCAGGATACAGATAAGACATAGTTATTTCTCTCATCACAGCTAGAAGGACCAGGGTTCTCTTCTGATAATCTGGTAGCTGAACAGCCTGACAAAAGAATTAGTAACTGTTGTAATCATGGGAAAATTCATTATGTGGATGACTAATGAGTGAGATTATAACAACATGTTATTAAAAAATTAATATCTGGCTCTAGAGACCTGGATAGCTGCATTAAAGATGTCCATGTTCTGTCCCAGAGCCGCCTGTGTCAGCTTTTCTCTTAACTCCTTGTACTGGTCCCCACATACTATGAATCGATCACTGCACTCAACAATCTGACAAAACACAATACATTCATATCGAACTTTCCTTGTATTTACTTTCTCATTCAATGAAAACATGGCACCACAATACTTAAGACTTCTAAATACAATTGTACCTCGTTTTTCTGGAGCTCGGGTACACTCAGCCAGCGTACAATGGTGACATCAGTTGTCTTACAGATCTTCTGGTAAGTCTCCACACCAAAGCAGCGACACAGGTGTTTGATCAGAAATAATCTAAGGAGAAAGAAAATTGACAAGAAGTCACCTAATCAATATATTTTTTTGCATGCAGTTTTGCAAAAATCATGAGGGACTCTTCATCTTGGACATTTCTTACTCGAAAGACATAATCATAATGCCTTTTGTAATTGATTGATACTAATATTAATGTTTGTTGTGTCGCAAAATGATATTCTTCAATTAAGTTTATGTCAACATTACTTTGCAATGTCTTACTTGGGCTGCCTTGATCCACACTCATCACAGAGTCTCCCTGCAGCCTCTAGAAGCTTCCTTATCTGCTGGCTGTGTTTGATTGATTTCTCCACCAGTACCTTGTGGAGAACCTCTGCTACAACAGTCAGTCCAAACCGGGTCTGTGCCATACAGTACAACTTCTCCACATCCAGCCCCTCTCTCACCACAGAACCCACGTCATGCTGCAACATCTGGGTCGCCATTCTGATTTTGGACTTCATTGGGTCTGTGCTCTTGGCAACTTCATGATGGAAGGAGTCCTTTAAATAAGACAACAGTTATAAAGTGAACTAATCAAGGTAATAATTATCTATGACTTTTTCTCTGACTCATAAAAACAAAGACATGTACATGATGTACATGATATACATGTATCTTTCAACTCCTATCATATTTCTCAACATGTCTGTATGAGAAAAAGAAAGAGAAGAATGAAATATTAATTTAAAAAAAACCAAATTTTTACCTCTAAGCATTGAATAATCAAAAGACACAGCTCAACCATTTTCTCCTCATTTTCTTTCAGTGACATCAAATCCTCTGCTTGTTGCAAATACATCTCCAAGTACTGCTGCACTTGTTCAGAGCTGTGGTTTAAGGGTTGGCAATATTTAGTTATACCGGTAATTGACATTGTAAATGTGTTTGAATAAACAAAAATCACTTAAATTTGTATGATAGAATTGAAAAGTGTAGATAACACAACATATAAGCTGTAATTGAGCCAAACACTGACCTAGTCCTGAGCAAGTGCTGTAGGAGGAAGGACCGTAGGACTGGTGTAGGATCAATGCCCTCCTCAAACACAGACATCTCCTTACTGGCCATCCTTTCTCCCTGTCCCCTCCGGGCGGTGGCTGTGATGTAGGACATCAACTTCTGGACAACTTCATTGGATGGGGGCTCATCATCCGAGAAACAGAGCTGGGATACAAGGTCCATAAAGAAGCTGTTGCACCGACGTTTGAAAATATTCAACTTCCGAACTTTTAAGCTGAAAAAATTATGAGGTAAATTATTACTGTATCCTTTAACTGAACCTTTACTGTCTAAACTACTGACCAACTAAATGATGTATCATAGAACTGTTGTTTTTTATCACTTCTGTTTTAAAAACCAGCTTTAGCTGTTCATAATCTTAAGACTGTCTAGTAGGTTTTTCTTTTAACTATACAATAATTATTTCAAATTGATTAAAAACAAGTTTTGTATATTCATCTCACTCTTCTGTGTTGTCTTGTCGAGGATTGAATTGGGTGGGGATCTTGTTTTGACAGACAGGACACTCCCTGGTCTCAAGAATTGTCAATTCATTGTAGCATTTCACACAGATTATATCCTTGCAGGGAAGTTGTACGGGTCTCTCCGTGATCTCACTCTCACAAGCTTTACAATCCTCCTGTCGCCTGTAATTCATTTAAACAATTAGTGCTTATAATTCAGGAAATTTAAGTAACTGCTTCACACTGACTAGAAAATGAAGAATTTCACGAGGAAAAATTTCATCTAACTGAACTTGAAATGAGGAGAATGTGAAAAGTACGTAGATTAAGTTATTTCCAATTCATATAGGAATTGAATATTTTGCCTGATTTACGTACTAAATCAAAACTCTTTTTTATGAAGCTGCATAAATTTGATTAGCGCATGTAGTAATGTATCTAATTAAATGCTTACTATACAGTAAAACAAGCTTCTTATAGGGAATTGATTTTTATTACTTGTGGGTTTTAAACATGTGAAGCTAAAGAACGTAACAAATTACGTTTATAATGAAGCAAAATCATCCATCTCTGGCACTTCATTATAAGCATGTTTTACTGTTAGTATGTACGACTTTAAGAGAACTCGTTAGTTGAGGCCATTTTTAGAGTATTTCAATCCCCTAAAGAAGGAAAGCTCTGTATAAAGATATAAGAAATTTATTATAGTTTATGGCAAAATATATCAAATACACTGAATCAAAGTTTAAGACAGATCTGATGGTCAATTTGTTAACCACCAAGCCCCCTTAAGCTACATTTATTTTTTGATATTCCTGAAAACACAGATTCAGAGGTGAATACACAATCAATTATAATACTTTGACACTAGTATTTACCCAAATGTTTTGGTCACAGAATTTTTCATGCATATCTTTAGGAATTTTTCCACTTTCTCTAAAGATTCTATGTTCTTGAAATCAACATTGTCCTTGAGCATCTGTGGAGAAGAAAACACAATCTGTATGATTATCTTTAAACAAATCTAAACACCACTTTGCAATGCTAACTCTATCAATATATAGCAAATTCAAGTACTCAAGATATAATTGATACTTTCATGACCATCATAGGAGGCTTTGTTTCATTATGGGGCATAATTAGATGGAGCAATACTTGGAAAGGATTTTACAGCAATCTGTTTGACTTTAACTTAACAGTTTTTGGATAAAGAATAAGCCAGATGGGACCTCGATAAGAGAACTAAGCCCTCAACAAAGTAAAACTGTCATTTTGACATCTTATCTCTCACCTTAAAACTTGGTTCAAGGTCACTGAACATTCATAACCAATAAGTACTCAATGAGCCAGAGAGTGCCAAAGGAGAATAATATGCTTAGAAATTTCATCAAGAACTAATTACTGACCTTGACCTTTGATTTAAAATAAATTGGTTCAAGGTCATTGCATACACATTATGTACAGTATCCTCTTTTATCAGATCTCTTTGAAACTCAGTAAACTATGAAGCTTTGTTGGAAGAAAACTCATTCAACTAACTTACCACCCAAAGAGTCATCGGACGCTCTACTGCCATCACTTCATCAGAGCAGACGTGTTGTAGGAACAACTTCATCACTACCACTTTAGTCCACACGTATCTTAATAAAAACAATTATAAATCTAACTACAAAATACCAATTAACATAAATATATTGTGAAAAGAAAATCAAACAAGAGGCCCATGGGGCCACATCGCTCACCTGAGCAACAATGGCTTTATATGGGTGTTCAAAGGATATTGTGCCATATGGCCCCTCGTTGCAATAACAAAAAAAGAATGCTGTAAAGTATCCAAATTTTACACTTATTTTTGCATACACTTAATCTTTGACATTGTACCTTTATGAAATACCATTTTTACCAAAAACAAGATCCTATGCAAGATATAAAACTAAATGTTTGGTAGGGGTACACTGTTAACTTCGAAGTACCTTTTTTTCAGTTCTGCCCCCTCCTCCCCACACTTTATAAAGCGATCAAAATATATGAGAGCAATATAGGTACATTTTCTTCTTCAACTTCTTACTTGTTGTTGTATTTTATTTAAAAAAAATCCTATATGTGAAAGAAGAAAATTGTACCTCAATGCACTCAAATAAAAAAAAACATTCAAAAATTTAGTTGGTCTTCTGCATTATAAATGAGTGTTGTTTACCTGGCGTGAATTCGTGCAATGTTTTATAACCTTACTAACTTGATCGATGAATACACTTGAATGAAAAATGGTGTCCTGTGAAATGTTAAAGAGCTATTTTAATTAATGCACAGGCGTCGGAACGGGGTGGGTGGGGGCTAAGCCCCCCACTTTTTTTCGCAAAGTTAGACATAGCCATACTCAAAATCAAAATCCTTTTTTTTTTTTTTGCTTGTCAAGATTTCTGATAAGGTCTAGCCTCCCCCATCCATTTTCAATTTGCTTCAGACACCACTGCAATGTATTGACAGGCATATCACTCTATTTTACCATGGCCCACCCATTATTTTCATCTTTATTTATAAACAACAAATGGCTACAAATCAATGATTTTCCGCTGTAATATTTTCTTAAAACCGATAATACATTTATCCCCATAACAGTAATGTGTCATAACTATGGAAAATGTTTTAAAGCGATCGTTTATATTTGTGTCTGATAACCAACAATTTCATATAATACATCGTATTAGGAGGGGGCCCAAGAAAGTAGTTACAGTGCATCTTCTTTTAATTTTCTGTACAAGTATTAAACGTTTAGCTAGAAATTTCTAGTGATCAATCAAAATTTCAGCGTCAATCTGCCAGTTTGAGTAAATTGTTTTGTTCAAAAGAGTTTATATTTCCTATTCAGCATTTAAAATGTAAAAGAACAAAAGCAAAGCCTCAGCTCTGTGTGCAAACAGAAAATTGTGAGCAAAGCTCTGTATCTTGCTTATAATTCGAAGCTTGACACACAAATAGGGAAAGTAAATAGAAAATTGTAAACAATTATAACAGAAGAAACTTGCACTAAAACAAAGAAATATCACAATTTATTTTTCATCACATATATACCTATATATTTCTAGCAGCCAAAACAATCTCCGTTTATACTGAAAATGCTGAGCATCTTAACAAAACACGTTGCATTAATCAACCATTCCGTAGAGATCGTACCGAATTACCAATAAAATGTATAGTATTTTATAGTATGTTGTAAGTGCAAATGTCAACGCATTGAAATATTTAACCTCAATTTACTTCACAAAATCGGCACAAATCTATGTTGCATGTTTCAAATATTCTCTTCGCACGTAAAGTGTTGCATGTGCGTGTGTCATGCGTGTTCAACATGGCTGCTTCAAACAAAAGTACTTTCGTTTTCGAGGTATGGAATACCGAACCCGAAGTTATAAACTGATTGACAGCTATTATTTCTTTATTATTAGTTACGTAAATTACTCAAATTTGAAACTGAATTAGATCATAATTTTTGCAATTTATATTTTCCTTTCCATAAGGATTATTTTTGCTAAATTACGTTTTAATTTGACTCAGTGGTTCTTGAGAAGAAGATTTTTAAAAATGCACCCCCCTTTTTTACAGTTTCGAGGTTTTCTCCGTTTTGAATAAAGATCAGCCTTTCATTTCTGCAATTTATATTCACCTTCTTATAAGGATACTTTTTGCCAAATTTGGTTGAATTTGGCCAAGTGGTTTTAGAGAAGTTCAAAATGTAAAAAGTTTACAGACGGACAGAGGGACGACGGACAACGGGTGATCGGAAAAGCTCACTTGAGCTTTCAGCTCAGGTGAGCTAAAAATAATTTTAAAAATAAGAAATTTTGAATTATTTCTTGATTCACAATGAAATCAGTGTCATTTAGTTTCAAGTTACCTGGCATCTTTGATTCCCTCCATACATCTCCTACCAAACTCCTCCACCCCTGTCTGGTGCCCCTCAGTCACAAACTGTCCCAGAATTCTCTCTACAACAGGTCGGTACTTGTGCACTTGTTTCTGCCAGAGTTGTCTACCTTTCTGGTCACTGATAGAGTCTTTGTTAGGCTCCAAGGATTTCAACAGTAGGAACAGCCCAAGGACATCCAGAGTCTGACAAACAAAAGCACCTCCAAATATACTTCTATCATACAAGTAGAACGTACATATTTTACGTACTACGCTCAGTTTGTACGTATTAAAAAATGCATCTTTGATAGTTGAATAAAATTTCCAATTAATCAAAAAGGACTCTGATCATGGATATTTAGGAAACAAATTATGGCTATGAAATTGATAAACAAAGGTAATTCTTGTATATCTGTCAACTCATAATATATCCTACTAAAATATCAAATGGATAAAAAAAATCATCATCTGCATCCCATAATTTTTTTCATTGACAAACAATTTATTACTAAATATTTCCAGCATATGGCAACCAAAGTTTAAAATGATCAGCTACTCTATACTTCCAAAATGTAAACAGCTGGAATCTTGTCAAAAGCAAGTACAATTTTATTTAACTTGTTCATAAAATTGTACCGGTGACAGTGATTTTAATTTTCTGCATTGAATGTGTTTTCAAGCTCTCTGAGAGAGAAAAAGCTATTTCATATAAATATCTTGCTGAATGCTTTTTCTGGTCAGTGACCCATTAGTCAACAACTGACCCATCACTACCTTTGACATGTATTGACCTTTGTCCTTAAATTTCTTACCATTTCTTGGTCTGTGACAAGATAGAACTGAGCACTCTTCTGCTGGAACTCAATGATTCTCTCGCTGCAGTCAGGCCACACTCGGGTGATGCTGGCAAAGTTCCTGAGACGGGGCTCAGATTTACTGTACACAGTGTGTATGGCCACAAAGTTCATGACAACACTAGGTAGTCCTTCTCTGAATTCCATGTTTATTCCATTCAGTAAATTTTCACACACCAACTGAAAAACAATGTTCAGATAATTTATACTTATCATAAAATCATGCAAAGGACATGGAAAGACTTTATAATCTAAGAAGATAATGATATTTTACACATTTTGATCACATGAAATAATTTCCCTAAGCAATCTCTCTAATTACAGCAATAACAAAAATGGATATAGCAAATTTACACTTTAACAAATTCTTGTTCATATCCCAGAGAAGTTCTCATATAATTCTATCAAAAATTGCAGTATGTAACAAACATGGCTTAAACAAATTTACTGCTATACTAAAGTATTTTTAAGAGCCATGCTGGCAAAATTTTAATGCATACTATCATTTATAAACTTACATTTATACAAATTTCATTGAAGATACATATAATTTTAAGATGCATATATAATATAAGGTTTCTAACAACTGAAAGAGTTCTTTGCTATAAATGTATAATGTATTACATCTATAATAAGTTTTTCTATGGTCCCTTGAAATTTGCTATAAAAGGTTTTTGCTGTAATTGTCTATCTCTTAGTTGAACGGTGAATATATTTATGTGCCTTAACAATAAAATAACATGTACATCAAACATTTTCTTAAAACATTTAACAATTTTCACAAATCTTTTGTCTTTAAAAATACAGTTAGTAATACACAATTATTGTACCCCATGTTCTTCTTTACTGGTCACATGATACAACATGTGAACAAAGTCACTCAGATAGGCCTTGACACAATCAATGACCTTGACCTCAGACAGACACTTCTGAAGAACTTTCCCTAAGGTAGTTTTCTCTATAATGTCTAGCACACCCAAAACCGACTCTTGAACTTTTTCTGCAAAATAAAGCATTAGAATCCATAAAAAAAAAAATCAAATCTAAATAGGGTTGGTATCAACTGGATATTACACTGCACAATGTTTAACAGGAAAATTTAAAAAAAGAAACAATCGAAAATTTATGCATGTACTGTCCCAAAGTTCAAATTCAAACAAGCAAAATTGTAAAATGTTAAATTCTGAGTATGAGAAAACAATTTTTAAGATGTGATTTAATAAGCCTAGTATTATAACTTATGTGTTACCAAAAAATTACCATGTTTTCCAATATTCTTTGATGTCCTTAGAATTTGGTCTATAAGTCTGTATATTAGCCAAGAAAACGGCATCATTGCCTTAAATTTGAGGCCATCAAAACCTGTTCCTTTGACAATGACCTCAGGAAGTTCCTCACGGTCTTTTGGGGACACCACCATAGAATACTCAATCTGAGTTGCTGATGGATTGTTGAATATTTCTAGCCATAGCTTGTGCTCCCAAGAACTTGGATCCCTTTGAATCAGGAGGTCAAGGTTACTGTTGGTGTCCAGTTGAGCAATGATGCCAGCCAAAATGGGGGAAAGTTTCTCTATGATGCACTGATTTCTAGCTTTTCTGCAAAATCAAAATGCTAACACTGTAATCAATGCTCTCATGATTTTAAACATATTAAACAGAATGGTGCAGGCAATTTGAAAATATAATCAATATCATCATTATTCTGTTAACCCATTATTATTTTCTATAAAATTAATCTTAATACCTGAAAGTGCCTGCACTGTTTATACAGTCCCTCTTGCGGGCCTCAGCATACAGCCAGCTCTCTGCTGATTGCCCCATGGTTTCCTCTTTCTCTTTCATCAAGGCTGCAAGATGTCGTCCTATTCCTCCCATGAAAGTCAATTTTTCTCCTGAAACAACATGGAAAATTTAATATATATAATGATTCCTTAAAGATTAATTCACACTACAATGTTTCTGTCATTGAGCTTTCTAGGTAAGCAGCTTCTATAGAAATGGAAAATAAACCTAGTACACAAATCTAGAGAGCTGAGAGTTTTTGCATCAATTAATGTGATGCATATTAAGTTTCAGGCACACACTATATTCATGACACAGTAGAAATGTTGGTTGACTTACTAACTCCATGTGTTTGTATACACAAAATTCACCATAAGTTTAAGTTGGGTTTACTAAGTACACAACATTTTTACCTTTTATTTCTTGATTAAGTAGCTCCAGCAAGATTTTCACTCTCTCGGTTGTCCTCTCTGAATCCTCAGGGTCTTTCACCATTGCTAAAGCTGGACGGGCTGTCAACTTAATGAAATGGGCAATATCCACCTTCCTCTCCACATGGACCTGTCCTGTGTGTTCCACCATGTCACCAAAGTCATGTGGATACACATCTTGACCCTCCATCATTTCCACCTCCCCCGACTCCTGGATTGGTTGACTGTCGCCTCTACCCTCCCAGTCCATGTCCTCTGGGTCCCCCACACCGGCCCGACCAGTCGCGTTCTCCAGTAAAGTCCCCACACTCTTGTTCTTCATCTCCATGAAGCTGGGCATTTTGTCACTGTCTGGTCGGAGATCATCAATGTGGACAGAATGCCATCGACCACACTGTTAAATGGTTTAATCATGCAATTAGTTCTCTATCAACTTTCATTAGTGTTTATGCTTCTTTATAAATTGCTAAACAAGACAATAATATTTAGCCTGAAATACACATTTACGATGTTTAAAGTTTGATAGTCTTTCAATAAGAACAAGAGGCCTATGGGCCACATGGCTCTTCTAAACAACAGTTCTTGTATCTCTCTGTCTAAATTTTGAAATATGAAACGCTCCTAAAAAATTGTTAAACATCCAAATTTCACATTTATTCAAAGATTTGACAATGCATAAAAATAAACTGTTGAATAAAGATCTATCTGAAATATAAGCTTACAACAGTAATTTCCTATCTTGGGTGTGCAAGAAATCAAAACACATATCACAACAAACTTTACCTGGAACCCCGTGAATCCTCCCCCTGCTACTCGGGGAAGATGGATGATGAAGACGATGTGTGTTTTCCCGATCTTTTTGTCGGCCACCTGTAGGAGTTGATCTAACACACAATACTGAGCACAGGCCACCAGACTGGCATTCTCGTTCCCACTGTCACACTGGACAATCAACAGGGACTCCTCATCCAGCTCTCTCTCAAAGCTTTGCCTGCAGAATAGGTGCCCTTTTAACTGTTTATCACTCACATACTTTTGTATTTGTAAATGTAACAAGATAGTTCAAGAGCAAAAGACATCAAAGTTGGACCCTTTGATTTGGATTAGGAATGGAATTTTACATATGACAGGCAAATAACTCATAGAAACAGATTGAATAGTTAGAGTTAAGAATAAAAAGCAGCTGATATCCCACAACTTACTTGACTTGTCTACAGATCTGCTGCTCCGACAACTTACTTGTCTACAGAACTGCTGCTCTGACAACTTGTCTACAGAACTGACAACATACTTGACTTGTCTACAGAACTGCTGCTCTGACAACTTACTTGACTTGTCTACAGAACTGCTGCTGACAACTTACTTGTCTACAAAACTGACAACTTACTTGTCTACAGAACTGACAACATACTTGCCTTATCTAGAGATCTGCTGCTCCGACAACTTACTTGACTTGTCTACAGAACTGCTGCCCTGACAACTTACATAACTTGTCTACAGATCTGCTGCTCTAACAACTTACTTGACTTGTCTATAGATCTGCTGCTCTGACAACTTACTTGACTTGTCTACAGAACTGCTGCTCTTACAACTTACTTGATTTGTCTAAGGAACTGTCAACTTACTTGTCTACAGAACTGCTGCTCTGACAACTTACTTGACTTGTCTACAGAACTGACAACTTACTTGACTTGTCTACAGAACTGACAACTTACTTGACTTGTCTACAGAACTGCTGCTCTGACAACTTACTTGAATTGTCTACAGAACTGACAACTGCTGCTCTGACAACTTACTTGACTTGTCTACAGAACTGTTGCACTGACAACTTACTTGACTTGTCTACAGAACTGACAACTTACATGTCTACAGAACTGTTGTTCTGACAACTTACTTGACTTATCTACAGAACTGCTGCTTTGATAACTTACTTGTCTACCGAACTGCTGCTCTAACAACATACTTAATTTGTCTAAAGAACTGACAAGTTATTTGACTTGTCTACAGAGCTGCTGCTCTGACAACTTACTTGATTTGTCTACAGAACTGTTGCACTGACAACTTACTTGACTTGTCTACAGAACTGACAACTTATTTGTCTACAGAACTGTTGCTCTGACAACTTTCTTGACTTATCTACAGAACTGCTGCTTTGACAACTTACTTGTCTACAGAACTGCTGCTCTGACCACTTACTTGACTTGTCTACAGAACTGTTGCACTGAAAACTTACTTGACTTGTCTACAGAACTGACAACTTACTTGTCTACAGAACTGTTGCTCTGACAACTTACTTTACTTATCTACAGAACTGCTGCTTTGACAACTTACTTGTCTACAGAACTGCTGCTCTGACAACTTACTTGACTTGTCTACAGAATTGACAACCTATTTGACTTGTCTACAGAACTGCTGCTCTAACACATTACTTGACTTGTCTACAGAACTGCTGCTCTGACAACTTACTTGACTTGTCTACAGAACTGCTGCTCTGACAACTTACTTGATTTGTCTACAGAACTGACAACTTACTTGTCTACAGAACTGTTGCTCTAACAACTTACTTGACTTATCTACAGAACTGCTGATTTGACAACTTACTTGACTTGTCTACAGAACTGACAACTTACTTGTCTACAGAATTGTTGCACTGACAACTTACTTGACTTGTCTACAGAACTGCTGCTCTGTGTCAAAGGACTGCAGAGTCAGGAGAGTGATCTGTGCTTTAGGAATGTGTAGATACTGAGACAGGTCCGACACGTCCACTGTGGTGATCAGTTTGGAGTTAGTGGTCACCTATTAAATTGGGAAAATGTCTTTACCAAATATAGAGGAACCAAAATTATCTCCTTTGTAACCTGGAGTTGGTGGCTATCTTTTTGGGAGACAAGAGAAAAGCTGTCAATGTGACAGCAAACTGGGTTTTCTTTTCAGTATGTAAACAGAATCCATTATCCATTTGTCAAACCTGTTAGTGAATTGATAAACACTGCCTATCCAGAGAAATAGGGTACTATATAATTATGCAATATTTTGCCAAAAATGACAACCGGTAAGTTCAAAAGCTGGTATTTTTTTTTCATAAATTATCAAAAATCAAAATCAAAATCCAAGTAATATGCTAATAGTAAGATATGCCAATATGGTATTTGTTAGGTAGGGGTATATTTGTTCATTACAAGAAAATGTATAATGTCAAGTACCTGTGAGTTTAACACTGCATGAAGTCAAAAGTTTTGGCTGTATTTGGTACCGGTACATTTCTTATTGTTAATACTGTATGTTTCAAGTTTTTTTACTCATTCGACTTAAAATAATTAAAGAGCAGTTCAACATCAAATGAAATAGAGAAATGTAACATAACTTTAAAAAATTCCAAGAGTAAAATATTCACAAACCACAGCTGCATTAATAGAACATAAATTATATTATTTTATATAAAAAATGTACACAAGGAAGTCAAATATAACAAGTCTACCATTAATACATGCCTTCAACTATATCATTGGTTACCTGTGCATAAAGATCTTCACTATCTTCAGCCTTGATCTTCTGGCTAAGATAACACAGTAGGTTGTCATGCTTTTGTTGTTCATGGTAAGTACTTTCAATAAATGCATACTCCTCAGGTGGAAGTGTCTCTTTAGCTCTGAGTACACCATCTGGGGTAGCACACCACAACAAGACCTTTTTTGCTTCCTTCAAGACCTGGAATATAAAATATAATGTAAAAAATATCAGTTGACCTCAACTGCTAATTGCAATCAGGCTATGGTCATGTACATGTATAGTTATAAATTACAATAAATTAATGAAGTGAATTTTGACCTTTTCTTACCTCTGCCTCTGAACCTTGTAAATCAGCATCTGTGTATTGCTGACTGACCAGCAATATGATTGAAGCACATGTATCAGCATGGTATCCCATGAACACGTCTCCAAAAGTGTAATCTGAGGTCTTTGTCCTAATAAACCAATAACCACTAATTTAATTATACTCAACTGTAGGTCATAGAGGGTCATATATAAAGGCAAAGAAATATACCCAGTGAAAAGCACCTTTAATTTATCAGAATTTAGATCCTATCCCAAATTGTTTGAAGAACCCATATTTGAACAAAAAAAACCAAAAAAACATGATGAAAACCTTTTGTGCATTGGAGTTGATGTCTTGACGAACTGCTCAGCCCATTTCTGCAGGTTCTCGGCCAATCGAACCTGGACCTCAGACAGCATGGTGGAAATATTTAGGAAGTGTTTCTCCAATCTGTTGATCAGAGGGATGGGGAACTTGCTGTACACAATGTTCTTCTCTGCAACAACTATCAGCCTAGTGGGGGGAGAACAAAAATCAAATAATTTGGTTAACCTTATCATTGTACAATGTTTAAGCACAAAGAAAACTGCCATGTACCTGAATTTCTTGTGAACTCTGCATTTGACTCGGTGAGTTCCCAATCCCAGGTCAACATATCTCTCACCTCCAAAGTACACGTAATACTTGAGAAGAAACAAAAAGTTATGTAATATTCAACATTGATCATTTTTCATTTCAATAAGCAATAAAGAACTCAGATATGCATGAGAATATCTTATTAGGTGTCAATATCAATCAATTTACAAAATCTCAGTTATAACTAACAATTAAAATATTCATACTCCCAGTTCACTTTATTTCCTTTCAAGGCATAAAGTTTTTTAAATTTTTACATTTTCTTTTCGAATTCATTTTGAAGAATCTTAAATCCATAAGGACTATTATGATTTGGATTCCAACTGGGCTAGGCTATAAAATTAATAGTAACCTGTATTTACCTGATTGAGTGCGTCGTACAGACTCTCGTACAGATTCTCCAAGTTCAGTAGGACCACCGTGTTCCCCGTCTCCATACACACCTTGATACGGTTGATGTTTCTACACACCTGTGGTAAATTATTTCCCAGTCAGTTTAAAAAAATACACAGAACTTTTTAAATTTATTGTTAAATTCTGTGATATTCTTACTGCATATCAATAAACTTTTTTCTCTAAAAAGATAATATACAGAATTTGTAAACCAATTTTTATTTGCGATGACTTTATTTCACGATTTGACAGAGATAAACTGGTTCTAGGCAACATATTTTCACAACCAAGCCTTCATCAACATCCATTTTGTAATAATAACAATATCGCAATAACTGATTTGTGGCAAGAAATACTTGAGACGATGAGGCTCTTGTGAATTTCATGAAAATTGCTGGCAGACGAATATAAAAGTTGGTTTACAATATTTGAGTCATCCTCCCATAAATATCAAAGGACAAGCCCTCACCTGTGTGTATTCCTGGTCACTAGGGAAACTGCTTCCAAATATGGTGATGGCATTCTTCATTGTCAAGATCTTCTGCTGTAACACTGTCAGGGCTCCGTAATTCTCCGTCAGAAGCAGCAGGTACCTCGTGTCACTGAGAGAAAATTTATAAAGTTATTTTCATTTTTTATAGTGTATGATTATTTAAGCTACCGGGTTTATGAATTTTTTATGCAGCCATTTAAGTAAATTTTCTCTTTAAGACTCAATGTCTGTTAAAACTGAAAATTGCTGATTGACCTTATAGATAATCAAAACAATATACTAAATATATAGGATCTTTCATGATTTGGAATCATTTATGGTACATGTATATGATTTTTATCCATTTAGCAACTGGATTTTTGTTTTCTATCTCAAGCCTTCCCAAATAAATTTGAATGAAATTATTACATCCATCCTTTATCTATGATTTATGACACATGTTTTATTTTGATGTTAAGAGTTCGACATGTTAACACTAGATTAAATAAATGATAGTATATTTAACTGAATGTTATTACCTGTCGACTCCATCTCCCTTCAGACAGGCTTCAATCAAACCAGCTGGACTACAGTCAGGATCATCGGCGTTTGCCTGAAATTTTAGATGTACAATCTTGAACAAATGCGAACTTCTTTGTATCTACCTACAGTCTGGATCATCCTTGGAAAACTGAGAAAAAAATCATGTGAATGCATTCACAACAGTGGCATCGGAAGCATATTGAAAGTGGGGTGGGGGCTAGAATTATTTGAGTTTTGATATTTAGCAATACACAATATCAAATTTTACATCAAAGAGTATACATGTACATCAAATCTTTGTGAAAGGTTATTACAAAGATCACATGAAATAGAGGCAGATCAATTTCAGGAGAGAAAGATAATAGACATTTTTTTATTACTACTGATATTTTTTCCACTCTGTGTAGATTCTGAGAGAACACAGCCAAAGGGTCCTCTCCTCCGGAGTGCTCGAATCCTCCAAAGTTTCTCTTGATGCAGTGCTGGAGCATCAGCCATGTTGGTTTCTTTCTGTTTTTCTTTGCAAAGCTGTACACCATCTTAATCAAACTGTAAAAAGAAGATTTTCAATGTCGTCTATATATAGTGATATTCACTTAAGTTAGATGTCTATTCAGTTTGGTAACAATCTACAAGACAAAACAATTGCACACCCCAAGACTAATAATCGCATGAAATACTACACCTGCATGTAATGACACTTTCTCAAGCATGATAATCTATTTTAACTTATCGTAACTATTTCAAATTGACTTCCCAAGAAAAGAACATAAGCTATGTTGAGCAGTCTTTATCAAAACATAAAGTAATTTCATTTTAATCTAACCTGTAGAAATCTCTTAATCCATAGAATTCCCTTTGCGAAACTACCATTCCGAACACTTCAAGATACGATTCAGCCAGCGGTTTGATTAATGACTTGATCATCTTCTTTATGCTCCTTTCTCCTGAGCATATACCACTATTATAATGCAATGAATATAATAATAATTCAAACTCTGCCCTTGCACCAAGAAATCAAGAAAGTTTGATTTGCATATAATTAAAAGAGTCTAATATCAAAATGTGCCCAAGTGAATGGAGTTTAGCAAAGAAGGATACATTACTCTGCACTTTCGATCAATTCATCCAAGTCGGGCACTTCTCTCTGAACCAGAATTCCTCGGTTCATTTTGGCTGGATCCAAAGCCCAGTTAGAAATTCCAATGAATGCTACCTAAAGACACAAATATGACAAAAGGTAACTATATTCCAGTTACTTTAATTTTAAGGTCACTGATAGAAAAAGCACCAACTGAAGTCTTTTAAACTCAAACATTTTTGTAAAAGCTGCTTAAGCTGTGCATAGATTATTGTTACAAGATACCTTCATATGCTCTTCTGGAGTTTCATCACCTTGACAGCCATCTTCTAACAAAGGATGCAATGTCTAAAGCAAAATAAGAATCAATTTATGGACATTAATTCAAATTAGCCATTTTCCTTTAATTCAAGTTGTACACATATTAAAAAGACCTTCAAATTATCAACAGAGAAATGGGTGATTTCTTTTATATATCATTTCTGAAAAGATCTGCCAAGCTATGAAGGCTGTTGCTTTAACTCTGACCTTGAGGGGCATTCTGGGAGAATCCTCGGCCAGCCCCACTTCATCCAGCACCACCACAGACACGAATCTGTTGAGGTCCTTATCCTTCTGGTACATGGCACACTGGCGGAACGTTCCCACAATTCCCTCTGGTACCGACAGGGGACTGCACTGAAAGGACACCATTTGTACCTACAAAGAAACACAACTGTAACAGAATCAGCCATGCCATAAATCATGCACTAATTTTACACAATTTCATGCGTCATTGCAAATCTGATACTATTACTATAGGACTAAATTTGGTGATAAATGATATAAACCATTGCCAATTTACAAAAATCTACTGCAAGTCTCCACCTGTTTATAGTTCCTGTAGACCTCTGTATGAGCAGCATTTCCCTGCATGGCATCAGCCACAATGGTCTTGGCCAGAGACTTGGAACTTCCGGGTTTTCCCACCAGGAAGAGGGGGATCCTGAGTTCTATACAAACCACCATCATAAAAACATTCTCTCTCAGGGCCTGGTTCTTAGCTATGTTTGCTTCCAAGTTGTCAATCTCTAGGAAAACATTCTGGCATCTGAAAAATATGTTATCAAATAATGAAAATTATACCATTGTTCCAATTATGAGGCCATAATTTTGTGTAATAAAAGTATTTGCCAGATATGAAAATGACAAAAAAATATGAACAGACTGATTAAAATGATGACAACAATAAAAACCTTGTAATGATATCAGCCATCTGGTCAGGACCTTTAGGGAGCACACAAGGGTGTCGGAATTCTCTTACAATTTCCTCCCGGAACTCCTCCCTGTTTTTCAAACAAGCCTGATAGCAGACACCCAGAGCAAGGACAAGGGATTTAGTCACGTCATTCACAGGCTACAATCAAAGAAAGTAATAAGAGACATTTCAGATTACTGTGGAATCATTTAATTTCGTGGGGACCAATTTTCGTGGATTGTGGGTTTATTGCTTATTAGTGGCGATGTATTTTCGTGGATGGGTTGGTTGTCAGTTTCAATAGAAAAATCAAATCTGTTATAATGAGTTTTCGAGGGTGAGGGTTACCCACAAATTCCATGAAATTGAGCCACCATGAATTCTAATGATTCCACAGTAGATGAATTAGTAATTGTAGTTAAATGCATACATTTATCAGAATTTTTCCATCAAACTGAGTAAATACAAATTTTTTTTAACAATTTTAATCTTTTGATCAGGTCACATGTCAAGGATTCAATGACACATACTAGTGATGACCTTGACCTTTATCATTGCAAAGCAATCCCTTCTTAAAGAAATGAGATTCGTTGCTATTTGCGTTTGTCTGACCTGATGAGTCTGATTTTCCACCATCATTTCTTCCATGTCTTCTACTTCTTCTTCAGAGTCTGTTACTTCCTCCTCTTCCATCAAGTCAAACAGATCAGTATCTCCTTGAGTCTGTCTGTAGAACCAGCTCATCACCTCCAGAACTCGCTCCACATCTCTCAGACTCACAAAACTACACTCGTCCTATAAACAGAATTCATGTAAAACTTATTGCTCTGCAGGTCAAAGCAATGAGAGGGATATGGCTATATCCATATCTAAATCTGAAAACTTCACTTTTCTTGGATGTCTTCCAACAGCTGCAATAACTTGCCGCTAAATATAGTTTTTTATGTGATTGTCAATTCAGTGAATCCATGCATCCTTACCTCCTGCCTTCTCATGAATTCCTGAGCAGATGTCAGAATATGGCTAACAGCAGTGTCTAAATAAGGCACATTGGGTAGCTTTCCTACTTGGATCTGAAATCAGAAGCAATAAAACATCATTTCTATTCTACCATTTTGGGAACATATAATATGAACACAAAGATATATACATATCTTTGGAATTATAGTATAAGATCTAGATACTATTAACAGCATTGAATTCAATTGCATTTAAGATTATAATAACAGTCAAGTGAATCATTGTATGAAATCAGACTATGTTATTTGGTTTTCATTATGGGTTTATGAAATCAGCATTGCCCTTACATATCTGAGAACCATCTGTTTGATGTACATCTCCTCCACTTTGGTGTCCAGCTGACCAAAGTCCCAGACCAGGGGTAGCATGCTCTGAGGGAGAGGCTGCACTCTGTACACCAGTCTCCTCATGGGAACCCGGCCTGTCACACAGAGAAACAGTTAATACACACCACTGACAGTAAACAATATGAAAGTACATAGTATTACCTGTAATTAAGGTCTTCCGTTTCCAACGGAAGACCTTATAGTGATTGTAGTGTTTTTTCTTTCTTTCTTATTAAGGTCTTCCGTTTCCAACGGAAGACCTTATAGTGATTGTAATGTTTCTTATTAAGGTCTTCCGTTTCCAACGGAAGACCTTATAGTGATTGTAATGTTTATTAAGGTCTTCCGTTTCCAACGGAAGACCTTATAGTGATTGTAGTGTTTTTTCTTTCTTTCTTATTATTATTTTTTTCCCCCCTTTTTTGTCGGCAGAATTTCTCAGAGATGGCTTTATGGATTTCCCTGAAATTTTCAGGGATGATAGAAAATGATAATATCTCGAGGTATTTTTTTCATTTTTTCAAAATTCATTTCCGTTCGTCCGTTTCCTGTCCCGCGTCAAAAAACCTTGTTCCCTCAAGATCTCAGAATCGGCAAACACTTGAACATCCAGACTTTTTTGGATGATAGACCTATATCTGTAGATGTGTTTAAACTATTTTGTTTTGTTCGTCGTAACTTCCGGTCGTCACCGGAAGTACTTCAAAAATTATTCTATTTATGTATTAAACTTATTTTACATAAAATGAATCTGATAGTATAAATCCTTACATGTGTCATCTAAGCGATGTTATATAAACAAGAACATTCTACTTCCGGTGAGATATCTCGATTATCTCAAGTAACTTTTTTATAATAAATATTGTTCCCCCGAGATCTCAAAAACTATAAGTGATGAAGATACGAAACTTTTATGGATGATAGACATTTGATTGAAGATGTGTTTAACTTGTTTTATTTTGTCGACCGTCACTTCCGGTCCACACCGGAAGAGTTCAAACAAATCAAGCTATTTATCAGTTTAACTGTTTTCCTTTGATAGTATTAGTTAGCTCGATGAACAATAATGTGCGATGGGCAAGTACACAACAAATAATAAATTAACTTTTCATTGAGCACTTCCGTTTGTCCGTTTCCTGTCCCGAGACAAAAAAAAACTTATTTCGACGAGATTTCAAAAACGGTAACGACTTGAACAACCAAACTTTGTGGGATGATACTGACCTATGTATGAACATGTATTTACTATATTTTGTTTTACCCGGCGTAACTTCCGGTCGTCACAGGAAGTACACCAAAATTTGATTATTTAATAATATTTGGGTTATTTAGCATGGAAGTTACATTTTAGCAACATAAATACAAAAGTTCATCTACACATGGATAAATAAACGAAAAAATTCTACTTCCGGTGAGACATCTCAAATATCTCAGGTAGTTTTCTTTTATAAAAATTTTGTACACGGAGATCTCAGAAACTGTAAGAGACCAAGATACAAAACTTATATAGATGAAAGACATTTGATTGAACATGTGTTTAACGGGTTTCATTTGGTCGTCCGTCACTTCCTGTTCTCACTCGAAGCATTCAAGCAAAATGAAGTTTTTTTTTTAAAGTTTAGATTTTTTTAAACAATTTACTCAGTGTGATGAACAGTAACGTACCGTAGGTAAATGTACTAAAAATATCTACTTTTAATTTCCTTAATCACTTCCGTTTGTCCGTTTCCGGTCCTGAAACAGAAACCTTTTCTCAGCGAGATCTCATAATTAACAAAAACTTGAACATCAAAACTTTAGGAAAGACAGAACAATGTATGAGGATATGTCTACTATGTTCTGTCTGATCCGGCGTAACTTCCGGTCGTCACAGAAAGTACTCAAAAATTGACTTTTTGTCTTTTTGTTTTGTTTTACATAGAAATGATAAGTGGGAAATTCCATTACAGTATATGTTATATCCATTTTCGTTTTACAAGACAAATGAATTTTTTTAAGATTAATACATCAGGTACGGAAGACCTTTTTGTTGCTATAGCAACAAGAGTCTAGTTATTATTATTATTTTTTTCCCCTTTTTTTGTCCACAAGATTTCTCAGAGATGGCTGGATAGATTTTCTTCAAATTTTCAGGATTGATAAAGAATGATAATATCTCGAGGCGTTTTTTTCATTTTCTCAAAATTCACTTCCTGTCGTTCGTTTCCTGTCCCGCGGCAAAAAGCTATGGTCAATGAGATCTCAGAAACGATAAAGACTTGAACATCCAAACTTTGAGGGATGATAGACCTATATGTGTAGATGTGTTTAACCTATTTTGTTTTGTTCGTCGTAACTTCCGGTCGTCACCGGAAGCACTTTAAAAAATAATTCTTTTACGTATTTAATTTAATTTACATAGAATGAATATATAAGTATAAATCTTTATATATGTCATCTAAGCGATGTTCAATCAACAGAAAAATTCCACTTCCGGTGAGATATCTCAAATATCTCAGGTAGCTTTCTAAAAATAAATTTTATACCCCCGAGATCTCAAAAAGTTTAAGTGATCAAGGCACGAAACTTTTATGGATGATAGACATTTGACTGAAGATGTGTTTAACTGTTTATATTTTGTCGGCCGTCACTTCCGGTCCACACCGGAGGAGTTCAAACAAATCAAGCTGTTTATAAGTTTAACTGATTTTCTTTTCCAATTTTAGAGAACGTGATAGGCAATAAAACACAGTTGTCAAATGAATAAAAAATTCTAACTTTCAATTTTCACTGAATACTTCCGTTTGTCCGTTTCCTGTCCCAAAACAAAAAACTTGACTCCTCGAGATCTTAAATATGGTAATGACTTGAACAATCAAACTTTGCAGGATGATAGACCTATATATGTAGATGTTTTTACACTATTTTGTTTTGTTCGGCGTAACTTCCGGTCGTCACAGGAAGCACTTCAAAAATTATTTTTTTTTTTTACCTTTTGTAGTTATTTTACATAGAATAATTATTTTAGTATGGATCTTTTCATAAGTCATTTATGCGATGTTAAATAAACAAAAAAAAAAGATCCATTTCCGGTGAGATATCTCAAATATCTCAAGTAGCTTTTTTATACTAAATTGTGTACCCGCCGTTAATCAGAAACTGTTAGTGATCAAGACACAAACTTATATAGGTGATAGACATTTGATAGAAGATGTGTTAACCGTGTTACATTCTGTCAGCCGTCACTTCCGGTCCTCACCGGAAGGGTTCAAACAAATGACATTGTTGATAAGTTTAACTGGGTTTTTTTACACTGTTTCAGTAAGCTTGATAAACAGTAGTGTACGAGAGGAAAATGTTTAAGATATATTAACATTTTTTTTCATTAAGCTATTCTATTCGTCCGTTTCCTGTCCCGAGACAATAAATCTTTTCTCAACGAGATCTCATAACTGACAAATGCTTAAGCATCCAACTTCCGGTCGTCAGAGCAAATTTCAAAAATGACTTTTTCTCGTTTTGTTTTGTTTCACAAAGAAAAATATATTGAAAGATTCCATCACAGTATCGATTATATCCTTTTTCTTTTTATAAGAGAAATGCATTTTTTTTTTACAGATTTATACATGAGAAACGGAAGACCTTTTTATTGCTATAGCAACAAGATTCTAGTTATTATTATTTTTTTTTTTCCTTTTTTTGTCCACAAGATTTCTCAGAGATGGCTGAATAGATTGTTCTGAAATTTTCAGGACTGATAGAGAATGATTATATCTCCAGGCGTTTTTTTCATTTTTTCAAAATTCATTTCCCGTCGTCCGTTTCCTGTCCCGCGTCAAAAAACCTTGTTCCCTCGAGATCTCAGAATCGGCAAACACTTAAACATCCAGACTTTGTGGGATGATAGACCTATTTCAGTAGATGTGTTTAAACTATTTTGTTTTGTTCGTCGTAACTTCCGGTCATCACCGGAAGCACTTCAAAAATTATTATATTTATGTATTTAATTTATTTTACATAGAATGAATCTGATAGTATAAATCTTTACATGTGTCATCTATGCGATGTTAAACAAACAAGAACATTTCTACTTCCGGTGAGATATCTCAATTATCTCAGGTAACTTTTTTAAAACAAATTTTGTTCCCGCGAGATCTTAAAAATTATAAGAGATTAAGACATGAAACTCTTATGCATGATAGACATTTGAATGAAGATGTGTTTAACCGGTTTTATTTTGTCAACCGTCACTTCCGGTCCTAACCGGAAGGGTTCAAACAAATCAAGTTGTTTATAAGTTTAACTGTTTTTCTTTGACAGTTTCAGTTAGATTGATAAACAATAATGTACGACAGGAAAAGATATAAAAATTACTAACTTTTATTTTCATTGAGCACTTCCGTTTGTCCGTTTCCTGTCCCGAAACAAAAAACCTTGTTTTCATGAGATCTCAAAATCGGTCAGGATTTGAACAACCAAACTTTGTTGAATGATAGACCTATGTATGTACAAGGTTTACCACTATTTTGTTTTATCCGGCGTAACTTCCGGTCGTCACAGGAAGTACTCCAAAATTTGATTTTTTGAAACTTTTTTGGTATTTAGCATAGAAATAACTTCTCATTAATAGATACAATTGGTCATCTACACACGGTTAAATAAATGAAAAAATTCTACTTCCGGTGAGATATCTCAAATATCTCAGGTAGCTTTCTTTTATACACATTTTGTTACCGTGAGATCTCAGAAACTGTAAGAGATCAAGATACAAAACTTACAATGATGATAGACATTAAAATGAAGATGTGTTTAAAGGGTTTTATTTTGTCTTCCGTCACTTCCGGTTCTCTCTGGAAGCGTACAAGCAAATGAAGTTTTTAATAAATTTAAACTGTTTTCTTTGATTATTTTATTCACTCAATGAACAGTTATGTATTATTAGTAAATGTACTGAAAATACTTAATTTTAATTTCTTTAATCACATCTGTTTGTCCATTTCCGGTCCCGAGACAAAAAATCTTTTTTCAACGAGATCTCATTACTGACAAAAACTTGAACATCCCAACTTTAAGAAAAGACAGAACAATATATGAAGATATGTTTACCATGTTCTCTTTGATCCGGCGTAACTTCGGGTCGTCAGACCAAGTACTCAAAAAGGACTATCTTTTTTGTTTTGTTTTACATAGAAATAGTTACTAGAAAATTCCATCACAGTATCTTATATATCCTTTTTTATTATTAGAGAAATGCATGTATTTTACAGATTAATACATGAGGAACGGAAGACCTTTTTGTTGCTATAGCAACAAGAGTCTAGTTATGTTTACTTGTTCATTTGATAATTCTTACCCATTCTGTCTGTTGTTTTTTCTGCATCCACATGGTAACCCAATCCTGCCTGTTCTAAACGCTTGATCAAGTCTTCTGAGTGTCTGCAATTAGTATTAAAAGGTGTTTTATTCCTACTACTTAAGCAAAAGGACCTCACAGTAAATAATATTATAGAGAAAAAAAAGATGACACATTTTCTATAAAGAATGTAAGGATCAATTAAAAACATTTTAGGGACTAAAACAGCTTCAAACTAGATTATTACAAGGATGTTAAGTGTAGTATAACATACTTTCTGTATGGGTTACAGGCGGCCACGATTTTGAGGGACTGACACAGTTTCAGTGGTTCCCCCTCCATGGCGTGGTCACACATGATCTCCTTAATCAGACCGATGGCCTCCGTGGTGTTGGCCTCATCAAAGAACAACACTGTGTACAGTTTCTGTCCATAGTTAGCCGTGTTCTCCTGGGCTATCCTCTCCGCTTCCTCAACTTTTCTGATAATGTCACTTCTCCTAGTACCACCATGGACCTATGTAGAATCAGTAAGAAATTATATTGAAATTGTGTATGAGAAAAAATAAATAATTCTATCTCACAAAGCAAATTGTGTAAGAGAAAAAATAAATAATTCTATCTCACAAAGCAACTGGAATTTAAATCTTTTTCTATTGTTCTTTTGTGTATAGTAAGCACTTCTGAATAGTTTTTAATAAGTGAAAAATTCTTAATATCAATGACAATACATTCAATGAATATCTACATGTACCTTCATCAGAACCATGTTCTGTACTTCCACACCAATAGGACACTGCAGCTGACACATAAACTTGACAAGCCGGGTCTTTCCACATCCTGTCTCTCCCATAATGATCACTGGGATGTCACATCTAAAACAGAGGAGAAACATAAAATTAACTCTTTAGAAAGCAAAAAACTTATTTAATGTCTTTTCGGAAAACAATACCATAAAAGTATCATGCTTGAACATAAAAAAGAAATTTGAACTAAATAGGCAAGACAAACTCTTCATATTACTTTAAAGCTTCTTAATATACCTAAATCGCATATAGATAGCCAGAATTTTCTTCACATTATCTGTTGTAAGTTCATAGGTCGGGTCAGGGTCATAAGGAACATCTACCCCCATCACACTGCACAGCTTGCTCAACTTTTCTTCTCTGTAACAAAACAAGAGCCATTATCTCTTTCCCTGTACATGAAGGAAAGAGCAGAAAACAGGAGGGAAAATTCTGAACTAATATTATAGGAATGGTCTTGTAATTCTGTGTCAATACCTTGGCAGACTGTCAAAGTTTTCATTGATGGGGACTCTGTTCCTCTTGAGTGCGTCCTGTAAATTCCTCTGCATGATGCCTGTTTCCAGCAAAGTCCCAGTCTGGGCATCCACAAGGTTACCAGTCTGTCGATCAATGTTGAAGCCCAGGAATGTCATGGTAATGCGGTCCATGTTAAAAAACAGGTAGGGATGAGGGCTGTAAAAAACATTCACATGCAGTTTAAGAACTAGGTAAGTTTCAGTCATATTTTGCCCTGTTTTAGAGTGATTTTTAAAAATATCACAAGAAATTGAAATGTAACATTTATTTACACAAAAATACCCATAAATTAAGAATCTATAAATAGTTAGCTGATAATACTTTCACAAGGTTAATTGTGACGTCACAAACAGTGCATTTTCCCGTAATTTTCATAAAACTGAGCAGAAGACACCATTTCCTTAGTAGTTTTTTTAATAAAAAAAATATGTCCGCAGCTGTCGCCCACGATGAAACTGTTGTGGGCGACGGCTGCGGACACATTTTCTTCTTCAAAAAACTATGAGAAAATGTGCCATTTTTAATTATTTTTGACCAAATCTTGAAATATGCCAAAATGTTGAAGTCATAATTATTTTTTGAAACAAGATAAAAGTGTATAACTTGGGACTTTATATACACACAGGTTCAAGATGGTGTATGTGTATTTTTAAGAGATTTAAACGACTTTTGAATTTTAGGGCAAATATTGAAAGAAACTGTACCTTCTTCTTTGCTAACATTTCTTAAAAGTAAAAAAAAATATTTAAAAAAAGGTTAAAAAAAATGTAAGATTAAACTAGAGCAAAGCTCGTTGCAAAGCAACGAGTGGGTCTTCCGTTAATGTCGAGAGTAAAGCTAAATGTTCCTGTAAGGAGCAACGTTCTTAAACCAATAACAAGAGTAACTAAAACAAAAAGATAAAAATCGAATAATTCTTGGTACGACTTAACAAAATCCGAATGATTTTTAGTACGAATTAACAAAAACCTTTACGATTTCAAGAACGACTTAACAAAAAATGTGTCAAAGTACGACCTAACAAAAATCGAATTATTTCTGGTACGAGTTAATTTCACTTTGAACTTTACGCTATTTTTTAAACCAAGAACGCGAAATTAAAATTTCCGGAAAAATCAATTTTTGAACCCCAATATCTCTGCAATGCATCGTCCGATTTAAAAACGGATTTCAGTTTCGTATTCAGCATTATAAATTCTACAAAGATCATAAACTTTTGAAATTCAAACAAAAAATTCGAAATTTTGAAAATTTTAAAAGACTTCCGGTTTGGACCGGAAGTGACGGAATATTAATTCCAGCCTTATTTCCAAATAAAAATGATAAATGTACAAACACAAAAAATTTCAAGTCTCTATCTTAAAGCGTTTTCGAAAAATCCCCTGGACAAAATCACTTTTTCAAAATTTTAAAATTGACGTAACGTAAAAATGGAAGTGACGTTGTAAATGAAATTTTAATAGCGTAAAGGGACGATAAAGGCACATAATTTCTGAAAGTTTCATTGAAATTGGTTGAAAACTTTTTGAGATATGAAGCTTCAAAAAAGTCAGAAAAATAAAGAAAAAGAATAATAATAATAATAATAATAATAAAAAGAAACCGTAGAATAACAAGAGGGTCTTCCGTTGGAAACGGAAGACCCTAAATACCAAATACACAATCCAATCAAAATGATAAACAAGGGGAATGCTGTAAATGTGACAGCAAACTGGGGTTTCTTTTGTGTGAACAGTATCCGTAATCCATTTGCTAATATGAACTTGCATTGTTTAACCTTTGGTTTGATCTCATGTGATAAACACAACCTAAACTAAACCCGATTCCAACCTGAAATAATTGCAATCACAATTTCGTCTCAGTATTTTTTTTCATATTTATAAAAAAATCAATGTATGTATAATATCTCTATGGTGTATATCTGTACAATTAAACTGAAAATAACTTCCTATCTTAAAAACTGCAAGAGGATTTACATATATATAGAAAAACAATGCACCCAGAGTGCAACATTATGGAAAAATTCAATAGCTGAGACTTAATTTCTCACAAATTCACAAAGACAAAATACAAGTAATATACACATCTTGCATATATGTACAATTGAACTGCAAAAGAAAACAAGAGGCCCATGGGCCACATCGCTCACCTGAGGAACAATAGGAATGATAAAATCAGCTTTGGCCACACCAATTCAATTTCTTGTTCTTCGGACAAATGACCTAAAAAAGTAGGGGCGGGCGAGCGATTTGATAATTATAATATTATTATTTTGTTTTGACATAATTTCCAGGCGGTACATAAAAAAGGGGGAGCGAGCGATTATATTTTTTAAAAATTTTTTTTACATTTGGAGAGTAAAAAGGACTTAAGGACTACGGACCCAATTCAAGATTTCGCACCTCTGCGCAGAAACCGCGCATATGCTATAAATATGACTGTCGTAATTACGTACATCAGAATAAGAGAAAATAATAAAATTTTCATTATACTAAAGATAACTTGTGATGCCAAAATATTTTAAGTGAAGAAAAATTAAGAAAAAAAATTAGTCCGAATTTCCTCTGTTTGCAACATGTCCGTTATATTTCCACAGTTTATAAATCATACAACGCCGAAAGGGAGTTTATAGTCTTATATTCTGGTAGATATTGAATTTATACATTAACTGAACAATATTTATATATACAGCAGTTAATGTAACATCAGGCAATAAATAATTATGTCCTTTTTTCAATGACATTTCTGAATAAAAATAAACCATGCCGTGAACTTTGACACAACCCCTCAAAAAATTTAGGTCGATGACCTACATTTTTTTTCTGTTCATCGGTAAGCTAATTGACTTCTTAATATTACAATTTAATTAGAGTAAAAAATCTATTGCAGAATTTTTAGAATATCAGTTTTTATACCACGCCCCAGAAAATTCCCATTACTTTCTATTATAACTGCCGATTTTTGTACCCAAATTTTGTAACGCCCCTATTAAAAAAAGGAAGTTGATGATCATGTAATTTTTTTATTGATTTTCACTCACCATTAACTGATTAACATTATATAAAAATTTGAATAAAAAATCTATTGTAGAAATGAATTGGGTCCGCCGTCCTTAAAATCTATATAAAGCTAAATAATCATGTAAAATATGAAACATTAAATGATTTCCATTTATCTGCACTCAATTATTGTAGATCAACAATACATATACAACCTAAATTAATTATCGAGATTGACATGTTTGTTTTCTTCACTGAATTCAAATGCAAATATTGTTTGTTACAAACATGACTTTTATGATAATTTTGCCTTTTTTGGCTTGGCTTTAATGTAAATTATTATTATTATTGTGATATACAAAATAAGTCTAAATAAATATAGGATGAGAAGAAACTATTTAATATTCAAAAAGCTTATAGATGTAGTTAGTCTTTCATGTTTGTGTGATCACAACTAGATAAATAATAAAATCAAAAACATTGAACAAATTTACAATACAGAAAGTCTTTGACTGATTCACAATGAATACAAATAGGAGGAAGGTAATGTCTCAGTGAAGCATTGAAGAAGCAGGTTTCCACATCTCAAGAGCAGGCTAAAGCTCTTCAAACCATTTAAATCAAGCTTTGAATTCTTTGTTCCTGGAACAATGGAAACACCAGTAGTGAAGTTAATCTTCCTCCTTTATGTGTTGAAGATGAACCTTCTAACTGAAATATACCACATTCACAGCAGTTATAAATATGGTTACACAGTAACAATATGATCAAGTTTTGCCATTGAGCTATTGACATTGTTCATTATTTCATCTAATAATGATAGTTTACAATATCACTTACTTGGTCTATTGTAAATTTTTGTAGTTGTAAATGCAATTGCCACATTCTTCGCACAGGAAAATGTTCCAACCCTTTTGAATATTGCATAAGTCTATATTTTGACGACCAACTTCACTTTGAGAATTAATATGACCTGTAGGCATCAATGGTATTCTACACATAGACCTGTGTTAAAATTTAGAGAAAATATAGTAAATGTACATGTGTATTGTCAATTCTAAGACCAAAAGACGCAATAAAAACATCTCTATAAAATAATTAATTTCTATATTCTTCTGACTCAACCCCTGCTTTATATTTTAGATGGAGTGTGTGTGTCTTCCCCACACGATATGCAGCAGTATGTAATAGAGAGGGTTAGAGCCAAAGGAATCTAAAAAAGTGTAGTTATGAATTTTTATATACTTACATCCAAGCGTATTTAAAATCTTAACTCCAATGTCCAAAAGTTTTGCTTCTATAAACTGAGCTGATATATTGACCAATCCATGCTGTCATCCTCATTTTGATTACCAAGTCTCTCGAAGAGTTTAAATTAGTCGATAAGACATCGAAAGTCGTATTGTTGGCAGTGCTTGTAGTAAAACACATCATCGTTTTCTGTTGTTTTTCACTTTGAGATTTAAAAACAGCGTATGTTGTTCAAGAGAATCAACGTTTATTCTCTTACTACTAAGGAATAGCAAATTTCCGGTGATTTCTAAACGCAAATGAGACCGAGAATATAAAGTAAAAAATAAATTGGAGCGGGAAACGGAACGAAATTTTCCGGACTCGGGAAATTTAAAATAATATTATTTTTGCACTTTTCTTAAAATACGAGCGTGCGGGTCCGACGAACAAGAAATTGAATTGGTGTGGCCTTAATGGAGTCATAATAAAAACTATCTGGACAATGTAGTATAATACATGTAGATCCTGTATAAAAAAAAATCAATTTTTTCAACTGGATATTCTAATGTTTATTATCATTAGTCCCTTTTCTAACAGGATGATTTTATAGTCATATCACATGTTGAGCATTGTGGCTCTCAAAAAGATCCTAAACAATTGTTTATAAATGGGATATAAACCTACATCAAACTCTGAACCCCTTGTGAGACCCAATTGTCCAGGAATCATCCAGATGCCAAAATCTAAACATAATTAAATAATCACCTGGCTGATTAGTTTCTGAGAAGAAGATTTTTAAAGATTTTCTCTTAATATTCCTATTTAAAAATTCCACCCCCATTGTGGCCCCACTCTACCCCCAGGAATCATGATTTTTTCAGCTTTGAATCTACAATACCTGAGGATGCTTCCAAACAAGTTTAAGCTTTCGTAGCTTATTAGTTTCTGAGAAGACGATTTTTAAAGATTTACTCTATATATTCCTATGTAGAGATTCGATCCCCAATTGTGGCTCCACTCCACCCCTGGGGGAAATGATTTTCACAACTTTAAATAAACACTACCTGAGAATGCTTCCACACAAGTTTCAGCTTTCCTGGCTAATTAGTTACTGAGAAGAAGAATTTTAAAGATTTACTCTATATATTCCTATGTAAAAAGTTGACCCCCCCCCCAATTGTGGCCCCACCCTACCCTCAGAGTCATGATTTTCACAACTCTGAATCTACACTACTTTAGGATGTTTCCACATAAGTTTCAGCTTGGTTCTTGAGAAGAAGATTTTTAAAGATTTACTCTATATATTCCTATGTTAAAAATCAACCCTCCATTGTAGCCCCACCCTACCCCCGGGGGTCATGATTTCTACACTACCTGTGGATGCTTCCACAGAAGTTTCAGCTTTTCTGGTCAAATGGTTCTTAAGAAGAAGATTTTTAAAGATTTACTCTACATATTCCTATGTAAAAAGTCGACCCCCCCATTTTGGCTCCACCCTTCCCCAGGGGGTCATGATTTTCACAACTTTGAATCTACACTACCTGAGGATGCTTCCACATAAGTTTCAGCTTTCCTTGCCAAATGATTCTTGAAAAGAAGATTTTTAAAGATTTACTCTATATATTCCTATGTAAAAAGATGACCTCCCCCATTCTGGCCCCACCCTACCTCAGGGGGTCATGCTTTTCTCAACTTTGAATCTACACTACCTGAGGATGCTTCCACATAAGTTTCAGCTTTTCTGGCCAAATGGTTCTTGAGAAGAAGATTTTTAAACATTTACTCTATATATTCCTATGTAAAAAGTCGACCCCCCATTATGGCCCCATCCTACCCCAGGGGGTCATGATTTTCACAACTTTGAATCTACACTACCTGAGGATGCTTCCACATAAGTTTCAGCTTTTCTGGCCAAATGGTTTTTTAGAAGAAGATTTTTAAAGATTTACTCTATATTTCCTATGTAAAAAGTCGACCCCCCCCCCCATTGTGGCCCCACCCTACCCCCGGGGGTCATGATGTTTACAACTTTGAATCTACACTACTTGAGTATGCTTCCACATAAGTTTCAACTTTCCTGGCATAACGGTTTTTGAGAAGAAGATTTTTAAAGATTAACTCTATATATTCCTATGTAAAAAGTCGACCCCCCATTATGGCCCCATCCTACCCCCGGGGGTCATGATTTTCACAACTTTGAATCTACACTACCTGAGGATGCTTCCACATAAGTTTCAGCTTTTCTGGCCAAATGGTTCTTGAGAAGAAGATTTTTGAAAATTTCTTGAAAATTTTCATTAATTCTTAATTATCTCCCCTTGTAAGAGGGCTTGGTCCTTAATTTTCACAACTTTGAAATCCTTAGGCTAAGGATGCTTTGTGCCAAGTTTGGTTGAAATTGGCCCAGTGGTTCTTGAGAAGATGTTGAAAATGTGAAAAGTTTACAGACAGACGAACAGACGGACGACAGACAAAATGTGATCAGAATAGCTCACTTGAGCTTACAGCTCAGGTGAGCTAAAAAGTTCTCATCTTGAAACTGTAGAAGGCGTTTTCCGAACAAACGGGGTACTCTATATGCAACATTTTGTTTAAAAAATGACCACTAAGTTCAACAGCTGGTATTTTTCTCAAGTTTGATCAGAAATTAAAATCCAAGTAATATGCACATCTCTGATATGTATACAATTACTGTGGAATCATTAGATTTCGCGGTGGCTCAATTTTCGTGGTATTCGTGGGTACCTCTCAACCACGAATTAACATCCTCCATGAATTAATAAAATAGGGTTATAAAGTCATATTTCCTTTTGTAAGTATAAGAAAATACACGAAATTACATCCCCAAGAACCTATAAAATTTCAGCAATCCACGAAAATTGGCCCCCACGAATTTTAATGATTCCACAGTAATCAGCAAAAAAAAAAAAAATTGGGACATTTCTATCTTGAAAATGTAAGAGGAGTGAAAATTGGCTTCTCTTATATTCCAACAAATGACTAAGCTTAGCAGCTGTACCCAAGCAGTATGCACATCTCCAATATCTGTCCAAAAACTTCCAATATTGAAAACTGAAAGAGGAGTTATCTGGACAAAAGGAGTACCTTTTTGGCAGCTGCCCACCCGCCATTTTCATCATTTTAATAACCGGATTTTTCCTGCGGAATACTCAGTGAAATTCCTTACCTCACAACATTTCCTGCATCCTTATCAAATTCTGAAATAATTTTTCATACCTGCTTTCCCAAGTCCTCCTGAGCTGAAACTGTCGTAAATCTGCCTCATCATTCTCCTCCTCTTCATCCACCGAGTCTATCCTTTTCAACATCTGTATGGGGGACTCCTCACTCATATTCAGGGATCGAGTGGCAAAATCCTGTAAAAAGATGATGTTCAGAGACAAATAATTTGTTAAAATCTGAGATCAAGCAGTTTTTTTAAAGTTGCTTTTTTCAAAAGAATGAAGATATTTAAAAAAAACTATATTTATTCAAAACTATACAAGTTCCAAATTCAAGAAATTTTAAAGTAAAATTCAAATACTCGAGACATCTGGATGAGGAATCTCAGGACAAACTGAGCAAAGCCTGGAAGATCTTCTGCAGCTGCTTGGGAGAGGTAAGCCGAACTTTCAAAGTCCACCAGCTGAGTGTTTAGGAACCAGACAAAATGACGAAGTTCTGCCCAGGATGGGTCAGGAATTCCACAGTGCCTGTTATTGAAAATTTAATTAAGGATTGCTTTCACTGTGGGCTTGAGTTTTCAAAAAAATATTTTTGAAAAATTCAACATCTGAAGTCAATATTTAAGGAATAAGGAATCATTCTTTGAGTATTATGAGGTGATAATTTTGGTCGGGGCGTGATCAAATCCAGTAAAGCCCGAAGGGCTTTATGATAGATTTGATCACGCCCCGACCGAAATTATCACCTCATAATTAGAGTTGGGTATTGCCAGTAAAAACCATATTGCGATATATTGCAATATCATACTCTGAATATTGCGATATATTGCAATATATTGTAAATACATAAACTTTGATATTTTTATAAATAAACTAATAAATGTGACCAAAATCTAGGGCTTTCAATGACTTTGTAACATTGTAATTAGGTTCTAATGTGTGTGTTGTAAGATATAACACATCAGTTCATATTTAACAAGAGCACCGCTAAGAGCTACATACATGCATGAATCATTGTGTGGGAGATGGATTATTTAGGAATAAACAGTCATGTAAATGCAATTGAGGAGACCAAAATGTTTTGTGGAAAGACAGGGCATACATTAAGCATTTATGCCTATAACTTAGATCAGAGTAAAAATGAAATATGACATAAGTATTCATCTCCTTAAAACTGGACTAGTTCCATTCTAAGTAATACGGGGAAAATTTCCCAATATTCAATGTAAATCGGATGAATTTAATCTCTTGCCCGCTTAACAAGCTGAAGTAGACATACACACACACACGCACAACAGCGATGCTATATCCCCTTCGCAACAAGTTGCGCGAGGGGATAAAAAAAATCCCAACTATTTACGTATTAATTAATTTTACTCAAAAAACTGTTGAAATATTAGATAAATAAAGAAATATTTCCATGAGTATTTGCTCACAAATCACATAATTGTTTTGTAATCGTCAGCCATTTTGAATAAACAATGTTAATACTATTCAAACCGGAACGATAAAATGCCCTTTCCCGAGAAAAAAAAAAACTTCGACTCAAACGAAAAAAAACCCGAAGAAAATCAGGTAACGCTTAATATTAAGTAATTCTTTATATTATCGTAATGTTTTCTATATTTTACGTCCATAAGAAAATAAATAAATAAATAAAACTTTATAACCTGATCCTCTTCCGTAGTCACACACGTCTACCATACACATAGTTACTATCGTTACATTTACATCTGGTGCCTTGTCGATGTCAAACACTTTATTTAGTTTATATCAGCTGTTTCTTTAAAAAAAAAATTTCTTATATATTCATATATATCATAAAATACCGGTATTTGATTTTAATATCGCGATACATTGTCAGCAAGGATTAAACCGCAATATACCGATATACCGGTAATATTGCACATCCTTACTCATAATATTCAAAGAATGATTCCTTATTACTTATATTTATATAATTTCAATCCATCGTAGGATTAAATATTTAAATATAAATAAGCAAACCCCGCTGGCGCCTCAATTTGGCGTCATTTGAAGTTATAGGTTATATAGTACAAAATCGATACGTAGTGTTATCACAGGCAAAGACACTGGAAAATGTAAATATTGATTGTTCTAAACAGACAAAAAAACAATGTTATTAATAGATATCAATTGTTATATCCATATTTTGTTTATTTGAGGAAGATATATAAAATGACAAAGGTAGAATTACATGTACATTGAAACAGAGGAAATTCGGACTAAATTTTTCATCCTTTTCCTTTTTTTGCCTTAAATTTTTTTGGAGCAATATATCATAAACATTACGTTATTGTAGAATTTTAATCGTTTTGCATATGTTGTGTCAGTAAAATATGTTACATTTTAGGATTCCTGGCTGATACGCAAAAAGAGGGGGTTCAAAATATTATGGCCGCGATATTTTGAACCCCCCTCTAATTTTCATTGCTATTGGAGAGGGGGTTCAAAATATTATGCCCGCGATATATTGAACCCCCATCCTATATCCAATTCCCTTTGGAGAGGGGGTTCAAAATATTATGGCCGCGATATTTTGAACCCCCCTATAATTTTCATTGCTATTGGAGAGGGGGTTCAAAATATTATGCCCGCGATATTTTGAACCCCCCTCTAATTTTCATTGCTATTGGAGAGGGGGTTCAAAATATTATGCCCGCGATATATTGAACCCCCATCCTATTTCCAATTCCCTTTGGAGAGGGGGTTCAAAATATTATGGCCGCGATGTTTTGAACCCCCCCTCTAATTTCCAATTCCCATTGGAGAGGAGGTTCAAAATATTATGGCCGCGATATATTGAACCCCCAACCTATTTCCAATTCCCTTTGGAGAGGAGGTTCAAAATATTATGGCCGCGATATATTGAACCCCCAACCTATTTCCAATTCCCTTTGGAGAGGGGGTTCAAAATATTATGGCAGCGATATTTTGAACCCCCCTCTAATTTTCATTGCTATTGGAGAGGGGGTTCAAAATATTATGCCCGCGATATATTAAACCCCCATCCTATTTCCAATTCCCTTTGGAGTGGGGGTTCAAAATATCGCAGCCATAATATATTGAACCCCCTCTCCAATAGCATTAAAAATTAGAGGGGGTTCAAAATATCTCAGCCATCATATTTTAAACCCCCTTTTCAATGGGAATTGGAAATAGGAGGGGGGGGGGTCAAAATATCACAGCCATAATATTTTGAACCCCCTTTCCAATGGGAATTGGAAATAGGAGGGGGGGTCAAAATATCGCAGCCATAATATTTTGAACCCCCTCTCCAATGGGAATTGGAAATAGGAGAGGGGGGGTCAAAATATCGCAGCCATAATATTTTGAACCCCCTCTCCAATGGGAATTTAAAATTGGAGGGGGGTTCAATATATCGCAACCATAATATTTTGAACCCCCTCTCCAATAGCAATGAAAATAGGAGGGGGGTTCAAAATATCGCTGCCATAATATTTTGAACCCCCTTTCCAATGGGAATTGGAAATAGGAGGGGGGGTCAAAATATCGCAGCCATAATATTTTGAACCCCCTCTCCAATGGGAATTGGAAATAGGAGGCCCGGGTTCAAAATATCGCAGCCATAATATTTTGAACCCCCTCTCCAATGGGAATTGGAAATAAGAGAGGGGGGTTCAAAATATCGCAGCCATAACATATTGAACCCCCTCTCCAATAGCATTGAAAATTAGAGGGGGGTTCAAAATATCGCAGCCATAATATTTTGAACCCCCTCTCCAATGGGAATTTGAAATTGGAGGGGGGTTCAATATATCGCAGCCATAATATTTTGAACCCCTTCTCCAATAGCAATGAAAATAAGAGGGGGGTTCAAAATATCGCAGCCATAATATTTTGAACCCCCTCTCCAATAGGAATTGAAAATTGGAGGGGGGTTCAAAATATCAGGGCCATAATATTTTGAACCCCCTCTCCAAAAGCAATGTAAATTAGCGGAGGGTTCAAAATATCGCAGCCATAATATATTGAACCCCCTCTCCAATAGCATTAAAAATTAGAGGGGGGTTCAAAATATCGCAGCCATAATATATTGAACCCCCTCTCCAATAGCATTAAAATTTAGAGGGGGGTTCAAAATATCACAGCTATAATATTTTGAACCCCCTTTCCAATGGGAATTGGAAATAGGAAGGGGGGGGGTCAAAATATTGCAGCCATAATATTTTGAACCCCCTTTCCAATGGAAATTGGAAATAGGAGGGGGGGTCAAAATATCGCAGCCATAACATATTGAACCCCCTCTCCAATAGCATTGAAAATTAGAGGGGGGTTCAAAATATCGCAGCCATAATATATTGAACCCCCTCTGCAATAGCATTGAAAATTAGAGGGGGGTTCAAAATATCGCAGCCATAATATTTTGAACCCCCTCTCCAATAGCATTGAAAATTAGAGGGGGGTTCAAAATATCGCAGCTATAATATTTTGAACCCCCTCTCCAATAGCAATAAAAATTAGAGGGGGGGATCAAAATATTGCAGCCATAATATATTGAACCCCCTCTCTATTAGCATTGAAAATTAGAGGGGGGTTCAAAATATCGCAGCCATAATATTTTGAACCCCCTTTCCAATGGGAATTGGAAATAGGAGAGGGGGGTTCAAAATATCGCAGCCATAATAATTATTGAACCCCCTCTCTAATAGCATTGAAAATTAGAGGGGGGTTCAAAATATCGCAGCCATAATATTTTGAACCCCCTCTCCAATAACAATAAAATTTAGAGGGGGGGGGGTTCAAAATATCGCAGCCATAATATATTGAACCCGGGGTTCAATATTTTATAGGGGGGTTCAATATTTCGCAGCGATATATTGAACCCGGGTTCAAAATATCGCATAATATATTGAACCCGGGTTCAATATTTCGCGGTATCAAAATATTGAAAAAAGGATGACTGCACTTAAGGACATGCGATATTTGCGAGAAAATAAACTTTTAAAAGAAGAATTTTTCTTTCAATCATAGAAATGGTCAACATCTAAACTGCAACTTTATGTAATTGCGTTAAATAAAAGTATGTTGTTACCAAGTACGAATTTGCTTTCATAGGCGGGGGTCATCCCTATTTCTTGAGTCTCCATACGATAATGAGGACGCCCACTTTTATACTGACTTCATACATAGTCAGCGCATGTTTGTCTATTGTTCTCCGTTTAACAGTAGTTGTATATTTGCATTATCGAAGTTATGTCAAAGGGAGATTAATAGACAAACATGCGCTCATGGTTTCAATGTGAAAAAACTGCTCCTTCTTACTTTCGCTTTCCCTGTTGTAACCAAGGGTAGATGCATGTTGAATATTATAATTCACCACGTGATTTCTCACCTCAGGTAACTTTGTGAATACAAAATTCTATCACCTGACGTGTAAGGTAGCAACTTATGTGCTAACTAGGACAATGTTTTCGAACACGTTAAGTTGTGAAGCATTGATTAAAAGTCTTCTGTACTTACATGGGCGTGGTCTAATTGTTGAAACCATAGTAAATAGTATACTTCTACCATATAGAATAGATAGGGTTATATGGTGAAAGAGTGATCACATAAATTCTTATACATGGCATTGTTATTCATGGTAGTCTAATTTTAGTACCATTCTGATAATGGCAGCTCCACCTCTCATGCATATTAATATCAATCTTGTTTGATCAAGGGCAGATAAGCGAAAATTCTCCTTTTTTCGAAAGTTGTAAGGAGAAAAACATAGAATGAGCTTATTGTATCACAGTCTAAAATCTTATTTCATGTTGGAAATTGACTAGACTCTTTAAGAAATTTAACAAAAGTGATATAAGGTTAAGAAATAAACGGAACAGAAGCGACCGAAAAGGGCCCAAAATCCGGCGCTAAGTGCAGTCATCCTTTGCCTTTATTTTACTTTTTACCACTTGCAAAATTTATTTCATGATTTGTATTGTAATAGCGAGCGCAGCGAGCTCTAAGAACAAGTGTGCGCGGGAAAAAGAATGAGCTAAACCTACAGATTCATCAAACAAAATTTTTTATCTACGTCCCATAATGCTCTCTAATGTTTTCACCCGTGGTGCTATGCCAAAAATGGCTAACATTTAACTCCTAATTTAGGGTGCCTTGAGGTTTGAAGACACGTTTTGAGTACTGCAAAAGCTTCGGTGAGACCCAAGAAATTTTTTACACGCTTCCATTCCTTCGTATTGAGTTGAGATACGTAAACAAATGAATATAAATTTGAACGTGTGACGTCACAGTGATCTTGCGCTAGATTTCCCGCGATAAGTTTAGAGGTGGATCAAACATCTGTAATGCGTGTACTATAGCTATTTTAGTATAAATTTCGATACCTGCCTTATATGATTGGTGGGGTTTTTTAGTGTGTTTTTTTAATTTTGATAGAGAGATTATATAATTATATATACAAGCAAGAGTTAAGCTAATTTTGCGTGCATGAACAGTAAGTATAAGTAGAGAGAAATCTTTTTAAAAAAAGGCCATTTTGAACTAAATAATAAAGAATGAAGAGAAAAAATAAACAGTTAAAAAATCTATGCAGATATTGCATATTGTCAAACCATTAAATTGGAAAATACACTGTAGGAAATAACACACCTACAAACAGGTACCGGGGCACGAATACAACGTATGCCAAAATAAACAAATTTCATTGAAAAAATTATGAACCAGGAAAAAAAAAATTCAGATAACAACAAGGTACAAAAGAAAAATATTACTGTATTTACACTTTTGACCAAATTAAACACAAATTACATTTTACAGACTGATCAATTTTCTTCAAAAGTAAAGAACGGTTTTAGAGGAAGCAAGTCTATGTATTTTGTAAGAATTTTTTTTTAAAGGTTGTATGGGACACTTCCATGTTGTGACGTTTTGTTTATCGAAATAAACAATAAAACCAAGTGTAATTATATAAGTAGTTTCTTTCCCATTATTGTCACCTAACAGCATAGCGCAGTGGGTTAGAGGGTTTGCTACGAATCTGAAAGTCATGAGTTCGAATCCTGCTGGGGATTTTACCATTTTTACCTCTAAAAATATTTTTAAAAGCTATTTTTTGGTTAAATATTGTAAAATTTGAAAATTCTAAACCAGTGAAAGTATTTCAATTATAATGTATTTTAATCCACATTAATATCGACAGATGTTCCATATACCACCTTAACTTAGAAATATTATATAATTCTCTCTCTCTCTCTCTCCCTCTCTCTCTAATTCTTTGATGTTAGTTGATAACTGTCAAAATATCACTAAGTTGACAATGATGCAAGGTATGTGTAATTCTTACTGTGCTCGCCACAACGGTAGCACCGTAAAACATATTAATTTCAAGATAAAGAAAATCTTGGAAATGGTGTAAAATTTTGAGGGATTTTTCAATAAACACTCAAAGGCTATTTTAAGCAAGAAAAGTAGGTCATTGACCTAAGTTATTTGAAAGTGAATTTTAACAGTTCAATAGAGGGCTTACAATGTACAGTTGTTGGTTTTTTTGTTCCTGAAAGTGGAATGTTTGTGCCCTCTGAGTAAATGTAATCCTTAATTCATCAATAAATTTCTCTTTTTTACAATGGTTTGTTTAGTTTAGTGGCCAAAAGTATAAAGACATTAAGTGTATAATTCAGAAATCTGGATTTTAATAGTTCACTTCCTTTCCTTCTTCAAAAGCTGCTAATATCATACTGTAATCATTATGGTCTCTGATCATGATGACATATATTTTACAGGGTATGTCCTTTGTCTTGAGCAGTGTCTACAGACATTTACCATTATTTGAGCAGTGTCTACAGACATTTACCATTATTTGAGCAGTGTCAGTGATGATGATTAGTGTCTACTGACATTTATAAATACTTGAGCAATGCCTGTAGAGAGTTATAAAAACTTGTACAGTGTCTATAGACATCTATCATTACTTTAGCTGTGTCTGTAGACAATGATCAGTGTCTGTAGACATTAATTTTATAATTACTTGAGCAGTGTCTATAAACATACATGTATATAATCACTTGAGCAGAGTCTAAAGATACTTATCATAATCATTACTTGAGCAGTGTTTGTAAACATTTATAATTACTTGAGTAGGGTTTTTAGACATTTATGATTAATTGAGCAGTGTCTGTAGACATTTATAATTACTTGATCAGTGTCTGTAGACATTTAACAATTATTTGAGCAGTGTCTGCATAAAATCATATTTACTTGAGCAGTGTCTGTAGACAGGTGAGACGGTTCCCCTCGGTCTTCCCCATGTTTACGTCCCCCAGGCCTCGGTTCATGTCCAGTCTGTACAGGTATTGGAACGGCCGCTGGAACATGGAGCTCCTAAACTCCGCATCATCAAACAACAGGTCACTCTCACCAATGTCTAACAGAGAAGAGAAGTTCACAACATTCAACTTGCAAAAAAAGTTCACATGTGCATTAACAAACTGCAGAATTGTGATGCATTTGTAATAAATGAAGGTATAAATAATCTAAAAATAGAGAACCTTCCTAATTAAATCCATTTTATTCCAAACTAGTATTCTGATCACAGAATGGTACAGTTTATATCTCAATTGGCTAATATCATCTCAATTAGCTAAAAACATATTTATGTCCCCTTGACCGTAGAGAAGGAAATGTAAATTGAATCTTCTAATCTTTTTTTTTTCCGAGGAAAAGTCACACAAAGTCATGGTTCTTAGCTAAGTGGCTAAATACTTTGCTCTTTGCAAATATATATTATACAGTACACCTGTACTTAGCATTTGAAATAAGTTTAACCTTTGACTTTGAAAACCCTATATATCTGTCATCAAAGGATATAACATTAAATCATGTTTCTTTTATAAATCAGTTGAAATGAAATCTAAGTAAGATATGACAAATCGTTAGCATATTTCTTTTGATATTTCATTGCATGTGTAGTACCTGGAGCGTTCCCCTGGTATTTCTTGACACTTTCTAATGGAGAGCGACAGGTCACGTCTGGCAGAAGGTCCAGGCATCTGTGCATGCACTTGATATAGCCTCTCTATCAAAATACATGTACAATAATTTTTGTTATTTTTCTCAGTTTGTGCCTTTTTAACTGTACTAAGGGTAAATTCTTATTTAACAATTTGTTATATTATATAAATAGTGTCGACAAGAAGCGGAGGTTGACAATGGTTTTCAAGGGGTGTCAATTTCAACTGTTACCCTCCCAAACAGGCACTATTTATTTTATTATACTGAATGTCTTAATTTTAGAGAAAATGTTAATGCTTTTAAATAAAAATGACGTGAATTCTACGGCAAACCATACGCGCATAATTTACGCTCATGTAACAATTCGTTGTGTTACCCGTTGACAAGTGTGTTGCTAACGCTGAGGGTAATAGAACGGATTATCAACTGCTTCTAAACTAATCAGATTTCAGTACATTTGTATTTAACATGAAAGTACCGTATAATAACACAAATTATAGCACTGTAGGCATCTGGGAGAAGATTTTCTATATACTTTGCATCCATTCAGGGGTCCCGCTTGTGATTGGGGACAGGAATTGAATAATAAAAAGTCTACATATACTACTATGTAAATAAAGCCCATTAAGCAGGCAAAAATACCCCTAACAGACGTTCATAAGTTTGTCTGTCAGATGTAAATCCCCAAACTCTGATATACAAGCAGGTATATTGACTGTGAAAGTTTTTCTCGGACCTGATCCTGGAAGTCCCTGGCCAGGAGGGGCATGGTCTCCACTATGTAGAGGTCATAGGGCAGCTTTCTCCACACATGACCGGTGCTGTTGGTGAGACAGCCCAGAATCAGTAACTGGAACAGCAGGTAATCCACACCCTCCTGGACCTATAATGGACACTATCTGTATGCAATTTGAAGACAGTCACATGAATGAATGGATTTTTAAATCATGACGTCCCTTAGACATGGTGCAGTATTCTGTAGTCTCATTGATTTATAATTTTTAAATATAATTTCAATCTGTTTTGAACATTTTTTGTTTTGAACAGAGCTGTTTCACTAAAAACTAACTATTGTGTGTCAATTTTAAATTGCAAATGGCTGCATGGTTAAGGCTTGATCCAAAACAACAATGATCACAACTTCTATGACCTATTCAGCAGAGCTTTAATAATAAAAAAAAAGAGGGGGAGGGGGGTTTCATGGACGCCTAGGTAATACATTTGAGGTTTTCTGCTTATCAAAAAGGCACCTGATATTTTCTGTCATAAACTAAACAAGAGGCCCATGGGCCACATCGCTCACCTGAGGAACAATAGGTATGATGAAATCAGCTTAATGGAGTCATAATACAAACTATCTGGACAATGTAGTATAACACATGTAGATCTTGTATAAATGAAAATCCATTTTTCCCCCTGGATATTCTTATTTTTATTATCACTAGATGATATCCCGCGCAAGCGCGGGAATTAACACTTTACACATTAATGACACAATGTTAAAATGTTGAACCATATTGTTTTTCATTTTCGTATATACTGTGTCCAATTTTTTTTCTCAATTGCTTTCATATCCTATTTTTCATATCTTTAGGTCAAAATTCACTACAATTTTTATCACTGTCTTAATGAAAACTGATTTGAAAAAAAAACCCAGCACAATTTAACTTCATACATTTTTTATTCATATGGACTTAGAAATAATGTCTAAGGTTTACTACCAATCTGTCTTGGTTGAAAAAGCATGAAATTTAAAAAACGCTAGTGTATGCATATTAATTTGCATTTTAAACCAAAGTTGTCATATCCAAAGTATTTGCCCGAAGGCTAACACGCCCTACACTTTCCTCCATGGTGTAAATTAGTCAAACCGCTTTCCTGGGCACCCCGTTGTGTAAAATAAATTCTTTTTATCAAAATTAAAATCGCATCAAATTGTTCCATTTTATTTATTAACTTGTTTGTATTAACCAAAGATGCTCCATCCAAGGTATGAATATCTGCCCGCGATACGTGATGAACCCCTCCTACACTTTTCGCCATGACGTTAATTAGTTAAACCGCGTTCTTGGTTACCCCGTTCTGGAAAATTCTATTCCATATCAAAACTAAAATCGCTCGTTCAAGAAACGAATTGCCATATTTTATTTATTTAGCATTTGTCAAATCTTAACTTCTATGTATAATCCAAGTAAGTTCCTAATAAATATATTCACTGTTTACGTAATCATTTGATATTATTTCATTGCAAGGATATATTTAAAAGCTAACTCCCATTAACTTGGATCCGCCAAAGCGTGTCCACCACCTTACTCTCATTTTTGCTATTTCGAGCTGGTTCATCGAAAATGAAAGTAGGTTTTAAATTTATTTCTCAAAAATTACTTATCAGGTAAAATTTAATTATAGCTTACGGACATCAACTCACATGTGTTGAAATATCAAAGGTATAAGCAGTTACTTTGGTGCAGGCGTTTCGTAGTTTATTGGCAAAATGTCTTAATTTATAAGTATAGATTAGTCCCTTTTCTAACAGGATGATTTTATAGTCATAACACATGTTGAGCATTGCAGTTCTCAAAAAGATCCTGAACAATTGTTTATGTATGGGATATAAACCTACATCAAACTCTGAACCCCTTATGAGGCCCAAGAATCATCAAGGGGCCAAAGTCTAAACAATTTTAAAGAATCACCTGGCTGATTAGTTTCTGAGAAGATTTTTTAAGATTTACTCTATATATTCCTATGTAAAAATTCGACCCCCAATTGTGGCCCCATCCTACCTGCGGGGGTCATGATTTTCACAACTTTCAATCTACACTACCACAGGATGCTTCCAAACAAGTTTCAGCTTTCCTGGCTGATTTGTTTCTGAGAAGAAATTTTTTTAAAGATTTACTCTATATATTCCTATGTAAAAATTCAACCCCCCATTGTGGCACCACCCTACCCCCGGGTGTCATGATTTTCACAACTTTGAATCTACCCTACCTGAGGATGTTACCACACAAGTTTCAGCTTTCCTGGCTGATTAGTTTCTGAGAAGAAGATTTTTAAAGATTTACTCTATATATTTCTATGTAAAAAGTTGACCCCCCCATTGTAGCCCCACCCTACCCCCGGGGGTCATGATTTTCACAACTTTGAATCTACACTACCTGAGGATGCTTCCACACAAGTTTCAGCTTTCTTGGCCAAATGGTTCTTGAGAAGTAGATTTTTGAAAATTTCTCAAAAATTTTCAATAATTTCTAATTAACTCCCCTTGAGAAAGGGCGTGGTCCTTAATTTTCACAACTTTGAATCTCCTTAGCCTAAGGGTGCTTTGTGCCAAGTTTTTAAATTGAAATTGGCCCAGTAGTTCTTGAGAAGATGTCGAAAATGTGAAAAGTTTACGGACAGACAGACGGACAGACAGACAGACGGACGACAGACAAAATGTGATCAGAAAAGCTCACTTGAGCTTTCAGCTCAGGTGAGCTAAAAATTACAATAGATCTGATGGGTAGTTGTTGACCACCCAACTTCATCCATAGAAAGGCAAAATAAATACTCAGTATATCTTAGAGGAGAAAAACCTTACCTCGTAAGACAAATCAATGTGAAACAATCTGGGTTCAATTTTTCCAGGATGCAGTGTGTTATGTAGAAGGACATACATTATGCTGTCAATGTTGATCTCCCTCTCATGAAGTGGAATGGACACCACTGCTTTGTTAGTTCTGACAACACCAGAGTGGAGACTTTCCAGTTTTTCAGCCAACCTTTTCTTGTGAAGGGTTTTACCAACTCCAGCTCGCCAGGACTTCACCACTCGGACTGTGCAACTAGAGTGTACAATAAGGTTGCAATCAAAGTACATCATGTCTGTATGCAGTCACAAAATATCTGACAGATATGATGTATATCTTAAATAAGTTTTCAATATACCCCAGCAGTAAAAAAAGATAACTAGCTACAGAAAACAACAATTTTTTTTTTAAATATTCCTTTACATTTGCATTTTCCAGCCTTTTTACTGCTTCGACCATTGCTGTGTTTGCTATGCTTACTTTCCATTGTTGGCCTTTCTCTCTGTCTCTCTCTCTCTCACTGTAAACCTGTCCTTAGCCTTTTTCACATATAAGACTTTATCTATAAACTTAAGCAACACTCACTTCTCATTGTCGGCCTCAGCTGATGGCCTTACACAAGGTTTCTTGAGGTTATAGGTCAGCTTCTCTTTGATGTAGTCCGCTGTCTTTTCATGTGAGAGAAGTGGTATGGGAGGACGTCTGTACTTGTCCAGGGCTGCCACGATTCTAGAGTGGTTCTCCCTCTCTGTACTACACACCACCACCAGCTTGTAGGGAATGCCTACAAATCACCACATTATAGTTAAAGCATGATAAAAGTGCTTATTTATATAAGACCATTATTCAATGCAATTCTTAATACTGTAAACCAACTTTTATTTGCGTGCGAGAAATTTTCACGAGATTCGTGTGGGCCTCATCGTTGCGAATATTACTCGCCGCAAACTGGTCTTTGTCATATAAATATTATAACAAGATGGGTCTGGATAAGTTACATAAGTCATTGTGAACCGGCCAGTTCATCGGAAGTTAATTGCGAATAAATTTGTCGCGAAGTTGGTTTACAGTAATTGGATATTAAAATTTGGTCATTATGTATATACACTGCTATATAAAAGAAGTCCAAGTAATATATATTAAATAACCTGGTTATCATCTATCTTTAACTTTATGACAACAATTGCTACAGTAAATAGAGCAAGTTATAAGATCCATTGTGAAATTTTCCCATGTAGTGACGTACCTTTTTCTGCTGCTCTCTGCATGTGGTAGTCCAGTCTCCTCTCGCCCCTGTCACTGACATCATAGTCCAACAGATCCCCACTGACAAGACAGTGGATTCTGTCAGTGGTGTCAAACACCGCCCTCCTCCAGAATATCTCCACCTACACCAACAAACAGCAGCAGATTACCACATTGTGGACAGATATTAAAGTCAAACAGTTTTGGGCAAAGCTAACAAATTCCTCAAAAGATGCATTACTAACAAGGCATTGTAAAACTGGCATTTAATTTGAAAAAAATTGACCCTTTGCATTACTTGAATGCAAATTGCATGGAATATGAAATCTATTTCAGGAATTCTTTTCACAAATACATGTATATAGAAAACTATTTTTGAACCTCATCCAGGGTGGTATGTGGAGTGCACATCAGGATCTCATCTGACTGAGGAAGCGGCTGATCTGGATCAGGGCTGTATATTGTGAGTACAGTGTGCAGAATCTCATCTGCAAGGTTTAAAGATATACACACAGCACTTAGAAATAACAAAAAATTACACCAAGTTTTTGTAAAATGTTGAGTATAGCTGTAAAATAAAAGCATATAAGCTACATGTATTTCCTTTATACCTTGAGGACAGATCAGCAGATTAGGAGCACCTCTCTCAAACCCTGGTATTAATGGTCTGTTCACTGTAAATGTTTCTGAAGATAAAAAAAATATACCAAATTAAATGATCTCTTGCAATTTTAAGTGAACTTTTACATCTTACATTGCAAGGGTAATGTGTCTAAAATTAAAATTAAAGCTCATTTGACCACTTGAATTATAAAAATGTTTGCAAATCAATTGAAGCTTCCTCCTTAATCTTACTGACCAGTCTCAGCGAGTCTTCTCAGAATGATCCCGAGATGTTCCACACTGAGATAATCCGACACACTGGAGGAGATGGAGGACAGAAACTCACTCCACAGCTGTTCCAATTTCAGAAACAAAGTGTCCTCTTCAGTTCTACAATAACCACAGCTTATGACATTCGATCTTCCTCAAATATCACTAGTATCTTGTTTTATTAACACAAATAATATCAATTTAAACAAGAGGCCCATGGGCCACATCGCTCACCTGAGCAACAATAGGCATGATAAAATCAGCTTAATGGAGATCGACATAATACAAAATATCTGGACAATGTAGTAATACATGTAGATATTCTTATGTTTATAATCAAGTCCCTTTTCTAACAGGATGATTTTATATTCATATCACATGTTGAGCATCGCAGTTCTCAACAAGATCCTAGACATTTGTTTATACATGGGATATAAACCTACATCAAACTCTGAACCCCTTGTGAGGCCCAAGAATTGTCCAGGGGCAAAAGTCTTAACAATTTTAAAGAATCACAAATTGGCAAAATGTTTGCATATAAGTAAAACCATATATATTATAACATTTCAGTTTTTGTGAATTAAAAATGTTTTCCTTTGTAAAATTGGATCCCGAATGTGGCCCCATCCTACTCTTCAAGATTTTTATTTTAAAGAATTTGAATCTACACCACCCAAGGTTGATTTACTAAAGTTACAGATTTTCTAGACAAAAGGTTTTGTAGAAGATTTTTCTCCATATATTCCTATGTCTCCCTCCCCCCTCCCCGTTGTGACCCCATCCTACCCCGGGGATCATGATTTGAACAAACTTAAATCTACCTAGTCCTTACCTGAGGATACTTCCACATAAGTTTCACCTTTCCTAGCTACTTAGTTTTAGAGATTTTAAAGATTTACTCTATTCCTATGTAAAAATTCAATCCCCATTGTGGCCCCACCCTACCCCCAGGGGTCATGATTTTCACATCTTTGAATCTACACTTATTGAGAATGCTTCCACATAAGTTTCAGCTTTCCTGGCTGATTAGTTTCTGAAAAAAAGATTTTTAAAGATTTACACTATAAATTCCTTTGTAAAAATTTGACCTCCCCCATTGTGGCCCCATCCTACTCCCGGGGGTCATGATTTGAACAAACTTTGAATCTACACTAGCTGAGGATGCTTCCACATAAGTTTCACCTTTCCTGGCTGATTAGTTTCTGAGAAGAAGATTTCTTAAGATTTACTCTATATATTCCTATGTAAAAATTCAACCCCCCATTGTGGCACCACCCTACTCCCGGGGTTCATGATTTGAACAAACTGTGATTCTACATGAACACTAGCTGAGGGTGCTTCCAAACAAGTTTCAGCTTTCCTGGCTGTTTAGTTTCTGAGAAGAAGATTTTTAAAGATTTACTCTATATATTACTATGTAAAAATTCAACCCCCCATTGTGGCCCCATCCAACCCCCGGGGGTCATGATTCTCACAACTTTGATTCTACACTAGCTGAGGATGCTTCCACAAAAGTTTCAGCTTTCCTGGCTGATTAGTTTCTGAGAAGAAGATTTTAAAAGATTTACTCTATATATTCCTATGTAAAAATTCACCCCCCCCCCCATTGTGGCCCCACCCTACCCTGGGGGTCATGATTTTCACAACTTTGAATCTACACTAGCTGAGGATGTTTCCACGTAAGTTTCAGCTTTCCTGGCTGATTAGTTTTTGAGAAGAAGATTTTTAAAGATTTACTCTACATATTCCTATTTAAAAATTCAACCCCCCATTGTGGCACCACCCTACTCCCGGGGGTCATGATTTGAACAAACTTTGAATTTACACTAGCTGAGGATGCTTCCACATAAGTTTCATCTTTCCTGGCTCATTAGTTTCTGAGAAGAAGATTTTTAAAGATTTACTCTATATATTCCTATGTAAAAATTTGACCCCCCATTGTGGCACCACCCTACTCCTGGGGGTCATGATTTTCACAACTTTGATTCTACACTAGCTGAGGATGCTTCCACAAAAGTTTCAGCTTTCCTGGCTGATTAGTTTCTGAGAAGAAGATTTTTAAAGATTTACTCTATATATTCCTATGTAAAAATTCAACCCCCCATTGTGGCCCCAACCTACCCCCAAGGATCATGATTTTCACAACTTTGATTCTACACTTGCTGAGGATGCTTCAACATAAGTTTCAGCTTTCCTTGCTGATTAGTTTCTTAGAAGAAGATTTTTAAAGATTTACTCTATATGTTCCTTTGTAAAAATTTGACCCCCCATTGTGGCACCACCCTACTCCCGGGGGTCATGATTTGAACAAACTTTGAATTTACACTAGCTGAGGATGCTTCCACATAAGTTTCAGCTTTCCTGGCTCATTAGTTTCTAAGAAGATTTTTAAAGATTTACTCTATATATTCCTATGTAAAAATTCAACCCCCCATTGTGGCCCCATCCAACCCCCGGGGGTCATGATTTTCACAACTTTAATTCTACACTAGCTGAGGATGCTTCCACATAAGTTTCAGCTTTCCTGGCTGATTAATTTCTGAGAAGAAGATTTTAAAAGATTTACTCTATATATTCCTATGTAAAAATTCAACCCCCCATTGTGGCACCACCCTACCCTGGGTGTCATGATTTGAACAAACTTTGAATCTACACTAGCAGAGGATGCTTCCACATAAGTTTTAGCTTTCCTGGCTGATTAGTTTCTTAGAAGAAGATTTTAAAAGATTTACTCTATATATTCCTATGTAAAAATTAAACCCCCCATTGTGGCCCCATCCAACCCCCGGGGGTCATGATTTTCACAACTTTGAATCTACACTAGCAGAAGATGCTTCCACATAAGTTTCATCTTTCCTGGCTCATTAGTTTCTGAGAAGAAGATTTTTAAAGATTTACTCTATATATTCCTATGTAAAAATTTGACCCCCCATTGTGGCACCACCCTACTCCCGGGGGTCATGATTTTCACAACTTTGATTCTACACTAGCTGAGGATGCTTCCACAAAAGTTTCAGCTTTCCTGGCTAATTAGTTTCTGAGAAGAAGATTTTTAAAGATTTACTCTATATATTCCTATGTAAAAATTCAACCCCCCATTATGGCCCCACCCTACCCTGGGGGTCATGATTTTCACAACTTTGATTCTACACTAGCTGAGGATGCTTCCACATAAGTTTCAGCTTTCCTGGCTGATTAGTTTTTAAGAAGAAGATTTTTAAAGATTTACTCTATATGTTCCTTTGTAAAAATTTGACCCCCCATTGTGGCCCCACCCTACCCCCGGGGGTCATGATTTTCACAATTTTGAATCTACACTAGCTGAGGATGCTTCCACATAAGTTTCAGCTTTCCTGGTCAAATGGTTCTTGAGAAGAAGATTTTTGAAAATTTCTCAAAATTTTCCAATAATTGCCAATTATCTCCCCTTTAAAGAGAGCGTGGTCCTTAATTTTCACAACTTTGAATCCCCTTTGCCTAAGGATGCTTTGTGCCAAGTTTGGTTGAAATCAGCCCAGTGGTTCTGGAGAAGATGTTGAAAATGTGAAAAGTTTACGGACAGACAGACGGACAGACGGACGGACAGACAGACGGACAGACAGACGGACGACAGACAAAATGTGATCAGAAAAGCTCACTTGAGCTTTCAGCTCAGGTGAGCTAAAAACAAATCTCAAACTATTCTGTAAATCAACTTTTCACAATAACTTTATTCTGTGATTTACTAGTGCTAACCTGGTTCACATCAACTAATTTTTGTGATTCAGATTTTATAAAGGATATTGTTATTAACATACTAGAAAAAAATTAATAAATTAAAAACACTTTTAAATTATTGCAGCTAAAACTTTGCTGTGAATATATCTTGCAATTTTTTCTTGCACCCAAATATAAGTCTACAGCATTTTGACTCAATGACCATGAGTACATGACCTTTGACATTTTGACCTAAAATAAAAGGATTCTTTTTAAAATGAGTCTGTACATTAAGTCTTATTGTAAAAGCTGAAAAAGAATGAAAATTTTCATAAAACAAGAGGCCAATAGGCCTTAATGGTCACCTGAGTAGCATAACCCATACACAAACTTGTCAAGGAGTCTCATACATGCATTTAATTAAGTTTTATTCTGGAATAGAACATTTTTTAATGAAGACCACCTCCCTGCCAGAAATCTTTCAAAAAGGACTATTAAACCTATAGTTTTAGTGAAAAACTAAATTTAATATTTAATTTAATAAAATTTAATAATAATAACAAGGTGGCTATTATTCATGTCTTATCTAAAACAACCTCCCATCCCCCATCCCCCCGGGGCAGATAGAAACTCTCCCTGTGGGCATTTAAACAAACGAAAAAAAAACCCCAGCTTTATCGATAAAAGCCATCATGAGTTACTCACTTCACCTGTTCCAGTTTTTGAATATTCAACATTCGTTGAGAATCACCATCTGGCATATATACCAAAATTATTTTACCTTTATATCAGTGATTTTAGTTAGCCAATTATTACTTTACTATTAACAAGTCTATTTGTTTATTTTGAAAGTTCAAAAACTGTTTTTGTTTCAAATGATAAAAAGCCTTGCATAACTCTTTCGATCATACAATTTCTTTATAATTACATTATATTCAATGATTAATTACTAAATATGAACAAGCAAAGGAAGATAACTCCATTAGGAAGAAGCAAGGGAAAACAAGATGTAATTATAATCGGGGCGATTATAAAGTCTCCCAAACGAACGAGGCTATCATATAGAGTAGGGATGACCCACAAAGTTTCATGATGTTTTCAGGGGTCCTTTACTATATATCAGGTGAACTAACATGACCCAAGGAACAAGAATATATATGGTTTAGGGGTGGGGATATTAACCGTTTTCAAGAAATTCGGGCACTACCTGTTTGAGGGGGGTCAGGACCACCCCCAGGGCCCATGACCTACATACCATATAATGCCCCTTGACACAAGGAACAAGAATATATATGGTTGAGGGGTGGGGATCTCAACCGTTTTCAAGTTATTTGTGCACTTCCTGTTTGAGGAGGGTCAGGACCATCTCCGGGGCCCATGACCTACATACCATTTGATGCCCCTTGACACAAGGAACAAGAATATATATGGTTTAGGGGTGGGGATCTCAACCGTTTTCAAGTTATTTGTGCACTTCCTGTTTGAGGGGGTCAGGACCAGTCCCTGGGCCCATGACCTACATACCATTTGATGCCCCTTGACACAAGGAACAAGAATATATATGGTTTAGGGGTGGGGTTCTTATAATAACTGTTTTCAAGATATTTGGGCCCTTCCTGTTTGATGGGGGTCAGGACCACCCTTGAGGTCCATGACCTACATACCATTTGATGGCCCTTGACACAAGGAACAAGAATATATATGGTCTAGGGGTGGGGATCTCAACCATTTTCAAGTTATTTGTGCACTTCCTGTTTGAGGGGGTCAGGACCAGTCCCAGGGCCCATGACCTTCATACCATTTGATGGCCCTTAACACAGGGAACAAGAATATATATGGTTTAGGGGTAGGGTTCTTAAGCGTTTTCAAGATATTCTTGCACTTCCTGTTTGAGGTGGAACAGGACCACCCCAGGGGCCCATGACCTACATACTATTTGATGCCACTTAACACAAGGACATCATATCCATGCCTTTAGTTTTTCACAAATATATACAGGAGTAGAGAAGAAGATTTTCTAAGATTTAATACATTTTTACTATATGGCCATATTTGCCCCACCCTAGTGCCTAAACACCTGTCCCAGGTGTCATAAATTTCACAATTTAGGTAGAAGACTTCATGTACATCATATCCAGGCCTTTAATTTTTCACAAATATATATGGGAGTAGAGAAGATTTTCTAAAATTTAATACGTTTTTACTATATGACCATATTGGCCTCACCCTACAGCCTGAACCCCTGACCCAGTGGCCACGAATTTCACAATTTTGGTAGAGGGCTTCATGGACATTATATCCATGCATTTAGTTTTTAACAAATATCTATGGGAGAAGAGAAGAAGATTTTCTAAGATTTAATACATTTTTACTATATGGCCATATTGGCCCCACCCTTGAGCATGAACCCCTGACCCAGAGACTATAAATTTCACAATTTTGGTAGAGGGCTTCATGGACATCATAACCATGCATTTAGTTTTTAACAAATATCTATGGGAGTAGAGAAGAAGATTTTCTAAGATTTAATACATTTTTACTATATGACCATATTGTCCTCACCCTAGAGCCTGAACCCCTGACCCAGTGGCCACGAATTTCACAATTTTGGTAGAGGGCTTCATGGACATTATATCCATGCATTTAGTTTTTAACAAATATCTATGGGAGTAGAGAAGAAGATTTTCTAAGATTTAATACATTTTTACTATATGGCCATATTGGCCCCACCCTAGAGCCTGAACCCCTGACCCAGGGGCCATGAATTTCACAATTTTGATAGAGGGCTTCATGGACATCATAACCATGTATTTAGTTTTTAACAAATATTTAAGGGAGAAGAGAAGAAGATTTTTTAAGATTTAATACATTTTTACTATATGACCATATTGGCCCCACCCTAGAGCCTGAACCCCTGACCCAGGGGCCATGAATCTCACAATTTTGGTAGAGGGCTTCATGGACATCATAACCATGCAATCAGTTTTTTCCTCACATGTGTGGGAGTAGAGAAGAAGATTTTTGAAAATTTGGCTGTTTTTTACATATTTGGCCCCACCTGTGGCACCCTGGGGGTGGTAGAGCCACCAATTTCACAATTTACATTCCTCTTACCATAGAGAGGCTTCACACCAAAAATGGGAACAATTGGCCTTGTAGTTTTTAAGAAGTTAAAAATGTAAATTGTTAACCCACGACGCACAACGCACGTCGCACGACGCACGACGACGGACGAAAACAGATAGCAATAGGTCACCTGAGTTTACTCAGGTGACCTAAAAATATTAAACAGATTTTGACCTCAAAACCAATAGGTGTCATCAGGAGTTATGGTATAAAATTGATTCCAAAAAGATATCTGGGAGTCAATGCTCACAAGTGAACCCTGCTCTGAGGTAAATATAAACAAGGGCACCGCTAAGCGGAGCATCCCCTCGCGACATGACTTATTGTACGGGGGAATACGTTATTTAGGAAAATACATGTAAATTTATCAGATCAAAATAAATAAAGTATTTCTTTAAACCACTTTGAATACATACATGTAATATCTATTTAATCCCAATCCCCAAGCTTTGTGGTGTATAAATTGGGGGAGGGGGTTTACATAACAGTTTTCCTATTCCTAGCAGAAACTCAACACATATACTTTAAAGTTTAATAATTTAGATTCATTTAGTGACGTTCATTTTTATATACCGGTAAGCATACATAAACGATCCGTATACATTATGAAACGTCTCTGAAAATCAAGCGCTCTGGAGTCTGCTCTGATGGAAATTCTAGTTGCTAGTTGTCGTATTAAAATTAACCCATAGTATAGTAGATATATATGCAGTTATTATTAATATAAAACAATTTTTGCGTGATAAATGTGCAATATCTGTCAAAGTCTCTACTGAATTTTGGACTAGTTCTATTGTAAGTAATACGGGAAAATTTGTCCTTGCTTGTTTCGATGTAAATCGGCAGACTTAAATCTCTTGCCCGCTTCAACTTTTAACTATGGGCACTAGTCTAACACTCAAATGCTACAAAACGTTTTTTTTTTTACCTTTACTAGATTTAAATCCCAAAAAATGTCAAGTTGTTGATTTGAACTGTATACGGTAGCGATTAACTTCAAGTCGTACATAAAATTACCGGAAATGTCGATTGTCAAGTCGTACATAAAATTCATGTTTTTAACTTCATTTTTTACGATAATTAAAAAAAATACTTAATCAATTGATTTTGAAATCAACAGGGTTTGTCCTTTTACCATGCCAAAGAAGTGTACAAAGTTTGATGGATATTCATGAGAGGGTTTTCTTGGAATTTAGAAAATTGAAATGGAGTACACACACACACATACATACATACATACATACATACATACATACATACATACGAACACACACACGCACAGTAGCGATGCTATATCCCCTTCGCAACAAGTTGCGCGAGGGGATAAAAGTATGCAAAGTCAACATTTAACTTCTTCGGAGCTGTGGTATAAAAAGTAAATGGTGTGTGATTATGAAAGTATTACAAACAGACAGGATATATCAATTCAAATGACCTTGAAATCTAATCTTTTGACCTCATAATTAAAAGCATTCTTCTTTAAAGGATAGGGATTGAGTTTTGACATTATATTTCACATAACATGATCAATAAAAAATTAAGTTACTGGAGTCCAGACAGGATGTTCTGTGTGATGTCAGAGATGGAAATCCCAGGTTTTGTCCAGCCCTCAAACTCCTCGACCTTGACCTCCACCTGGTCCTCACTGTCCTCTGTCTCCATATCAGCCACTACCAGGTCCTCATGATCAATGCACCACACAATTCCTTTCAATACATTATATAATAAGTGTGAACATTTTCTCAGAGAAAGGAAGAGTAAAAGATAATGCATGTATGAAATAATGACCTCAGTAAATTTTAGAATTTTAATTTTGCATGTACCAATTCATTATTACATGTAACCTCAAAGAACACCTCTTTTATAATCACAATTAGAAGATATACCTTTCAGGATATACTTTTTACATACCATCTCTTATACTAAGAACTCAGGTATATATTTTCAAGTACTTAAAATATAAAAGTTTTGACTGATCAGTTTATTTTATCAAGATCTAACTAATTATGTGAAAGAAGATATAATAATGTATAATTTATTTTTGATCACTGAGTGTTTTCCCTGACTGTATTTTGTGAGTATTTCCTGTATTTACCTTCCTCGATGTTCTCTGGATCAAGTCCACGTTTCAGGGCCTCTCTTGCCAATTTATCTGAATAACCAGAATTGACAATTTCTGCAATGAATTTTGCAACAGCTATGGCCTTGGTATTGTCTTCCTCATCAGGGTCGACATCTTCTTCTTCCTCTTCCTCTTCATTGTCTTCCATTTCAACTTCCTGTTCAGCCTCTTTTTGAGATACATCACCTTTGGCCTTTTTCAAAGCACCGATTAAATCCATTTTGGTGCAGTCATGTTTTACAATGGATAACAATGGATAAATGAGATCAGATGATTCAACCTCTCCTCCCATTAAAACCAGTTCCTTTTGTAGAATGACCATTTGGTCAATAGTAAAGAAGTTCAGATGTTGATACTCATCCCTTTTGTGGTCAATGTATTTCAGCCATTCTTCCAGACACATTTCCATGAATTTTGCCAGTCTAGGAATAATGGTACTAACATCATCCTCTTCATTTCTTCCACCTTTCAACTGAGTGCATCCATTGCCGCTGCCAAATTTTATAAAGGCACAAACTTTCCGATCAGGATCACACAGAAATTTAGCTTGCCAGTTTGAAAACAGTACACATCCAGATGACACAAGTTTAATGTAGACATTGCATAGTCTTACTATTGCATCAAATACCTACAAATAAAAAAAAAAAAAATTCACAAGAGCTTTCTGAATTGGACTAATGCCATTATGCTGCCTTTCTTATATCGTAGGTATGTCCATGGTGATGTTATATAAAAATCATTTTTCATATGGCAGTCTGATCAAATTTCTAGTCTGGTTACATGTAACAACAACCCTTCATACACAAAATTAAATGATGCAAGTATTAATGAATCTGCTAGATATCATATCTAATGGAACACCCTCATTATAATCATTTGGCTATCAGTGTCTCATGTAAAATTACGTTATGGTTCTGTTAAAAATGCAAGGAAATGGACATTCATTGTAAATTTAATTTTTTTTTTCATTTAGGCCACACCAATTTAATTTCTTGTTCGTCGGACCCGCGCGCACCCTATTTTAATGAAATTGTAAAAATAATATTATTTCAAATTTCCCGCGTCCGGAAAATTTTGTTCCGTTTTCCGCTCCGGTTTTTAGTTTTAGTTTTTAAACCAAGTCAAATCTGCGTTTAGAATTAGAGAGAAAATTTTATCATCCGTAACAAGATCAGAAAAGACATTGATCGATTCAACAACACGCTGTCCGCAGTTACCTGTTTTTCAGTACGCGCTGTTTTGGACTTCATCTTTAATTATGACAGTTATAGTTGTAAAAATTGCAGAAAAGGACGGAGGCGTTCTTTTGCCTAATACGGCCATTACTGTATCTTGCGGTAAACTGTATAAACTGTATGAAGTATTTGAAAAAAGCGTCGAATCTACCAATTTAAACCTGTCGATGGACTCGATCATTGAAGTCAGAATGAGGGATAATCTATCATCACAGTACATCAAAGCAGAAAATACGGAAATGGAAATAAACGAAATAGTGGAGACACTAGGCTGTAAGTTTATTGAATATATCATTTCATTAACTACACCATGTAACCATGTAGCTGCTTTGAATCATACTGCTAGTGCTAATCCTTTCAGAAATACTATAAATGCATTTTCTGTACTAATGCAAAATAACAACACCATTATGTTGCCTCAAAAACCTAAAAATGAAAATCTGACAGGCCCACAAAGATTAGAATGCAGCATAATAGACTGGATGTCATTGCAAGGTTATGGGTGGAATAGCAATTCTTTGGACACAGGAGATTTTGTGGTCAAAACACTTAAACATACACTGTGGTATATAGATCATGCACACGACAAGTTTAAACAAAATGCATGCCCCTTACCAAAGACTTTTACCCAGTTTAGTGGTTATAATGACTACAAGAAACTTCATCATAAGACACCTGTTATCACATCTGAAAAACTGAATGATTTTTCACTTGACTTAAGGGGAGACAGGACACGTATCACGTGACTTTCATTGCAATGATACTTCGATGTGCTAACTCTATTATGACGTCATAATTGATTTGATTGTATGATGCTATGATGTCATTTATCCATTATGACGTCATACAGGATTTGATAGATCTTTTTCCCGTACTCAACGGTTCTAAAGTAGTCATTTTCACAACATGAGATGTGAGAAATTTAAAATTTTAACTTTAGAAATGTAAATGTATAAAATCATAAGCGGTTAATATAATCAGGTATATATTCTGATAATGATCCGTTCATGTTAATTGATCAATCTTAATAATGCATTACTTTTTTGATAGTTTAAAACAGAAATTGTCACAAAAGGTCATAATTCCAGAATAAGGGGTATGGGTGATTTCTATTGTAGTATCTCTCTTGAATGGCAAGAAAGTGGCCATGAAAATTTTATAAGTAATAAAGCGCATGCTAAGGTTGATATATGAAATTTTGTTCTAAAATTAATTGACAGTTTTTTTTGTGCAATCACATTTTGTTCAAACTTAGAATCAAAAACTTTCAAAATTTGAAGCGCTGATTTGAGCAATATTTTGATAAAATTATGTTATTGCTATGTAAAAAGGCCAATGTTGTAATTGGTTTTGAAATTTGTTTCCATTCTTAAAATTAATGAATATAATTTGCAAATAAATTCCATCAAATAAAATATTTATTGCAGGAAATTGAAATTGTTTAAAAAAATCATAATGACAGACAAGGGGGATAATTCCTATCAAAATATCTCCCTTGCAAGGTTAGAAAGTAGTCATGAAAATGATGCATGTTGTAGTGAACATCTAAATATAAACGTGCTAAGAAAAGCAAAAAATTTTATTGACAAATAATTTTACACTGCAACGTCCTGTCTCCCCTTAACTAAAGCCCTATCGTTCCCTTCAATGTTATTGTCCAGGCATAAGGAATTCTCAGCAGATTTAGAATTGCTGTTGAAATGCATTTGTAAATACAAGAAAAGATTAGACAAGGACAATCAACGCCACCGTGATTCATATCAAAGAGATTCATCACCTAAGCGATCACTACAATCTGATTCTTCTTTGGTGTACATTGCACCAAGTACAGAGTACAATGTCAGGTATAAGAAATTACAAGATGATATGAACTTGTCGAAGAATTATCAATACTTGGATCTTGACACTTATACACCAGATGATAGGCTCAAAAGGCGACAATACATCAAGAACCTAGCCCTACAGGAACCAGTGATGTTATACAGAATGGCTTATGGTGGCTCAATTGGGACGCTCAATTTTATCTGGAAAGTACAGGAGCATGACACCCAAGAACGTACCTCACAAATGCTCTAAATATCAACAAAATAAATGCATTTCTGCCAAAATTCTCAACAAGATCAATGCGAAGGGATTTCCTTAATCGGTATTCAAAATATGTCAACATCCCTAAATCCTTGCTTAGAAGTATGTTCTTTGAGCTAACAGGTTGTGAAAGCATGGCTGATTCTAATGAACAAGCTAGTATTGATGAACGCATTTCCATTCTGTTAAACAGTGATGATCCTACATTACTTCTTGACTACAGATCACTGAATGGTGGAGACATTGACACAAAGTTTGGAGATTTCTTTGAAGAGACAGGAACAACTGCTGCAAGTCAATGAACGACGTCGAGGAGAGGAACTCTATTTGCCCATGGCTATTTCTATAGAAGAGTTGAGAGATACGATATCTTCACGATTGCCAGATGAAATGGCAATTCCAAGTACCGAAACTCTTCGACTGCAATTTCAACCCAATAGCCAATTCCAAAAATCTGCATTTAAGTACTCCAGACGATTTAATGTCAAATTCCGTGTTCAGACGAGATTGGCAAGAGTCCATCATCAAGATGCTAGGTATGTTGCAACAGCCTTCAAGTATTTAAAGAATTTTTGTGTTGAAAATCGAGATATTACCACATTTATCTGTTTGGATGATAAAGCGATAATTCCTGTCGGTGAACCGGGCATACCAATTAGTACAGGTGTTAGAGGACATAACAAAGTTCTTACCCCAGCTGATGGTCCACGTTTGGTGTGTACTGATCATGATTTCCATGTAGGTGGCATTGTTCCATCCGTGACATTTGTGTCCAAGATTCCTCGACATAGTAACGACAGCTTTTTCAAAGGAAAAATTCATGTCACAACCAAGGACAAAATATTTCAGCCTTCATCGCCATACAGACATGCTACTGAAGTGACAAGAATTTTGCGTGAACATTACTCAGAGAATGAAGTGGATCTGGAAAATCCTATTCTATGCGTTATGACGGATGGTGGGCCAGATCATAGAGTCACTTTTGAGACTGTGAAGTTATCTTTGGTCCAGTTGTTTATCAGCCTTAATTTAGACATGCTTGTTGCTTTACGTACTGCTCCAAATCACAGTTGGATGAACCCTGCGGAGCGCTGTATGTCTGTTTTGAACCTTGCTTTGCAGCATGTAGCTTTGGCAAGGAATGAAATGGAAAGTAAATTTGAAGTTGCTGTTAAACACAAGACAACACTTGGCGCCATTAGGAATATGGCAAATGTAAAACCAGGATTTAGAGATGCATACAAGGAATCTATTGGAAATACCATAAACCTTGTGAATTCAAGATTTAAAAGAATGAAGTTGAAAGAAGAGCCACTGGAAGTTTATACAGGAGTGTTGGATGAGGACATTATGGCTGGTCTAGAGGTGGTTAGTCAAGTTGTACACTGTAATGTCAATACTGGTATGAGTACTGGAGATTTACGCAAGGTGAAAGAACTACAGGTAAAATTTGGCAGAAATTTTTATTTCATGTAGCATGTTTCATTTATTAAATGCATAAATCTGTATACATGCATGTATGACTGTTGAATTAGCTTATATTTAAACACATTAGCTTTTGTATCTCAATAATGAACATGTGTTGCTTGTAGTAAAAAAGGATTGTTTTTTTAGATGGTTTATAATTTTTTTCTAAAACTTAAAGATTTGTTATATGTTGTTTTTTAAAGTTACAGATATTAAAAATGTTTATAATCAGGTATATGCATTATAATACAGTTTTTTTTTCCAGGCATTTTTAGATGCACATGCCAAAAGCAGCCATTACATGTTTCAACTCAAAAAATGTTCTACCTGCAACTATTGTACCGTGCTTCAGCCACCTCGAGTGCCTGATATGGATGATTTATCCTTTCTACCAGATCCCGTCCCAGGAGAGAATGGACAATACCTGGACTTCTTTGAGGTAAATAATTACTTGAAATCAGGGTACAAATAACCTTAAAGAGCAGCATTGATTACTCAATATTTTTTGTTCTTACAAATTGTTCATTGAAGATAAACCACTTAAAATGATGAGAGCTTGTTATAACATGTTAAAGAGCTAATTAGTTTATTTATAATTGTTATTGTATTTTGTGTTTGATTTTACAATTCTTTTATATTCTCTGACATTTGAAAACAGGTTTATGGCCAGAATACAAGTGATGCACACAGGCCAAGTGCTGCTCCAGCTAGTCCTCAATGTGAAGTTGACCGTCAGAATAGAGATTTGTTCAAGAATCAGAAGGTTCGGGATGTTGTCATTTGTGGAGAATGTGGCAAACCTCGCTGATAATATAGCAACAAAAAATTAACAACAGACCAAGTACGTGATATTGTATTTGTAAAATTATCATATTTTTAGAATATGGTAAATCAATTTCATTAATAGCTGTACATGATTAAAAAAAATAACAAAAATTGTGTCTATACTTTTAGTATGAAAATTAATATTTCTTTAGGAGCTGCTTCTTCGACAGATAAAAGAGGAAAGTTTCTTCACGTGTGGTGCTTCCCTTGTCCCAGCAGACAGAGAATCTTTGGGATTAGTGGCTAGAGAAGCTATTTCCTGCTCAAACGAGGTGGAAACCTGCTATTTCACCGCTTCTTTAAAACATTATCTACCTCCAATCTGCATTCACTGCGGATCCGCTGAAGACCTTCTTGATGACACAGATCCCTACATTGCTGGACTATATGAACAGTTTTCAGTTGTGAGACCTATTTGCTGTAACTGTAAAAACTTGGGGAAGGAAACAAAAACTTGGGGGAAAAAGTTTGTCTCAAAGAAATCTAGAGGCTCTATGATCGCACAATGATTTAAATTGGACATTCATGTATTGTACTGTGTATTTCATCCATTTTTTGGTTGTGGTCATCCAGTCATTAATTTACCAGTACAGCTTTACCCTAATCATGCTGATAAATAAATAATTTCTTCTCATGTATTTGTTTAAGTACAGGTTCACGTAAGAATCAGGCAATATCGAATTTTTGCGATAAGAGCTCAAACAACAAATCAAACGAAATTGTACCCTATAAACAACTGGAATTTATAAATATATGTGTACAGAATTATTTTGAAATATTCCGTCTCGTTCTCGAATGCGGACCCCATACATTGACAAGGCGCGCCAGTTTGACGCTATGCAAGTCTTAATAAAACTGGAGAAAATATTATACAAATACAAAAAACAGCAAGTCTTATGTGAAAATTTGATTATAACTAGTTACTTAACTCAATCAGTACTATAATTTCCAATTTTAAAAAGTTTTGAAAATTTTGAGTTTCGAGTTTAAATTGTCGTTAAAATTAGCAAATTCGAGTGAAATTTGGTTGTCTTTCTTGGTTGATTCACAATATCGTCGCTAGATGGCGCCTCGTTGCTACGTACGCTAGTGCGCGAAAATGGGAGTTCGAGAAGAAGACACGGTTTTGGGACACTACGCAAACAGTTTCTCCAGTCTGTATAAAGCCTATCCAGAATAAACAGCTCCAGTGACCCTTTGCAACTGTGGCAGAGACATAACAAGACATCTGCAAGGATAAAAACTTGGTGATGGCCGACAAACAATCTGTCAACCAGCAGCCGTACAGCGAAGCTAAGGAAGTCATACCCTAAAGAATCACATTATTTAGGTATATTAGTGCATATCCACGCTATACATGTTGAATAAAATAAGTTTTTCAAACAGTGAAATAATTTAACTAACAACTGCAGTGAAGTTATCGTTTTATTGGCATGTTTCACAACATGTATCGGTTGATCATATATACTGGTTTTCCCCGAATCTATTTTAAGAACATAGCTGAAGCGAATACATGTTGAATAAAATAAGTTTTTCAAACAGTGAAATAATTTAACTAACAACTGCAGTGAAGTTATCGTTTTATTGACATGTTTCACAACATGTATCGGTTGATCATACTGGTTTTCCCCGAATCTATTTTAAGAACATAGCTGAAGCGATTTAATTTTGCAAGTATCCGGACAATCAAATATAAGTTGCATACTTTACGAATGTATACTTTCATTTACAATTCTAATTATAAAAAGTGCATTGTTATAACTTATATACAAAATTATCATATATTGATTTGAGTAAATTAATGTACTGCAGTAGCCTTTCACTGCCCTTTGTTATCGTCAACGTTTTTAGATACATCACAGGGGCATCTTATCCGCTCTGCTCTCTGACATATACATAAATAATATTATTTATATATGTGTCAGAGAGCAGAGCGGATAAGATGCCCCTGTGGATACATTGAAAAATAATGTATCTCTATCTCTACATGTACATTAGAAACATGTTAATGTTACAATCAACAATTGAAACAGAACGTACACCAGTCAATCTTGAATGAAAAGTTCCACAGTGTAGCTTTTCACAGATTCCTTTAATTTGTGGGATAGGTGGGTTTTTTTCCCTCACTATATGTTCATATATATCCATTATCTATGGTAAAACAAAAATACTTTTGGGGTTAATTTAGGGTAATTTAGGGTGGTATGGAACACCTGTCAATATTGATGTGGATAAAAGTATATATTATAATCAAAACACTTTTCGAAATTTCTATTTTACAATATTTGACAAATAATATAATTTTATAAAATAATTGCAAAGGTAAAAATAATAATTAGCACCTGCGGGATTCAAACTCATGATCGACATACAGATTCATCGTTACATAAAAAGATGTAACCCATTGTGCTAGGTTGTAAGTTATCAAATACAGAGCAAAAAAAAAAGAATATTGTTTATTTCGATAGGAGGTATGTCACAATATTGAGGTGTCCATACCACCTTTTATGTCAACAATGTAAGTTTGGTAAGTGTATATCTTGTGTATGCAGTTTGGTCGTAACTGCAGTTCTTAACTTGCATACTCTATAAAATTTGTCTTTGGATTAATGTGTTTCAATTCAGGTGATACATGTAGTACAATGTTTATTAGGATACTGATATGTGTACTGGTTGATATCATATTAGTATAAGAGAAGGACAATACCAAAAGTGCACCTCTTAAAATTGACATTTTTGACTTTACATGTATATTATATAAATAATGAGCTGTCTTTTTCAAAACTATGTTGTTAAGCTTGCTTTCTGATTAGAATTTTTTTATTGCAGTTGGTTGATAATGGAGACACAAGTCAATGTACTAATAACGACCACGGATACAATCTCAAGAGAGGGTCCACATGTAGACAAGTGCCTTGTGGTAATTGCCTACACTTCCCTAATAATTAATCATTGATCAATATATCTTCCTAGCTGTTGCTTATTTTAAGATAAATGAATTAGATGGTTGTTTAAGTGCTCCTAAAGTCATTCCCACCCCTCATTATATAATTGGCCGTATTTCAGTAGAGATCCCCACCCCTTAACTATACGTATATGTACATGAATATTCTTACAGCTCATGATAAGATGTGGTGATCACTTTGTTTTGCAAATGCCCAAGGGTCATCCCCTTACCCATAATTTTATAATTCATTGGTCAAATAGCTTTAAAACAGTTTACACCCCACCCTAAACCATTATTATATTTGTTGCTGGTATTTGAACTTGTGAAGATGTATTATGTAATGGGTTGGCAAGTATCCCCTGTTGTTTTTCCCTATTCCCCACTCTTCATTATATCATAATGTCATAATGGCTGAGATCCCATTGTAGAAAATCAAATCCTCTTTAATTAATCTTTGATTTCATTGGTTTATTAGTGTTTAGGGTTCCAAAATTAGCCCTACCTTAAGTCTAATTAACATATTTCTCTCAAAATTAATCTTGGGTTTAATTAAATATCTCTTATTGCATTAAAAAAAAATACTTTTGTCATTTATACATGTAGTAAGAAATAATAAATACAAATGTATAAGTTTACTTTTAGGAGAGGTTTTCTTGCTGGCCATTATAATAGAAAAATAAATAATCTTTCCCTATCTACTGATTATCTCTTTTTCAGATTGGAATAAGAATCAATCTTTTATCTAGGCTTGATTGACATGATTTGTGTCATTATACATTTTGTTTTACAGTACATATGAAAAGTAACAATATTTCTAGTCTTTAAATCTTTCTATTTCAGGATTCAGAAGTTTGACAATCACAGACCCTAGCTGTCACAAAGATCAAACTGGATTGATGAGGCAGAAGATACCTTACAGAAAGTTTCTACAAGCGAAAAGCTGAAGAATGTGTAGACTCAGTGCTTAATCTGCTAAATTAAAACAATTGATTATGCTTGGACCTTAAACAACTCCAACAGATAAAGTGCTTACAAACCCAGCTTTCAAACTACATGTATATGAAGAAATAACTAACATTGAACTTTGCACTCAAATTACTTAAATTTTACTTTTAGTGTCAAAAAAACTATGCTTTGTATTACTAAATCAAATTTATGTAGAAGATGAGCGTCCCTTTGTTATTGATTGTCCATTATATTATATATATAAAAGAAGAAATAAATACTATATCTCAATACTTTAACAAAAACTATATGTTATTAACAAAGAAAGACAAATTTATTTGGTTAATGTCCAAGGAAGACAGAACAATAATTAATGATTCAGTTAAGTGAAGTTAGTGCTTTGAAAAATAAAAATAGAGAATGCTATGAGATTTAAGTGAACTAATGAAATACTTATCATGATATATCATGAATTCATCTTCACATTTGTATTGATATAAATACCATGATGGTAGCTACATTATTTTGACTACAGAGATATATATCACATGTATGTACAGTTTATAGAAAAAATATCATAATTTAATAGCATGAATGTGTATTCACATGGTTTACCCAACTGCTGCACATTCATATATTAATGTATGGACTATTTTTTGTGTGTAATCTTTCATTTAGGATTTTCTTTTTGAAAAATTATAAACTTATATGCCTTCCCAGGGCCCAAATTGGGAAAAAATAAATGAATATGTTAATTATCTATTGGTTGATGGTTGATACATGTATATACATGTAGTATGTGTGATACATTTTGACATGTGTTGTTGTTTTTATCAAACTAGTATATTTGAATAAATATCTATATATACGTGTATACATGTACATGAATAAAGGGAATGAAAAATACTTATTTGGTTTTTTTAAATTCTGGAATATAAAGCATGTACGTGTTTAAACTAGCAGTATATCCAACCTACATTACATATACAATCAAACAGGGTTACAGTAATTATGCTTACAATAAATACACTCTTACTGAGGTACCCCCTACCCCCATATAGTCTACAAACATATTATAAATTTATATATCAGATATTATGATATGAATAACAATTTTAAGTGAGACATTTTGCTATGGGCCTGTTTTACTGAATAAAGATATACATTATTTATTTTTGATTGGCAAGGCTGGGCTAACCCATACAAAAAAAAGTTATACTTAGTCATAACTTTTCTGTAACTAAAGTGTAACTTTTTTGTACCCGAAATTTAGGTACAGAAAAGTTATAACTTTTTTGTACCTATATTGGACTTAAACATTTGGCACTATAACTAAAATGTACCTACATGGAACTTAGAAATTTCTCAGTATAACTAAAATGTACCTACGTTGAACTTAGAAATTTCTCAGTATAACTAAAATGTACCTACATTGAACTTAGAAATTTCTCAGTATAACTAAAATGTACCTACATTGAACTTAGAAACTTTCAGTATAACTAAAATGTACCTACATTGAACTTAGAAATTTTTCAATATAACTAAAATGTACCTACATTGAACTTTGTCATTTAGTGTATGCATCAACATCACATTGATTTTTTGCAGTAAATGCCGTTTGGACATAATTTTTTTAGTGTCTTATCCAAAATATTCTAGTCTAAAGTAGACTTTTTTCCCAATAAATATAAAATATAGTTATAACTTGTCTTTTTTTTTTTAATCACCGTAAGTGTTGGGGGGGGGGGGGGTACAAGTTGGTATCACACACTGGGTAGTTAAAATCACTAAGATTAGTTTTAAAAACAATGACATAACCATCGTAACGGGAATCCAGTTCATCAATTGCAACAAAAACACCTGTCCAAAATTCCATTGTTTTTATAAGACACGAAACACAGGAAATCACTTTCCGCCTGAACGCACACACATCCTAGGTTAACAGTAAAGGGTGTCTAAAGAGGTCATGATTAGTCCGTGCTGTGATGACACTGATGTTTGTTTAAGATAAAAAGTTCTATGCAGAAGTTATTGTGTGTGTTTTGATCAGTAGAAATTTTTATTTTGCTTCTCAGCCTCTGCAAGTATATTAGTTTGTTACGTGTCTGTTGAACATCATAAGATATTCATAATTTCGTTTTTAACAGTTAAATACTAAGAGGCAGCATAAACTTTATATTATCACTGAACAAACTTCAAAAAGTAACCAGTAGGCCTACCCCATGAATGACGGAATAGAGTAGATCTCTTGAAATTGATTCAGAATTTTCCCATAAACATCGAATGCATGCGAAAGAATGGGGTAGGGGAGGGGGGCTGGTGGTATTGTTTGTTATGATGAGATGTATTCACATGGGCTTATAAATTCACATACATGTATTTGATTAATAGAAATGTTAACAAAAGAACAGTGTTGCTATTTCCATCTGTTTTTTCCCTGCACTAACTCCTATCGTAATTTATAACAGGACATGGCTAAAGACTCTGCTGTTTACTTTGTGAAACATGTTTTATTAAAAAAGGATGTTATAATTGTTGGTTTAACATATTCATCGCTTGAAAAATGCATTGGTATTTAAATGCATACAGATTTTAAATTTCCCTCATGTTGAAAAAATTATTCAAAATGGCGGCTCTTGAGACCGGAAATGCCGAGTTTTGATGATCGGTTAATAAACTAAGAGGTTGTATTGAAAGAAAATATTACTTAAATTTATTTTATTAAAATGCAGAATTCTTATGATAATATTTAGTAAATAATATTGTGTTTTAACTAAAAGAATTTTAAAGATTTCTTCCGGTATTAATCGTGTCTGTAACGTGATTGGTCAAAATTTCAATTTTTGATTACCGTGAATTCTGATTGGCCGATTGCCATTCCGCCATAAAATTTTGAAATGGGCAAAGGAGACAGGAGCTGTTTTGAAGTTTTCCCTGATTTATTCAAGAAATATGCAGAATTACAGCTTCTTGTATGTAGTGATGAGACTGCAAGCAGTCTTTTCATAAAGATAGACATTTATATGACCTGGATAATATGGCTTTACTTGTGGAGGACCATTTCAATTCAGGGTAAGTCTAATATACAAACGAGTCATTTTAAACAGAATGTTAAATAAATCATTTTTGTTTGCTCATTTCAATTTTCAGATTATTATTATGTACTTGGAAATGAATCCCATTTTGAATATTTCTAGAATTTTCATAAGAAGTGCATGATTTAATTATCTATTTATAAAAAACTATGCAGGCATGATGTATATCTAATGATCACTGATGATATACATTCTATAATCAAATTATGGCTGATTTTTTTTTAAAATGGTGTCATTGTTTTGCAGAAAAATCCCAACTAAGTCCAGCAGACTGTACACCAGATTGAAGACACATCATTAATACAAGATTAGAAAAGTAAGTGTCTGTATTTATCAAGTATTTAAAAATAAGATATACAGATTTTACCAAATATATATTGTATATTTATTAGTAAAATAAATTATTGTAAATCAGAACATACAATGGTAACTGCTGTAAAAAATTTTTCAATGTTACTGATATTTAACTACAATTTATGCTACATATATTGAAAATTGTCAAACAGTATCATGTTTCAAATATTATTGCATTCTTTTAGATTGATAGAGGACGAGGATAATATCATGAACGAGATCAAGTGCAGTCCTTTCCATAGAAATACATGCAGCCGTATGTTAAAAGAAGCCAGTTTTCACCTGCCAGATGCTGGTCACATATATATTCAACATGGGTATGCTATATAATTTTCTGTTTTATGTAAAAGTTGTCAATGATTTTAACAGTTTAACAGTTACTATGTTAGTACATGTAGTAAGAAATTGCCATAATAAAACATTCTTTTTTATACATTTTAGGAACAGATTCAAGAAACAGATCCGGTTGTTTGCTGATAAATTACTGCAGGTCATTGATATCTAAAACCAGGACTGTTTTGAAAATCACTAGCATGTTAGGAACCTTAAAAACATGTTTTATAAGAGTTGTGGTCAATTTTTGGTTAACATAAACTAATGTTTTTCAAACTTTCTTTTCAAATTTAGTAAGAACATTTGACATACATGTAATCCCAAATGCTTTTATGTTAGATTATTGCTTTAAATCATTTCCAAAACTTACAAATAGGGTCTGTAATAGTTTGTGATGGTGTATGATTTCACTTGTTGAGTGATTTCTATCTCCTTGCAAAGGCTTGGGGATAGAAATCACATAACTTAATTATTTGATAAAAACCATGTAACATCACAAACCATGAGATATTCTCTTTATCAAATGTTTTAATCATGATTTATTACTTCTTGAATAGAATTTTCCATGCAATACTTTGGAATGCCATTTCAAAAGAAAAATCCCTTGTGACATTGTCACAGTGTAATGTCAAAAATATATTACACAGTGATATCCACAAAATATTGAGCTTACAATCTGATTATTATTTGAACAATCAAGTGCTTTATTTGGTAAGGCCATTCCAAGGTTTTTCTATGTTTAGCGTCCGCGGACGGATTGGTTTTGAGAAGTAACAATAAAAAAAAAACACAATCATTTTTCATAAAATTACATCACTTTTTCATATGTCGGGCTTGGAATCGCATTTTTAAATCGAATCGGAAATCAAATATTCATAATAACAACATTCAAAATGGAAACCATAGTGGTTATTTATTATATTTGTATTTTTGTTACAAATTGAAGAAAATGCTTAAAAATATATTATAAATTTTATTTTGTTGAACTTTTAAAGTTGTGTGTTTTTTCTAAGGTTTGTGGTTTTTTTCCTGATAGAAAGATAGGTTTTTGAGTTTTGGGTGGATGGTAAACAAAGAAAAAACTTGCAATGGCCTAATTTATGATGGATATGATTCTAAATGTGGTGACATTGCAGAAAAAATACATAACCTGCATTAGTGGGTTAGGTATTCTTAGTTCTTAATTTATTATAGGTTTTGACCAATCGATAAAAGGGGCGTGTAGATTTCAGTCTGGCTGTTTCTTTCGAGCTATGAATTAACTATAAATTTCCGTAAGAAATGGAGAAAAACATACTCGGTAGATGAAAATATAATTCGATAAACTCTATAACATATTGATTGACAAAAACAATGACTTATTGTGTACTTTTGCTCACATGAACAGATATGATTTTAAATTCCTATTCAAGAGCCAAAACAATTTGATGAAAAGTTCTTTGTGTCAACATAGGGGACTTTTTTTTCATCTGTATAACACCTTTACCTGGTTTTTTATTTACCTGAAGTTTATGATAAATATTTTGAGCCTACATCTGTAAATTTTCTGTGTAACTTTTCTGTACCTAAATGATAACTTTTATGTACCTAAATGATAACTTTTTTGTACCTACATCTATAACTTTTCTGTACCTAAAAGATAACTTTTCTGTAACTATATGTATAACTTTTCTGTACCTAAATCTATAACTTTTCTATACCTATATGTATAACTTTTCTGTACCTAAATCTATAACTTTTCTGTAACTATATGTATAACTTTTTTGTACCTAAATGATAACTTTTCTGTGCCTACATCTATAACTTTTCTGTACCTAAATGATAACTTTTCTGTAACTATATGTATAACTTTTCTGTACCTAAATGATAACTTTTCTGTAACTATATGTATAACTTTTTTGTACCTAAATGATAACTTTTCTGTAACTATATGTATAACTTTTTTGTACCTAAATGATAACTTTTCTGTAACTGAAATTTGTAACTTTTCTGTACCTAAATGATAACTTTTCTGTAACTATATGTATAACTTTTTTGTAACTAAATGATAACTTTTCTGTAACTGAAATTTGTAACTTTTCTGTACCTAAATGATAACTTTATTATAACTTTTTAATAACTTTTTTATACCTATTTTTATTTATGGAAAAAATAAATTGTCAATAGTTACACTTTAGTTATGACTTTTTTGTACTTAAGCAAAAAGTTACAATATAGGTATAACTTTTTGATGCTAATTTGGAACCATAGTTGATCAGATGGTTCCAAATTGTGCTAACTTAGTTATGACTTTTTTGTAACTTTTTTAAGGGTTCATAGGTATAACTTTTTAGTGCTTTTTTTTGGTATGGGAAGGGTCCATATGAAAGTACTTTTATACAACTTAATTATGCTCTGAATATCATGAATATGATAAATTCATTTTAACTGTTTAATATGGTTTACATGGTGGATAACAAATCTGCAGACATCTTTGTTAAAAAAAAAAAAATTGTGTTATTTTTAAAAGTCAAAATTTCTCTACAAGTTGACCTCATTTCAAATTACGTAAAAATAATATGAGTTCTTCAAAAGTACATGTAGGTTCAGGTATTATTGACCACCGAGACACAAAAATATTGTATATAAGTTTATTAATGGTTGTACATGTTGTATACATCATGTACATATTACCAGAGACATAAATAACATGTTATTTATGTCTCTGATATTACTCACTATAAACATCTGGTCGGACTGTTGTTCCTTTTTTAAGTCTTGCTTACATAGGCTACTTCCATTGCTTTTTGATAGACATACTTTTATGTTGTTTTAAGATTTGTGTTACATCATTAAATATTGTTGAAAACTAAAATTTTGATAACTTTCTGCACGTATCTATTATAGAACTCTGAGGAAATTCGGTATACATTTGATACACAGTAATTGGTATTCCGATCCCGATCATTAATGATATGAGATCAAATTTTCACACCGGTAATAGTAAAAACAATAACATTTACACATAAATGATATCAAAATCTAATCCTTATTTTTAAAAGAAAACTAAGAATATGAAATATAATTATATTATTACTCTTAGATACATGTAAAAATGATAAAGATTTTTACATTTTTTGTAGGAATCCCACTTGATTGCTTAGATTATATAAACTGTCTGTTAATTTTTCAAAACTTTTTTTATTGTAAACAATCATTTCATAATCTCCTTTATTCATTTATATATAACACATTGTCATATATGTTTGCTGTTTTTTAAAAAAAGAGACATAAAAGTGATCGTTTTTCTCTAATTTTAAAGACTGTATGGCTAATTATGGTCATGGTTGCCATGGAAACCAATGAGATACCACCTCTGTAACATGAGATAAAAGAAGAAGGCATTGTCTTCACTTCATACCAACATTTTTTTAATGAATGAATTGACACTGAATTTCTGAAAATCCTTTTAAATCTTTATAGCTTAGTGTTGTCCTTGTGTTTAAAGACTGTGACAGAGTGGATCTATTTTTAGTAACACAGCTTCGCAATTATGCATGATTGGCTAAAATTTTTATCATTTTTTGAGAACACTTGTTTATATTGTTCTCAAAGTAAATTACCATTTCAATATGAAATATATGACTTATCACTGTTTGCCTGATTCTTACGTGAACCTGTACTTAACTTGTTACACAATACTTAGTAGGTATAAACCAAAATTTTCTTCTTTACTAAAGTTATGTTTGTTATAAAATATTTCAATACAGAGGTTGTATATTTAAAAAAGAAAGTTTATTAGTACTGTTAATTAAGATTGACATTACATGTATTTATACACTTAAACAGAAGATTTACTGTCAATCTTAAAAAAATATAGGCTGTTATTACATTGATGTTCATCATTTGTATGTGAAAAGATGGATTATTTGTTATTTAACCTCCTCATTGAACTAAAATAGAATTTATAGCCTTTTACTCAACTAATGAAAAAAAATATAATAATATTTACTCGCTCGCTCCTGTTAATTCATGTACCGCCTCAAAATTTTGTTAATGCTAAATAATAATATTATTATAATAATTATCCAATCGCTCGCTCGCCCCTACTTTTTTTGGTCATTTGTCAGAAGAACAAGAAATTAAATTGGTGTGGCCTTAGGATAATATTATATACAGCAGTCAATGCATCGAAGCATAATTATGATGAAAGAACAGCTGAGCCTTAAACATTATCACTGATGGTTAGGACCCTATCAACATAGGGTTCCAACCCTGATCTCCTGCACTTCATATTAATTTCTAACTTAATCAGATAACAAGAGAAGTGTACGTCTTATAGAAAAGACCAATATCTTACAATGGTGAATCGGTCCACATCGTCCTTGCCCATCTCTGCCTTGCCGGCCACCAGCATGAGTTTACTCTGTAGTTCCTGCAGCTCTTTGTGCTTGTACTTTTTTCTGAGTCGGGATCCTTCAGTGTCTTCTTGAACATGCAGTTGGAGTACATCTTCCAAAGACTGATAAGCAAAATAAATAAATTAGTTTTTGCCAATGAATTAAGCTTATCTCTCTTTAAACACAGGTATGGACCCGACACAAGTTTTGCACTCTTCCCGCCAGTGACCTTGACCTTGCCCAAATGACTTTGGGTCAAGGTCATGACACACCCTCAGGTCATATGCAATCTTTGTGTGAAGTAAGAACTTCCAATATTTATCTATAAGAAAGATATGGTACGGACACAGATTTTGCACTTTTCCTGCCAGTGACCTTGACCAAATGACCTTGGGTCAAGGTCATGACACATCCCCAGGTTATATGCAATCTTTGTGTGAAATAAGACACAACTTTGCCTGGGCGAATTCAAGATGGGGCGAAACCATTTGCAAGTGAAGAAGGGCGACAATAACACGGGCCAAAAATAACCTTGTATACAGCAATTCATATTTCTATCAGAATTTCACTCTAGTGAATGGTCCTTATTTTATCTTTTTGAGCATTCCTCAATAGTAAATATGCATAGTTAACTTTTTAATTCATTACTTTTTATCATTGAGGTAAGCTATAGCTAAGGACATTAGGACGAAAAGCATTTTAGAGTAAATTGCTTTGACCTTATAACCAATGACAAAAAAAGAACTAAATATGATAAGATAAAAATCTGTCTCCTGTTTCCCATTTCTACTAATTTTTAAATAGTATCTTATCAAAATCATACCTTCATTACACATTTAACAAAAAATATTCTATCATAAATATCTTGATATTACTCATCAATGTGCAATTGTTGACCATCAACAACGTTTACTACTAATTAAAATAAATCCAAATTTTGCAAACAAATAAAAAAACTGTCATCTTGGTTTCATATTAAGTCTGTTCAAGTACCATTTTTACATATGTTTTTGTAATAGATTTATATATATCATAATAAGAAATGGTACTAGAGCAAGCATGCACTCATTCCCTCAACAACAACATCAAAAAACATCCGATTTATGTTGCAAAACATTGATTTAATTTCATAAAAATAAAATGATCATGATATTCCTACATTATGAAGTACTGTAAACGTACTACATTTGGCTGTGTATTCTATTTACTAGCGCTTTTTGCGGAATGCGGCTTCCGCTAAATCATGTACATCGCTAAATGCCATGCATACATCTGTAAGAATAGTCACATTCAGTAATACGCTAATTCAAATCCACGCCAACTTGTACAAAAACTAATTTCCTCTAATTATTGTGCACGCCAAATATAATATGTGTACAGTAATTTAAATTATGATAATAACTTTTTTAAAACATTTTATTTACCTAATTTTAGAACTACAAAAGGATCATAGGCCTTCATGATTTTCAGATTTTATCTTTTATATTTTTATATTTTATCTATATATTTCAACAATAAACTTTGAACCCACATTAAGGACTTTTGAAACAAGTGCCTTTTAATTTGATACTTTTTTCCCTGTTACATGTTACCTTTAACTAGGAGTTCTCAAACCTCAAAATTCACCAAAACTTACAGGTTTGTCAGTGGTCAAGTTTGGATCTATATTTCCCACCACGTAAATTCCAACAGAATTGATGGCTTCTGCTTGTCTCATGGATGTCACTTCTACCGAACCCTGGGCAGATTTCACACTGTTCAGCCATTCCAACTGTCTCTTGGTGTCAATCTATATATTAAAGTTTTTATTCAAAATCACAGATATAATTGAAAATTCAATTCAAAATGCTCCTTAAAAACAAAAAAAGTAGCCATTATATCAGGATATTGTTAAGGTGGCTCATTACACCATAAAATAGTTTTTCAAATCAGCAGAAAATTACTTGATTATGATACGATATCATAATGGAAAATAAGTTTATCAGTCAAATAGGCGAAAAAATGTGCAATTTTGGATGAAATATTTCATTCAGTAGACAAGAATAAAAACTCCAGGCAGATTTGAGTTCATGATCTGCGGTTAACAGGCACATAACTTTAACCACTGCGCTATGACAATGTATATCCAAATCGATTGAATTGGATATAATCAGTTTAATGAAACATTTAAATTACCATCTTGTGACATAGTGTCTTAAAAAGTATAAGTCTAGGTGTAGTGAGTATCTTGTTAATTTTGTCTTTCACTTACCAATTTTTTGGGAAGATTGGGATCTGAATCCAATTCTTTCCACACAAGCTCACATTTTTCAAGAAAGATTTTAGAACCACAAGCTTTATCCAAATTGAAAATCAATGGTGCATATCCAGTTGTGGCTGCATGGAGACATTTGACTTTTGCGACTTCCATAGCGCCCTCTCCTGCTGATATGCTGGCCAAATCCACAAACACCTTCAACTCCTGAAGATCTACAAATTCAAAAAGTACAAAAAGTAATTTCTAAAAAGAAATCTAATAGTTACTAAAATCCTCAGAATTGTAGGAATCATTAATGCCAAATTTGATATGAAGGAGAAATTAATACTTTGAGACTTAAAACTTCACAACAGTGTCAGGGAACAATCATTGATATATGAATGTAGAATTATCTCTTATATATGAAGTTCATAAAAAATCAAAATATTTGTTTACATTTAATTCATAATTAAAACATTATCTCTAACAGTAATTTTCTGAAAAAGTATGGCAAATTGTTGAACAAACTTTTCATTGACTCTCTAACCCATTCCACCAATGGTTTGCAATCCATGAAAACCTCGAGACAGTTGACTTGTTTCTCTGTCATTCCTTTCAGACTTACAGTTGCTTTTATAAGGTCTTCATCAAGTTTGTTCATAGCTATATCCTTCCCTCTAGCCTATATTTCATCACAAATAAATAAATCAAATCTTTGTTTATACAGTAACAAGACTTTTTTTAAGAATAGGAATATCAACTGACTCAAGAGTTAACTTAATGGCACTAAAATGTGTTAATCACTATCATTTAAAATTCAGTATAGCACACATACCATTTCAACAATCAAATTCATTTGTTGGAAGTCTCCTTCTAAGCCATAAGTTTCTACAACATTCATAATGACATGGGCTCCATTTACACACTGCTTAACCATTCTATGCTGCTGAATTTGTTCCATTCTTTTTTCAATCCATTCTTTGTCTCCATCAGCAGAAAAATGCCCAAGTTCCTTGATCAAATGTTCATCAGGCATACTTCCAAAATGCTTTTGAAACTCAGAAAAGAGCATTGTGCCATCTTTAATCCTTTTTGTGATAGCCTGCAGATTTTCATAAACTGGTTCCCACACCAGTGAGAGCACTTCATCGGTTGTCAAAGGCACACCTCCCATTTCATCTACACATTTCTTACCTCTTCTCTCCCACAGTTTCATAAAAAGAATCCCTTTGCTACATCTTCAAGTAGAATTGCTTTAATGAGCACATAGTTTTTTAACATCAACTCTTCAACTAGTACCAGTACACCAAAATAAAAAACAGTTACACCATGCAATTAATAGATCATTCAATATTTATGAATTGATCACTTTTATGTTGATCCATTATTTATAAGGAGACAATTAATATTAATGGCTATCCTTATCAAAGTATAATGAACCGACAAATTTTTTGTCAGTGATAATAAAGATCTCTCTCTCTCTCTCTCTCTCTCTCTCTATTTTAAAGTCTCTTTCACTCTCTTGCAAAGGCAAAATGAAAAACTCACTCATGCAGCTGAGGAATGATATCTAGAATCCCATCTTCTACTGTGAAAGCACAGATCACTGGCATGTAAGCCTCAACATCCTCAACTTTACTTAAGGACACAGGCTTGCAAAGACTTCCAATTTTATGTCTGGTAAGATCTCGAAATGTTGATAAGGCTTCATCAAAGGCAAGTGTGTCTACTACAAAAATTTGAAACAAAATACAATGTATATTGCACACAATTTGACCAAAGAAATACCATCAGAGCCAATACAAGTGACTTAATTTGATCATGGGTTTACAAGAGCTTAGAAAAATCTTTAGAAGAGATCAAAAGCTAAATAAATATTATGTTTTTTAAGTCTAGAAACTGTTTTTTACAAGTGAGTTATGGACAAAAGGTGTCATTTACAAGAAAATTGGGTCAAAATAAATTGCTATGAATGTGATTGTTAATAATGAAATATTCTGTTTACAATGTTGTGTACTCTTTCTATTTTGTAATATAACTCCCAGCAACAAAAATTTTTTGCTTGTTCTAATAAAGATATGTTCACTGAGACTAGAGGTCCAATGGTTTTCAAGTACAGAGGACCCCGCTTAGTATAATACCTGTTTAATATTATAGTTCAGTTAATTTATTAGTTTTTCAAAACAAAAAACCATTTCTTAATAAATCATTGTATTTTACATCGGTTATTATAGTAGCTTAAATAGTGGACCCCGCTTAATATAATAGAAAGATCATGCCTGTCAATTGAGTTTCACACCTTTTTCTCGAGCTAGCCCCCCATGAGAAGCTTGTATAAACACTCTGACTTCCCAAATCACTTTGAAATTTACCGACTGTGCTGGCCAGACGGGATTAGTCACGCCTCACTGCACGTGGCTTGGGTACTTTACCTATGCACCTAACAAGTGACATCGCTGTATTATTGAGGTTTTTTACAGTTTCAATAAGTAAATGCCTCATGTTTTTGTAAATAAATTTATAACAAATGGGACATTTTACATGGCTTAGCATATGGTACATGATGTTCTATTTGACGATTTGTATACTGCAGTGAAGTAGTGACAAAGTCTTTTTTTAATATGCCTCTATTTTATAGGAAGAATGGGCTAAATAAATCAAAGAAAATAAGAAAATTCTGCATAACTTTGTGGTTTATTTGATTTTTAACGAAAGAAGTTATTAAAAACGAATTTTCTCATGAATGCCATATGAGATTTAGTCAAAACCGGAAGTACAGGAAGAAAACAAAATGAAAGCATGTCAACTTATCGGAAGCATATTGGTGGATCTTGCAATTTTCCAAGCTTGTAATATTAAAGTTTATTCATGAAATTAACTTTTATGAAGCATTAAAAGTAAAGTTTTAGAAGAAATCATCAATTATTGTGGACATTACATCGTCTAGAAATAGATAGTAATAATACATGACGTGAATAGGCACTTAGCATACTTGTACACATTGAATTTAGCTGGGTACGCTTATTATTATAGTCCGGTTAATATAATAATTTTCCTGACAAAATAACTATTACATTAAGCGGGGTCCACTGTACCAGTAATATAATAATGTTTCTCAATCTGAAATCTGTGTATAGTTCTGTAATTAATTATTATACCTTCAAAATGATGGCACATGTCTGTGAAAATCCTTACATCATAAAGAATTCTTTCAAAATGACTAATTTCTTTGTTTCTGATGTTAATAAGCTGTGTGGTACATGTTTCACTAAAGACAACGTCCTTCTTGTCTCTTTCAATCATGATTTTGATGATCTTAAAAAAATTGTCCTTGTTTTCTTGAATGAGTCTGAAATTTTCTACAGTTATCTGTCCATTCAGGAGATACTCATAAGCTGTCCAGACTTCCTGGGCAGCTTTAGTCAGCAAACAACCACTGTCCTTGGAAAGGAGCTTGGATCTCTTGTCTTGTAGGTCTATATGAAATATATATATTTTTTAAATTTATTAATCAAACAAAATTGAGAAATAAGATTAATTTGTGGAAGAAAATTAACACTCTTTTCCTCCTGCAGAGACAGTCACAGTTTTGCAGATTGACCTTACTTAGGATATATAAAAGTCTTTCATTTTTAAACTTCAGAAGACAATACATGTATATTTCTTTGTGTCTTCAAAACTTACAAAACATATTAAGGAAGTGGAAAAACAAAGGCCAGGATAGGGTGAATTGTTGAAAAGACTGTTTTCCCTCTGTATTCTTCTTTTTCCATGCTGTCTCAAAGTGTTTGGAAAGAACGAGTCCATACCGGTCCACACCTTTACTGCTGAGTATTCTGTCATTCAAACTGCATCCATCTGCAATCACCTTGGTAGTAAAATTATATAACCTTTACATTTTTTAAATATATGACAGAATTGTTCTGCATAAGAAATATATATATATATATATATATATATATATATATATATATACCAGTATATATATATAAATTATTTTTTTTTGTCATTACTGGCTCTTCAGGCAGGTAATACCTGCCTGAAGAGCCAGGATTGTTGAAAACGTTTGCAGTAAATATATGATCGAATGGTGATTTTATTTACTTTTTTACATAATATATGTACATAACTGCTTGAATAATATAATCAATCAATTAATCAACCACTAATATATAATGAAATCTATGATTATTTTTTTAATTTGTTTATCCCATCCCCATTTCAGCGAAAATACGACATGCCTTTTCCTGCAGCTAGCCTTTCCATCAGTGACGTCACTGTTTCAATATATGGTCATATCGAAATTCGACAAACATAATAAAATGATTTTTACTCGTATATATAGTGTATATTTTTAATAACAAAAAATATGTGGTGTTTAATATAAATTACATGAAGTTTAAAATGCAATACAAAGTATTTTAGTTTTATTCATATTTAATTTTAATCAATTACAAATGTTATTTATTGTTGTATAATAAAAATGTACCCAAATAAAACGAAAGTGTTTAATTTTTTAATTTTCCTGTACAAAATTCAATGAACAAGGAAAGATAACTCTTCATACTTATACCATGATTTATGTACCTTACTGTTAACGTACTATGACGTCATAAAGGTGTGACGTCATCTACTCTTCCATGACGTTATAAATCATAAGTCTGAAACAATTTATATGATACTTGTGTTTTTCTCCAACTCCCTAAAATGGGTGTATTTAAAACATTTTAAAGGAATAACATTTATTTTGTTAACAAATCAAAGAGAGTTAAAAAATTTTAAAAATGCATTACTATTTTCGATGCAATAGCTATATCACGTTAAATATCAAGGTTTAACGTTAGGCTAATACAGGGTATTTGCAAGTGGTAAAATGCAAATATAAGTAATAAACAACGATTATTTAGTGAACATGACGTAATGAATAGCAACTGCTCTGCTGGCATATTTTCCATGATGCGCAAGCGCGCATCATGGAATATGCCAGCAGAGCAATTGCTATTCATAACGCCATGTTCACTAAATAACATTGTTTATTTCTTAAATGTACTGGTAAACGACTGTCCAGCGATATTCGATACACAGTTTCGACGATACGCCAATACAAAGTCGGGTTTGAAATTTGCGCTTTTTAAGGTCGGGATCGAACTTACTTATTTAGTAATGGCTTCCAGTATGATAAGCACGAGTAGAATCTAGTATATTCTAAAGAACAAGCTTAAAGTAAATCACTGAATGTATTATATGTTTCGTAAAAGACCGGTCAGACAATAAATACAGTCGTTAGTACAAGTATGATTGTTTATTCCTCCACAGTCAAACTAAAACATGCCTGCTGGGGAAAACACGCCTGCCGAGAATATCTGTTTACCTGATAATTTTCATTTTTTCATTGATATTTAACTTTACTTAACTAAACTTATCATACTAGAATATAAAGTTGACTTAATAATAATTAAGTAGCCCAAAATTAGGAATAATGTTCAATGGTTGGTAAAGTTATGTACATTAATTTGTAACTTATGTAAAATATAGAATTCATACGCCTGCAGAGGAATTCTATATGCCTGCCATTTATTTGATAAATGGATTTTATTTTTTTTTCATATTTTATATATTCAACAACATAGAACTCGTCCCTAAATGACAAATGTTAAAGAAGGAAACGATTTTAAAATTGATAGAAATTTAAACATGAAAGTGCTGAGCCCTGAAATTGTAAAATTCATTGTATTTCTGAATAAAAACGTGATTTTAAAAGGAGTTGTAGCATGAGAGTTTCAATGCTTATAAATACCTATCCATGAATAACTAAGTAACTACCCCCTGATCATTTATATCCTAATTTTTCATTAAACGGTATGACAATGATCAGTTCATATATAGTATCATATAAATTAGTACATATGTCCTTGGTATTATATGGAAATATGCATGGTAAGTTACCTACCTGACTCTTTTTCTGTTACTCTCATTGACTCAAACAAGACAGACTGAGTGCTTGTTTTGTTATTTTATTTAAAAAATCAATTAAAATCACTGTAATTTTGGTTTATTATAGTACTTTACTCTTGATAATGCTAAACTAAATTGTAATCCAATATATTGGATATTGCATCTGAAAGTATTGTATCATATCGTATCGTAAAATCTTTACCAATACACAGCCCTAAATACTATACATAACAATATCATAATATAATATCTTATAATAATGTACAAAAAAATTGATACAATATCATATCGTATCATATAACTTTTTACAATATAATGTATGATATTACATTGTATCATATAAAACAATAGTGTATCATATCATAGAATACTATATCATAGGAATCATGTTATATCATTTAACAACAAACACATCTATCAAGCAGGTTTGAGTGAGGTAGGAGAATTTTTAGCATCCTTGATAATGGAGATCAGGCTCTGCATCTGAAGCTACCTCTGCAATTCATTTATATTATAGTTAAATACACTATGAAAGCTATTATCTATAAAACATGTAACCTGTTCCAAAAAACTAAACCTCATCCAGCATCCGAAACCTATGGCTCAGATTCAGCATTCAAGCCTGTCAGATGCATCAGTATCATGAGACGCATCATCCATGCAAGTTTGGTGATGTAAGGACCAGTAATAACTAAAATATAATCATCAGAGGGCACCTGCTCTAAAAACTTTAACCAGCTCTTAAAACCTTAACCTCATCCAGCATCCGAAACCTATGGCTCAGATTCAGCATTCATGCCTGTCAGGTGCATCAGTATCGTAAGACGCACCATCCATGCAAGTTTGGTGAAGTTAGGACCAGTAATGACTAAGATATATTTTTTAGCATCCTCGATAATGGAGATCAGGCTCTGCATCTGAAGCTACCTCTGCCATTCATTTATATTATAATTAGATCATATATGCAAGTTTAAAATAGTGCTATTACCTACATGTATTAAACATGTGACCTGTTCCAAAAAAACTAAACCTCATCTAGCATCCAAAACCTATGGCTCAGATTCAGCATTCAAGTCTGTCAGGTGCATTAGTATAATAAGATGCACCATCCATGAAAGTTTGGTGAAGTTAGGACCAGTAATAACTAAGATATGATCATCAGAGGGCACCTGCTACAAAAACTTTAACCAGCTCTTAAAACCTTAACATCATCCAGAATCCGAAACCTATGGCTCAGATTCAGCATTCAAGCCTGTCAGGTGCATCAGTATTATAAGACGCACCATCTATGCAAGTTTGGTGAAGTTGGGACCAGTAGTAACTTAGAAATGGCTATCAAAGCGCACCTGCAACAAAAACTTCAACCTGCTCCAAAAACCTTAACCTCCTTCAGCATCTGAAATTCATGGCCCAGATTCAGCATCCAAATCTCTCAAGTCCATTAGTAGGTCCAGATGCATCATTCATGCAAGTTTGGTGAATATAGGACAAGTAATAAGTTAGATACAGGACTTGCAACAAAAACTTTAACCAGGTCCAGACGCCGACGCCGAGGGTATAGCATAAGCTCCCCCGACTTCGTGTCGGTGAGCTAAAAAGTGCATGATCAGAAAAGCTCAATTGAGCTTTCAGATCAGGTGAGCTAAAAAGTAAATCTTCAATGTGAGCTGTTATTATCATGAGTGAGATGTGCTATAGTCCTTAGTGTTCTAATACTGAGTATTCTGCAGCAGAAAGTACAACAAAACAAAACACAAATGATGTTTTACAACCCATATATCTGAAATACTGGTATATAGGATATCAATATTGAATTTTATTTTGTAAAGCTCCTAATAAATTTATTCTCTAATTAGAAATTCAGAAATAGATCAATATTTATCACATTCCCTGTTTTTAGCTCACCTGAAGTACGTAATTATACCGTTAATGTATTAAATTTGGCTGTGTATTCTGTGTTTTTGGCGGAATGCGGCTTCCGCTAAATCAAGTACATTGCTAAATGTCATGCATATATGTATAAGAATGGTCACATTCAGGAATACGCTAATTCAAATCCACGCCAACTTGTTCAAAAATTTATTTCTGCCACATATCGTACACGCCAAATATAATACGTTTACAGTATGCAATCGAAAGCTTCCTTACCTTAAAAGCAATCTCTGTCAAAACTTCTTGTATTTCTGCTGGATATTCATCATCAGAACAGTAGATGCTAAAAAGGTCATCTGCACTGATCTGCAAGTATGATATTGACAATAAAGATCTGTAAACAGCATGATATCAGATGTAATCAAAACTTGCCTAATATTGGCCAAAATAGTTTTATAAATAATTACTTAAATAAATACATATTAGTTATAATTATTATGTGTATTGTTAACAATTATAATTATAATTTAATTTTCCAGTTGACCTAATTTATAAATAGATCCTGATTAACAGCATAAGGGTTAAATATACATTTGACAAATGAAGAGACTGAGATAGAAATATGAATTGAGACAAAATAAGGTACCTTTGGGTTAATGGTAAAATTTAATTTGGAAACTTAATAATTATGTAAATGTACTTTGCTTACAAAATAAGAAATCATATTCATATCAATGCACTTTTACTGTATTAATAGGGAAATAAGCCTTACTGATCTAACTGTGAGATCTTGCTTCAAGGCACGCTTTACTTCAGACAAAACAGAGGCCTTGACAGTTCCCTCTTTCAATGGGATTTTAAATATAAATGACCATGCCTGAAAAAAACCCATAGTATTACAAAACTGAAAATTAACTTTATAACATTACAAAGTTACATGTAGAAGTTATCCTGTCACACAAATTAGTTCAGCTACATGTAGAACCTTGCAACAGGATTTATTGAGACCCAAGAAGATTATCATAGTTTCCAGCAATAAAAATGACTATGTAAAAGTGTACCAAATAAGTAATTAAATCTGCAGAATTCATCCAAAACAACAACTATAGTAATTTTTTAATTGTTAGTCCAATTCTTTTGAATGTTGCAAAATGAACAATGTCATTCACAAGAAACATGTGTAGGTATTATGTCATCATCACTGAATAGGACTAATTTAAACATATAATCTGATTAAATTCGATTCAGATCCTTGGATCCACTCATGTACATGTATATCACTTACTACACATGGATTTGAAGAAACCCAATAAATGGTCATATCCAAATGAAAGAAATTACCGGTAAGAAGTCCATAATATTTAATGACTTTATCAACGATCATAATATTCAAATTGTTGTCATACATTTTTATCCATGAATTGTAATTGACAATTTAGCATGTTCAGTGTCTCTTAACTTTACTAGTCTTATGGTTGTTTTTTAAACAAAAGTTCTGGATGATATAAAAAATTAAACATTTAAGAAACAGTTTATCTCCCACTACTGTAGAAGTAGAGATTAAGATTTTTCAAGATTTAATACATTTCACTATGGTGAAGCATTTAAATTGGTTGATTTGGTACCTGCCCACTCTTATGCAGTGTTGGTACCAGCCAAATACAGGTTCTGTGATGCTGAACTCTGTACATGTATTAGGACTGCAAAAACTAAATCCCCGCAATGGTTGACCAAGAGTTCTCTCAATAATCGCTCTTTCTGATGTTTTTATTGTGTAATTACCCCACTGTCTTTCCATCAATGTGTTAAACATAATACAGGTTCTCAATTTTATTTATTTTACAAGTGCCTCATCGATAAATTCAACCATTTTTTAAAGCAATGCCATCAACTTAATTTGAGGCAGAATTTATTTTGTTGTCGTTTGTTATTCCACAGACTTCACAATAGATACCAATTAAAACTATTAGAAAAATTGAATTTTATTGAACTGCAATCAATTAACTCAATTAATGGCATGCTTAGCTTTTACAAGTGTGCATGTCTCCATATACACAATTTACAGCGCAAACTTGTTCAATTTCGGACTGATCAGGGGTTAACATTATTTCCCAACTCACTCAGTCTATAGGAACATTACCGGTAATTTACCTCAAAATTCATCAGACATTATTTACATGACGCTTTACTTGCCGCAGACATTCTCTTAAACACGCTAACCGACCTCGTGTTTTTAAAATCACATGCAGATTAAGTTGCCATGTTACATGTAAACAAACCATACTTCTTTATTACATGAGGCTGGTGGTGATGTTGCAAAGATTTTTAGAGTTACAGCCGAATTTCCCATGGATCTGCATATTGCAGCTAGCTTTATGCGAGGAAAAAAATTTGCACTTCTTCAACAGTCTGCATGTTTAACTCAGGAGATATTTTTCCACACATTGTGAACAGTAAATGAAATGTATCATATATTCACTTAACAGTTTCTGACAAATTTATTTACAAATAATTAACTGAATAATGTTACAGACAAATATGTGCCCATCCCTGCTTTTAGAGAACTTTTTATAGTTTCTAACATATATTTAGACTCTAAATTTTCATTGTTCTATTTGTTCTCCAATTACTCTGACTTACAAGTTTTCTTTCTCCGACGTTTGTCAACATGCCAACATGCATTTGATAAAAGGGCCGGTCTATAAATATGCACCAGTCAGAATCTTTGTTGCAAATCGTAATTGTAATACACACCGATTTGAGAGTGTGGTCACTCAATGCATTGCTATATAGGCTGTAGAGTATACTTTCAAGCAAGATTTGCAATAAAGGCGGCAGATTGTTATTCAGAAAACCATTCTATAACTAATATTTTGTTTAACCATGATGAAAATGTTTTAATTTATACATGTACCTGAAAATATTTCTTGGCTTGTGTATACTGTGATTGACTTTTTAGCCATGTGATATAGGCTTCTCTATGCTTGTGAAGCACTGTCAAATGGCTGTGTTCATTCTTATGTTGGGTACTCTGTCCTTCTATACTTCCCCTTTTCTCAAATAGAAAATCATAAAGAGCTATGGCCATCACAAATATGGAAAATGTTCTAACACGTAAACCGTTTTCATATAAATAGTCAATCTGCACAATTTGGTCAAAAAGGTCTCCTGCAATGTGGTAGCTTATCCAGGCATGATTCAGCATATCCTCAGTCCTTCAATAAAATTTCAGTAAAAGGTATATTATATATTAAAATATAAATTCAAATGAGGAAATCATTTAAATATATACGAGTAACTTACACTTGAACATTTTCTTCATTGTACACCTTTTTCATTTGCTTTGAAACAGTATCAAAACAAACTGTCACAACCTAAAACATGACAAAAAAAATAAATTTAAAGTTCTTTTTCTATAGATAATGACATTGAAATACTGTACACTATTACTTATCATGTTTGTTTGTTACTGATTGACTACAGAAATATCTCAGGTGTTCAGTTTATGTACATATGTCAGTTCAGAAAATCTGCTGTGGTTACATTTATTAATAAATTTTCAAAATTAAGCTTGATTCAGAAAAAAATTTCAAACTGCATCCAATTGAAATCCCTACCTCATTCTTGTGTGTTGCTACTTTGTGTTGTATTGAAAAATAATATAGGGCTGCCAATGTAACTTCTACTGGAATCAATTCTGTTGAAACAACATCTTTCAATTGTTCAAATTCCAACGCTGCTACAAAAGACCTTGGCAGCAGATAATCCATCGGGAACAGTGGACTTAGGCATTCAAGCATTGCCTTGGCATCCCTGCAGTTACATACCAGTAAGTAATCAAAGTACTGAAGTACTGACGGGAGTTGATTTTATCGATTATTATTTATTTTTTAATCAACGATATGTTATTTAGCATGACAAGTAATTTCTAATCTCTATTTAAATTACACACATTTTTATAATATGAATTCTCGGACTTTTCCGACAAGAATTTTGAGAAAACCCCATATGAATCATGTTGTGTAATATTTAAAGATTAATTAATTCCATCAAACTATGTATCAGTAATCTAAATATTTTTAAAAATTGTACACGTCTGGATTCAAGCAATATTGAACTCTAGTATCGTTCAACCAGACGCTCGGCTGTCTCCGTTAATCTCCGACTACCAAGAGAGACTCTCTGCTTGTCGGAGATTTACGGAGACAGCCGAGCGTCTGGTTGAACGCTCTAGCGTAGGAATACATACGACTACAAAAATATCTAAATTGTTCGTACTATTTAAAATCTGACTATTTTCAAGGTATTCATAAATACGTTTTCTTGAACAACAATGGTTCAGCATACATTACACCACATTTATCTATTATTTCAAGAACTAACTCTTGTCAGCGGTGAGATTTGTGCTTTAAGGTCCAAACATTGTTTCACTTTCGGTTTGCCAGAGTAACTGCATAGGAGAGTTGATTAAAATTAACTCCCAAAAATTATTTTTAAAAATCTTTTTAAAAAACTCCCATCAAAGCATTAGACCCTTACATCACATTTAAATACACCAAGATTACATCCTCCCCCACACAAAAATATGCCTTGCTTTTTTGATATCCAAACACTTGCATATTTGTAGCATATGCATAATATGTACAATGTACCAATGTTTTCCATGAACCTTGTCACAGCTAATTGTTTCTAAAAGTATTACATGTATTATAAATGTATTATAAATAGAAAATTAAATGTAACTGAATAATGAATATTGCATTTCCATGGGCAAGTCATCATCGTTCACCTGAGCAACAATAGCCATAACTCCTGGGACCAAAATTGTAAATTTTTGTAGAAAAATAAAAAAAAAATAAAGTGATTTTTATTAATGAGAGGTGTAATGCACCGTTTTGGTTGAATTGGTTGCAAGTTTAGATGTTGAATGACCAATCGGGAGACAGTGATGATCGTAAAATCGTAAATCGTAAAATAATTTTACCGATGACTTTTAAGCAAAACTTCTACCTGATGTGACAGTTTAAAATACCGGTAATTCCAGGATGACAGCAATGGTACCTTGTTTATTATTAGATAAAGAGTATTTATTTTTATTACGAGAAAAATTAATAATGCCGGGAGGTGCCTGTTGTCTAAGTCTACATTTAACAATTACTAGTAGTGCGTACAGCTTACTACATTTATATATTGAAGTCGCTTATTTTGAAATTCTGCTCATCTTGAAATAAAAATAAATCCTCAGTTTTAGCCTCTTATTTTCTTTGCATTAAATAATGGTTATAATGAAACCGGAAATTTTGAAATATCGCTTATATTGAAACCACTGATCGGTCCCCAGAGGTGATAATGAATTGTTTTTATAACAGATGCCACTTTAATGAATGCAACAAAAAGAAACCAACAAAACTGGGGTTTTTTTTTCAATTAAACTTTCAAAGACTATCATTTCATGTTTAATACATGTATCTGATAGTTAAAAACGATGATCAAATTAATTTGTTCGGGTTTGTTCTTCTTTATTTAAGATCCGGATTGAACTTTTACAAAATGGCGCCTTCATGTCAGTCGATTTGGCTTATATTGAATTGCGGATATATTGAAATAATTTGAATGGTCCCATCTGAAGTAGGCTGTATTTTAATTCGTTCGATTAAGATTCCTTCTATAGATTCCATTCGATTAGATTCCATCAGAAATCAAAATCCTAACAATATGCACACCTCTGATATACGAGGGTTGTTCGGAAATTATTGAGACATTTATTCTTATTTCCTGAGGGAAAAAGATAAACCCTTGAAATTTCACCAAAACTAAATACACCAGGATAGAGTTTATCAATGTGAAAAGTTTCTTGTCCATGGCATGATTAGATCATTCCTGGTAAACTGACCAACTTGCCTTCGCCCAGGGACCCGGCGCAACCGCAAACTTATCGCAACGTCATTTTAACGCTTCTCATTGATCCTATGTTTTAAACACGTCCTAACAAACAAAGAGAAATTAGAATTTATTATTCATTTCTCATCTTTTGTTTACATTTCAAGATGTCAACATTCGCATATTCTCTCCATTCTTGATTTTTGTGAAAAAAAAATCAGGTTATTTCTAACCAAAAGTCAAATTACTGTGAAATAATTCCTCTAGTCATTCTGTGTACATATTTTAGAACGGTTGACATCAATAAGTGTGTAAAAAGTACTTGATATTAAGTCACTTTGTCTGAATTCTAGCAAAACAATCAGTGAAAAAAGACGATAAACTGAAGCTCTTTATCCCTTGCCATCGTATATTTTTTGTTAAAGCAATTGGGTGGTGTGAAAAGGTCTTTTTCTGAAATTTTTACCAATTTAATGTATATTCGCTGCGCCGCATTGACGTCAAAATTCAATTTACCGTCGTTGACAGATTTCTGTTGCTTGGTAAATATATCTGTACCATATCCGTATTTCAACTCGAACAATAGTTAAACTTGATCAAAAGTTAGTCACAATAAATAGCAAAATGAACATATATAATCTTAATTCTTTTATCATAAACTGTAAGTTAGCGGACACTTAGATAGACAATGTTTTAGTTTTCTTATTCCCCGAGTTTATGCTTGCGCCGGGTACCCCGACCACCAATTTGTTTATCTACCGTTTAAACAAAACATTAAACATTTTTAAAATATTTCTTTGTTTAATTATTTGTTAAAGTTAATTTCTTCAATGTTCATGCCAATTTTCACCCTAATTCGTCACTTAGAAAGGGAAATATCTGTGTTGTCTCAATAATTTCCGAACAACCCTCGTATGTCCAATTGATCTGCAAAAGAACAACTTCCTATCTTGAAAACTGTAGGATTGGTTATCTGTACAATAGGGGGACCCTATATGCAATATTTTGCCAAAAATGACAAAGTTCAACAGCTGGTATTTTTTTCATTAATCATCAGAAATCAAAACCCTAGCAATATGCACATCTCTGATATATACCCATTAATCGATCTGCAAAAGAACAACTTCCTATCTTGAAAACTGTAGGAGGATTTATCTGTACAATAGGGGGACCCTGTATGCAATATTTTGCCAAAAAATGACTAAGCTCAACAGCTGGTATTTTCCCCCCCAGAAATTATCAGAAATCAAACCCTAGCAATATGCACATCTATGATATATGTCCAATTGATATGCCAAAGAACAACTTCATATCTTGAAAACTGTAGGAGGATTTATCCGTACAATACGAGTACCCTTTTGGCAGCCAGTCCCGCCCGCCTGCCATTTTCACCATTTCAATAACCGGATTTTTCCTTTGGAAAACCCGGTTAAAAATTAACCCCATTCCCATTGATCCATGGATGGGTTCATTCAAAGCATCGGAGATCTCATCCTTTGGTGAGATTCAAGGTAAAGCAGGTCTTTGCGCCAAAATACTGTATATCAGGATTTTTCTGTGTCATGTTTTTTCCACAAATCAGAACCTAGAACAGTATATAAAATTTACGCGAACCAAATTTTCACTATTTCAAAGTCATAGGGAAAATATAATTCATGATTGTTCTATCCTGTGAAGTAAGAGGTAAAAAATATCTAATTCATTGTCACTCTTAATAATGAAATATTTGGACAAAGACTGACCATTTACACGATTTCCCCAATGTATAATAATTACCGATAATTATTACAGAGACGCAAACAATCATAGATCATTAGATCATGTACCGTTACATATACCAGTAGCTCAGGTATTATTAGATATCACTTTACACAAAGAAACTAACCACTTTAATTAGCTTGTCAATGGATTATTAAACTTGAGGCACTGTGAGCAAGCTCACGATTGATACCCCCCGCTAAGAACAAAAAATCATTACTCAAGTATTTTTCAATTATAGAAAATGATGGATGCTATCTCATTACCCAGCCATGTTCTATCAATAAGAACTGCTCTGTTTTATAAAATTATTAATGCTAATATGAGTACACAAACCAATTTCTATTATTTAAATTCCATTTTATTTCAACTTAACTGTTAATGCATGAAGACATTTGGATCCTTATGATAACAAACATGACTAAATCAAACAATAATCCACGTCAAACAGCCATTAAATGTTTTAAATTTTTGGTATCCCAAGCCCGATTTTTTTCCTGAAATTTTTTTTCCACAAAAAAGAAGATAAAATAATTCAGGGCAGGCCATTTCCAGATGGGCAGGTGGGGATGATAATCTAACAATTAGTTTTATATGACCTGACACATGCAAGCTTTGTGTCAAATTTTACCTTCTAATCATTTCCATTAATACATTTAGACATGACAAAGACAGGAATAAAGCATTTTTTTTACAATGACCTTGACCTTGCCCAAATGACCTTGGGTCAAGGTCATGACACACCTTCAGGTCATAGGTAATCTTTGTGTGAAGTAAGAACTTCCCATGTTTCTCCATAAGAAAGATATGGACCAGACATGAATTTTGCACTTTTCCTGCCACTGACCTTGACCTTGTCCAAATGACCTTGGGTCAAGGTCATAACACACCCTCAGGTCATAAGCAATCTTTGTGTAAAGTAAGAACTTCCACTGTTTCATCATAACAAAGATATGGACTGGACACGAATTTTGCACTTTTCTTGTCACTGATCTTGACCTTGCCAAAATGACCTTGGGTCAAGGTCATGACACACCCTCAGGTCATAAGCAATCTTTGTGTGCAGTAAGAACTTCCAATGCTTCTCCATAAGACCGATATGGACCGGACACATATTTTGTAGTTTTCCTGCCAGTGACCTTGACCTTGCACGAATAACTTTGGGCAAGGTCATTACACACCCTCAGGTCATAGGCAATCTTTGTGTGAATTAGGAACTTCCAATGTTTCTCCATAAGAAAGTTATGGGCCGGACAAGAATTTTGCACAGACCGGACGGACGGACAGATGGACAGACAGACAAGGTGATTCCTATATACCACCCCAAACTTCGTTTGCTGGGGGTATAATAAACAATGAGGCTTACATATCTGTTATCTGGCACTTGTCCTCCGATCCCGTAATTTCTACCTCTAACTAAACAAACTGAACACAGTTAGTTCACCGTACTTTTACTTACCTGTTTACTTTATAAAGAACAAGAGAACTCTATTACAAGAACAAACTTTGTACCAATTTATGCTGATTTGTTTTCCATGATTCGGAAATCGTCGCAAACAATGCAGAAATTGGATACACGCTGAAAAAACCTGCTATATGGTATATGGTATTAATAATTTTTACGATTAGTGGACGAGTCCAAATAGGGGACAAGAATACTCCAGAGCACTCATGAATACACAATCATGCAGCTTTATTTGAAAACAAAAAGCTTTGAAATTTCTATTACTTTCCTATGGTTGGAAATGACAAACATAGGTAATCACAGATTACAAAGCTCACCTTTATGAGGCATCACCTTTATGAGACCACCTTTTCATATTATATGAAAATCATAGTGAATGATCTTGGATATTCATGTATACTGTTTTGACACAATATCATATGTTAAAAAATTGTTTGATAATCATATGTTAATTTCATACGGTATTGTGAGATACAATGTTTATCAATACACTAATATAAAATACGATATTGAAACTGCCTATGATTCTATACTATATTATGATACAGTATTGTATCGTGTTATACATTATTGTATTTGTTCACAAAATACAATATCATAACATAAAATAGGATACAATATATACTAGCGGAAAAAAGAAACTGTGCAATATTTAATATATGAAAATACATTTAAAAATTACAATGAACAAATTTTATTTTTTGTAATAGTCGAGTACTGTTTACACATGTATTCGTAACAACATCTCATAACACATTAATGTCAACGTCAAATAACGTCAATTCCAGCACACTAAAAGTCACTGTTATTTGAAATTGAATTAACAAAATTAATAACGCGTGTGACCACCTTTTGCGTTCACGCATGATTGACAGCGATGCCTCATTGATGCCACTAAAGTGTTCAGAAATGCTTGAGGGATGTTGTTCCAGATGTTGGTTAAAGCCTGGCCTAAATCAGCCAATGTCACTGGCTGATTTGGTAAACGGCGTAAACGTCTTTCCATTTCATCCCAGACGTGCTCGATTGGCGACAAATCGGGGGAAACAGCTGGCCAAGGCAAGACATCGACATTCTGTTGAACAAACAAGTCCCTGACTAAACGTGCAACGTGGGTCTTGCGTTGTCTTGCTGCAGAGTGATGTGATTTTGATGTCTCTGTATGAAGGGTATCACATGACACTGAATAATTTCATCTCGATAGTGTACGCCGGTGAGATTTCCATTGACAATTTGTAGAGGGGTCCTTCCACGTGCTGATATTCCACCCCACACCATAACGCTACCTCCACCAAATTGTCGACGTTGCACAACACAAGCGTCCTGGTAACGCTCCCCAATGCGAAGATACACCCTACAACGGCTGTCTCTGCTATCCAAATGAAATCTGGATTCATCAGTGAACAGAATATTGGCCCAGTCCTGTATTCTGAATCGCAGATGTCGAGTGCACCACGCTAGTCTGGCGATACGATGACGTTGAAGCAGTACTGGGCGCACAGCTGGACGTCTTGGTCTGATGTTTTGCTTACGCAGATGATCACGCACAGTTCTTGGACTAATTGGTCGAAGCCCTGGAATGCTACAGGCAGTCAAACTTGCTGTCTGGAAACGATTTCTCAGATGCAGAAGTCTAATGTGGTTGTCCTGTTGACGTTACGTCACACGAGGTCGCCCAGAGCGCGGTCGATCCTGGGTGTTGCCAGATTGTTGAAAACGTCTCCATAATGACTGGATGGTGTTCCAATGAACTCCAAAGTGTCTTGCTACAGTATTTTGTGCCATTCCAGCTTGCAGCATCCTAACAGCACGATTACGTTGGTTTTCGTTGAGTTGTGGCATGACATAGGGGTAAATTTTGTTGAAACTAAAGTGATTTCCTTAACAAAAAAAGTTTAAACAAATCCTTTACAGTTCTTATTCCAAACAGTATTGGCCCGTAAAACTCGTGCGAACAAATTCTTCAATAAACAACAGGTGCTCACTAACCATGAAAAAGTCCGTGCACCCGGACGGTTACCATCCGATATTGTCAAAAACAATACCATTATCGATTGTTTAACTTTTATAAATACAAACAATAGATATAGAAAAATTATACTAAATTTTATAATGCACAGTTTCTTTTTTCGGCTAGAATAGTATCAAATGATACAATACCATATCACATAATACATCACAATATTGTAACATATTATATTGTAAGATAATTAAGTATAATATCATTTAATAAATTGTGAAATTGTGTTGTATGATGTATCATACATGATACATCATATGATATCAGTGTTTTCAATAAGTTTTTGAATAGAAGGAAAAAAAATTGGAACAGCAGGAAACCTAATCTCGGCAAGGGGTCTGGGGGCCGCCCCAGGCCCCCAGCTGGTCCAGGGTGGAGCCCTGGTGGGGGGCCCAGGGGGGCAGAGCCCCCCGGCCGAAAACAAAAAAATAATCATTTTTGAAGGTACTTTTCCTGCTTCTAAGGCCATCAATTGAAAGTAAAATTTTATCAAATGTCTACCGCTAGCAACTGCTTAATTTTACCTTAAATAGTGCCATTTTAAAGACTATTTTTTCTCTATTCACCAATTTGTAAAACAAATTCTTGAACATTTTTTTTTACCAATTTACAGCTAATAAAAAATATTAACTGTGCTAAATTTTTATGATGAATATACTGTATATTTACTCCCTTTCACATGAATCTACCTTCCAATAAAAACATCAATCAAAATTCTATTTTTTAGTACCTACAATTATAAAAATAAAATCAGAAATCAGAAACGATCGATTTATGCAGTAAAACACTCACTGAAAAATGTTTCTGCAAATTCAAGCTAAAACACAGAGTCTAGAAAAATATTTTAATAAATATATTCAATATATTTACTTTGAGAACAAAAAAGTTAAGGTCTGAAAGAGAAAAAATTAGTACTTCGTGGTAGTCTGTTTCTTAAATGTAGCAAAATAAACTGACTTTCCTTCGAGTTACGTAATAACAATAGCGAGAAATTTCAAGTTATGAGGAAAGTCTGGTTGATCTATACCTTGAAAGAATGTCGAATCGTGAAGTTAAAAGTTACGTTATGTCAAAAAAGATACACCGGTCTCTAGAAATAATATATAACAAGAGGCCCATGGGGCCACATCGCTCACCTGAGCAAAAATGACTTTATATGGGCATTCAAAGAATATTGTGCCATATGGCCCTTTGGTAGAATAACCAAAAAAACCTCATAAAGTATCCAAATTTTACCGAAAATAAGATCCTATGCAAGATATTTAACTAAATTTTTGGTAGGGGTTCAGGATTAACCTCCAGTTCCCTTTATTTTAGCCCCCCCCCCCCCCCCCCACTTTCCTATACGTGAAAGAAGAAATTTGTACCTCAATGCGCTCATTCTCGAATCAAAAACATTAAAAAATTGAATTGGTCTTCTCCATTATAAATGATTGTCATTTACCTAGCGTGAATTCATCTCGTATGACGTTTCATAACCTTACTTGACTGATGAATAAACAATAAAACTGAATTATGTTGTAACATGATAATTCTAATCAATGTATTAACGATGCTTTTATCCTCATAATAATGTGTCAGAACTATGGCAACTGTTTAAAAGACTTCGTTTTTATTTACTTGTGTTATAAGAAGGGGCACCAGAAAGTGGTTACTGCATATCATCCTTTTAGCAAGACATTTCTATGATTAACCAAAATTTCAGCGTGAATCATAGAATTATTAGGAAGATACAGACCTTGTTTTGAGTCATGTTTTTGTTTACATGCATGAATGCATTACATTCAACTTAAGATTTTTAAACTTGGCATTTCCTATTTAGCATTTAAAATATAAAGAAATTAAAGCATCACCTCAGCTCTTTGTACAAACATAGCATTGTGCACAAAGCTCTGTATCTTGCTTATAACTCTAAACTTGACTCTTAGATAGGTCAGTAAATTATAGAAAATTGTAAACAATGAAAACAAGAAAAAATGCAATGTAAACAAAGATGGAGAACAATTTATTTTTCATCATAAAAATACCTACCAGTATATATTTCTATCAGCGAAAATAATCTCCGTTTAGACTGAAAATGCTGAGCATCTTAACAAATCACGTTGCACTATTCAACCATTACGTAGAGATCGTACCGAAATACGAATAAAATGAATAGTACAAATGAATTTTATTTTACGATATGTTAATGCATCAGATTTTGCTCATTTTGCGCAGGTAAACAATCAGCTGTCTGATTTACCGAAGTCTATGTTTGATTTGATACGTAAATATTCCAAAATACAGGCGATAGTTCCCCTCAAGTTAAAAGGCATAATTAACGAAAATGAAACTAAAATCAAAACAAGCTAAAACCATCGTGACAAGTGAACATGTCAACGCATTGAAACATTAAACCGCAATTTACTTCAAAAAATCGGCACAAATATATTTTGCAAGTTTCAAATATTCCCTTCGCACGTAAACTGTTGCACAACAAGCAAATTCATCTTTGTCAGTTTGACCAGTTTTCGTGTGTAAAACATGGCTGCTCTAAAACAAAACCTCGTTTTCGATATACGAAATACCGAACCCGAAGTTATTTAACTGATCGACCCCCAATTTCTTTGTTATAATTTTCGTAAATTACTCAAATTTGAAACAGAATTAGCCCATAAGTTTTGCAATTTATATTTTCCTTTTCATAAGGATTATGTAGGCTAAATTACGTTGAATTTGACTCAGTAGTTCTTGAGAAGAAGATTTTTAAAAGTGCACCCCCCTTTTTTACAGTTTCGAGGTTTTCTCCGTTTTGAATAAAGATCGGTCTTTCATTTCTGCAATTTATATTCGTCTTACCATAAGGATGCTTTGTGCCAAATTTGGTTGAAATTGGCCAGGTGGTTTTAGAGAAGAAGTTCAAAATGTAAAAGTTTACAGACGGACGGACGGACAGACGGACAGACGGACGACGGACAAAATGTGATCAGAAAAGCTCACTTGAGCTTTCAGCTCAGGTGAGCTAAAAACTATTGCTTTACTTCGTTTGGAGACGGGTAGAAAAAAATTGTTGATTTTCCTCTTCGACATGGGATATCCGATCGTCGTTGACTCGATCGTTTGACATATGGTGGGAACCAGTTCACGTTGATCTGGGTCATTAAAGTGTTACTATTTTGATGCCATATTTTCAAACGCATTAACGATAAGGATTTTGATATTAACTAAATCAAGCTCCTATATCAGCAGAATTTTTTTTAAGACGGAAATTACAGCCGGAAAATTTTATTCTACAGGCGGTTAATTTTGTCGGTTGCCGGCTCTTATTGAAAACACTGTGATATGTATCATACAATACAATTTGATACAACATTGTATCATGTCATATGATACAATTTCATATGATACAATGCTAGAGTAATAGAATCATTATTACGAGTATGGGATAGTGAAATTTCACTGAGGGGACAAGATTCACAGTCAAGTATAATTATATATTATATATTACAATATCACATTATACAAATATCTTTTCATGAAAAAAAATGACAATTATAACAAACCATCAACCATTTAAAAAATCCAGAAAACGAAATACAAATTCAAAGCAGAGCAAAACGGACCTCCAAAAAGATGGAGGTGGGATCAGGTGCCATGGAGGAGTGAGCATCCTCTGCTGACCGGTCACACCGCCGTGTGCTCTTTGTATGACACAATATCATAGATTATATGTTTTATATTATAAATTGTTATATTCTGTAGTATATTCTCACTATATAAATCTATTTATACAAACAGTCAATAATTGTAATATTAGCTTGTCCGAAAAATATAGACTGGTCAATATTTTTTTTAATATCGATTGGCTAGTAATAATATCTAAAGAATATTCCCTCTACTTTAATTAATCGCCTCTGATTTGTTGATTCGTAAACCATGACGTAAACAAATCCTCATTGCCAATTACTGTGAAGTAAAATCAGGTAGAACAATTTAATTTGCTTAGTTCCTACGGATGATGAAATATCACCAGTGACCTTTTGATACCAACGATATTTTGGAAATGATCTTTGCACAAAATTGAATTCGTGTATTCTATGTTGAGCCGAGAAAATTACAGCAATCTGTTTTCAAATCCTTTGGTTTGTTTCTTCATATAACAAAACAAACTTTGACTGCGTTTTGGCACTTAGCGTCGGGCAATATTTCGTCCCTCAGGGGCTATAATATAATTATGAATGTTGCCTTCAAACCCAGTCAATATTTGTATAATATCATATCATATGATACAATATTATATATAACAGTATCATATGAATATGACACTATCATGTAATACATAAATATATAATACAATTTTTACAATATTGTAACATAATATATAAAAATATCAAATGATACAATATAATCCCATAATGAACAAAAAAATTGATACAATATCATATTTTATACATAGTTTTTTACAATATAATATTTTTATTAGGATATAATATTGTATCGTATAATACAATAGTGTATCATATCATACCAAACTATATCATAGGAGTAATGCTATTTTATTTAACAACAAACACATCTATTAAGCAAGTTTGAGTGTGATGGGAGTTTTTTTAGCATCCTTGATAATGGAGATCAGGCTCTGCATCTGAAGCTTCTTCTGTGATTCATTTTTATTATAGTTAAATCAATTATGCAAGTTTGAAATATAGTACTATTATCTATTAAACATGTGACCTGCATCAAAAAACTATATTTACTCCAGCATCTGAAACCTATAGCTCTGATTCAGCATCCACGCCTGTGGAGTGCATCAGAATCACAAGATACATCATCTATTCAAATTTGATAAAGATTGAACCAATAATAACTAAGATTTGTCTATCAAAGGGCACCTGCTCTAAAAACTTTAACCAGCTCAAAAACCTTATCCTCATCCAGCATCTGAAACCTATGGCTCAGATTCAGCATTCAAGCCTGTCAAGTGCATAAGTATCATAAGACGCACCATCCTTGCAAGTTGAGTGAAGTTAGGACCAGTAATAATTAAGATATAATCATCAGTATCATAAGATGCACCAACTATGCAAGACTGTTGAAGTTAGGACCAGTTGTAACTTAGAAATGGCTATCAAGGGGCACGTGCTTCAAAATCTTTAATCTGTTCCAAAAACCTTAACCTTCTCCAGCATCTGAAATTCAAGGTCCAGATTCAGCATCCAAGTCTTTCAAGTCCATAGGTAGGTCTAGATGCATCATCCATGCAAGTTTGGTGAAGATAGGACAAGTAATAACTTAATTAGATACAGGACCTGCAATAACCGCAGACGCCATAAAAATAGCATAAGCTCCCCCGGGATTCGTCTTGGTGAGCTAAAAAGGCCTTTGATTTTTGCATCTTAATGTAACAAATACAATTTAAAAGGACTGTTTTCTTTTCCACTTTCAAACTATGCACTGGATAAGAAAAATACTTATATTGCTTCCTGAATATATGTTAAGGAATTTATGAACAGCAGAGAACATTTGAAATTGTTTCTTATAAAATAGCAGTTGGCAGGGGATGCTTACTTTTCCTAGGCACCTGATCCCACCTCTATTTTTTAGGAGTCCGTGTTGCTCTGCTTGAAATTTGTATTTCGCTTTATGGATTTTTGAGAGGGTTGACAGTTTGTTATTGTCATTTTTTATTTCATAGCTTAATTGATACATGCCTCCTATGGAATAATTCTGTTTAGTCAGGCAAGCTTTTTGGAAAGCTATTACTTGTATAACTGTTATAGTCAAAATATAAGTCATAAACAAATTAATAAATGCTGATCCTAAAATATCAAAATACACATGGATATTATACATGGCAAATTGTGTCATTGTAAGGCCAAAAAAAAATTAATCATTAGTTTCTTAGGCCAAAATTTTGAAATGTTGATAAGGCAGGCAGGTTTTTTTTTTTTTTTTAGATACACAAATTTACAATGACGGTAACCCATCTTTTATGATTTATTTGTGTACTCATCAGCAGATATTTATCAAGCTGATACATTGGAAAGTTTAAATATTTGTTTTTGTTCTTTTTAGTTTAAACTGTTTCTGTTTCCTTTTCAAAGGATGAGTTTTTGCAGATGAACAAACATGGGCAAATGGTTTATGCCCCTGCTTCCTTTTACAGCAAATCTTCCCTGTCTACAGAAATAACAATATTCTGAACTGAAATACAGAGGGTTCCGCTTAATCTGATAGGCAATTTGTCAGGGAAAAATTATCAGATTAACCGAAAATCAGAATAACCGATTTAGCGTTTTTGTGGTCTTTAGTTTTGGTATAGAATTAAATATAAATTGTTTCAAGACATAATTTATCAGTGAAAGGATATAATTTGTATGTCAACAGTTTGAAATGAAATAATTTACCTTGCAATAGCAATGAAATGGCATGAAAGTCTTTATTTTGTTTGTAAATGCCCAAAAGAAAATGTTTCTCTTCATTACGATGGTTTTAAAATGGCCGCCATTTTGACAGGAAGTAATAAGAGGAAATGGCTAATTGTCTGAACAATCCCTCTCTTCACCTAGACAATTTATTTTAATTCTTTTTCTGTTATAAAATGCTCTTAAATAATTAATTATGCATGATAAAAAAATATTTGATTTTTATTTATAAGTTTTCTACCACGATGTGAAATTGAAAGTAGTCAGAATTTCCTCGATGTCACATGCTCCAAAGCCTGTCATTTTTGATTCAGAAATTACGTTTAAATAATTCTTAATGGTGCAAGCCCAGCATGAAATAAACACAAGCGATTGGTAAGTAAACAAACAATTAAAATTGTACACAGGTAAGGTCAGTCCTGTGTGCGGTCATCCGAAACAATTATCGATGTCGGTAGCTTTTACAAAGAAAGGAGCCCCTTGTGTGCGTTGAAGTGTAACTAATGCCCTGTAAAGAGTTACTGTGTACACAAGAGGGGTGTCAACCAATAAAACATAGGTGTATACAGGTGTAAAAGGGTGGGAAATCAATATTACACGGTCACAATCCTATCAGATTAACCGAAAATGACATATAAAAAAATATAAAGGGATATATAAGAATTGGTTTGGTGTTTTGATATTATATCAGATTAACCGAATTATCAGATTAACCGCTATCAGATTAAGTGGAACCCTCTGTAATAATAGGGGACTTCTTATGGCATTTCACTAGTTGAATTTGCCATATAAAAAATTATCAAATAAATTATTCATTTGGGGTGTTTTCTTATTGATCTTCAGTGCCTGGGGAACATGACAGAAATCAAGGGAAAGTAAATTAGTCATCATAAAATTCTCAAACAATACAATTGTCCTTTATTCCTGCTACCAGGCAATATGATAGAGGCCTCAATTTCTGAAGATAAAAGAGACATTTCAGTGGTAGTCTTAACAGGGACCATTAACCTACATGTAGCTTGGGCAAGCTTTTAGGGAGGCTTCACTTCTCCCTCACAGAAAAATAGGTAGAAGTTTGAGAAATCAGGTAGACTTCCATTCTTTGACATTGGCATGATGCTAATGATAATACCTGTATACACAGATTCAACCCTAATTCAAATTGGATTAGAAGCAAGTCAATTAAAAATAAAACAACTCTTAAAAATTTTAATAACTTCTTCAGTTTGTTAAATTTAATTTATTAGGTGCATTCATACATTTTATAGATGAAATATTTTGTAATTGTGTTAGCTAAATGACAAATAAAATCAGTCTATGTACTTCAGTGTATTTTGGAGGTATTAGTCCAACCCTTTGACCCAATTACAACCGTCATGTAGTGGATCCGTTTAATTTTAAAGATAACTGTAGACAAACGGTTTTATGATTATTTTAGCATTAATTTGGCAGAGTTATTAACTAATTACAGGTTACCAACTAACTGCAAAATCAGAATTAAAGTTATAAATATCGGTAATTTTCAGTGCACAGTATCATGAGTATGTGGTTGCATCAACCGTATTTACTAGAACTGTCCTAATGGGACTAATACCCCCGCAAGGCTAATTTCAAATGGGACAAATAATTGAATTGTATAATAAAGGTTTGTGACACATACCGTAAATAAAAAAAATTCTAGAATTTTTAAAAAACTCAATTAGTTAACAAAGAAAAATTAAAATTAAAATTTTCAAAACTTCACTGTAAATACATATGTATAACAGTAATACATTTACAAATTTATATATCTGGTGATATTTTTTTATTTCATTGTTTTAAAGAAAAACCAACAAAGTGACAATACCCCTCCCTTTGCAGTAAATGAAAATAGCTAAGCAATGCTCTTCTGTTGATAACACTTTGAATATCTTTCTAATCAGAGTCTTGACAGATGCAATTAGTTGTTTCAAATTTTCCTCACTTTCTCCTATGGTACAATGCAACTCCATATCAGAAAATTGATCCCATAGGACTATGATTTTCTTTGATGAGCTTGTTAAATTGGATAAAATCCCAAAACATTATCATAATTAGCATACTATGTAAAAATATGAAAAAAAGAAAATTTAATATTACAAACAATTTTAAAATTGCCAAAACACTACAATCATATTAGTAATTTTGAATTTCATTTAAATTAATGCCCTACAGGGTCACTTCATTAATTTACTTGACTAATAAATTTAAACAGCATCTAAAAATAGCTAACTTCTTTATTAATAATGATATTATTTATTTCATTTTAATGATAGAAACTTTTGGTTTACATGAAGCAGTAATAAAATAACCCCAAAACCACCGCCCATTTTACAGATTATCAATCTTCCCTAAACCCATGCTCCATCTAAACCATGGCTCAGATAATGGCCCCCTTGGGACAACTGAATTCAGCCACACTTGTCTTTGATGTTCTTATTAGCTCCTAAGAATTTATCAATGACAAACAAAAATTTTGCATTGTCAGTTGATAGAATACTTATAAAAAATAAATTAAGTTAAGAAATAAAGACAAAAAACCTCCATCTGGATGTATTAATATAAATATATTTTAGAGTGTTTACTATTTATAATTAATTAATAAAGTCTGTAAGGATTACCTCCCTTACTTTTCAACATCAGTGTATAATATATATAGAATAAGGAAAATGAAAACTATCATAAAATCATTAAATCTTGTCTGATCTTAAAAAAAATTGCAGGTGCACATCTTCAGATGGTGTTCAACATATGTACAAATTTTCAGACTGTTCCATGCAGTAGTAAAAAATTCTATAGGGGGGACAAAGTTGCGTCTACAGACAGACGGACAGACGGACAGGGTGAAACCAATATACCCCCCTAAACTTCGTTTGCGGGGGTATAATAACCTCTAAAGATAAGACAGTCACTAGTTATTTATCACAACAGGGGTTAACTTGGGCTATGAAAATCTTTTAGATTAAATAATTATCATTTTATTGCATATTGGGTTAATTTTCATGATCGTTAACTCAGAGTACAGGGTGACTTCAACCTCTCTTTCTGAGGAAATTCTGGCGAAGATAACGACCACAAAGCGAGAACTTATATTTACATATACTTGTATTTAATTACATGTAGCTCAAGTCGCCCCCTAGGTTGGTCACTGGGTAGATGTGTCATATATGGTTTAATCACGTTTTCACTTACAGAGAGAAGCATTTATTCTGAGCGTTTGTTTACATTGATTCTATATAATAGAGAAAACTAATAAATAAATGATAATATATGAAAATTCCGGAAAAATAACGATAAAAAAGTTTGACGTGGTGATAATTTTGCTGATGCGGTGGTGCCTGAGAAACAAATCAATAATTTTTTTGGCCTAAAAGACAGTATTGAAATCCTTTAAATTACCATTTTTTCCACTTCACAGTTCTGAAAGCTCCCTCGATTCCATCTATTCCCCACCATCTGGGAACTTCAGCCGCATGTTTTTTTGCAAGCTGAAGCTTGTCAAAAGGTTTCTGTATTTTTTTGGTGACCAAATGATGCAGTGGCAAACAAAAAAGCCAAACTGGATTATCAGTGTCCTTGTATTTATCAACCAGTCTATCTATGCATTGCTTTATCATCCTAAAACATACAATAAAACTCCGATTTTATCATTTTGATAGCTAATACATTTATTTATTCAATCAAGATTATATACATAAAATTTCGAAATTAATTAAAATCATCAAAATGAAAATGAACAAATATTATTACTGAATTATTGTCACAAATCTTCATTTATGAAAAAAGAATTTTTTTCTATTCTCTTACTTTTCATCAAAGTTGCTGATAACTTCTTTGTAATCGACGTTGACTTGAACCAGGGCTCTAAATAAAGGAATGTATGCACTTGGTTTCACATCCAGAGAGAAACGGTCAATAATATAGAGAATGGACATTGCTGAAACTATGTCTGTCTCCTTTTGGTTTGCAAATTCCTCAATTTTTGGTGAAAGCATCTCCCAGAATGCCTGTAATATATGTATACAAATATTTAATTTTTTTCTAATACAGTAATGTATGAATAAATCATTTCTTAACAGTTCAATTTGTGGTACAATCACAGAAATTTTCAATGAGATATAGTTAAATGACATTTAAAATCACATCATAACAGTTTTTTATGAGTTCAACATATTTTAGGGTTTCATTGTGATCACTTCTCTAATTTCTTATTTAATTTGCAAAAATATTTTAGATATCTTACCATTCCAATATGTCTTTTAAACTTCATGAAGTCTTGTCTCCACCATTTGAATCGTTTTCCATAGTTTGACCAAAAACTATTGTGAATACTGTCAATGCAATCTAGAGCCTCTTTGCAAGTATGACAAGTCATGTCTTTTCCTAACATAAATCCTTTCCACTTTGGGAAAAAGTATTTCAATGCAAACAACATTTGAAAATCTAAATCCTCTTCATACTTTTCAGTTAAGAAATAGCCTAAAATAATCCTGTAATACTTGTTTTTATCAGGTTCTCCAACAACTACACCATCATATCTGTGAAATGTTTCTGCCCAAAAAAAAAAAAAAAGATTCAATTTTCATTATATCTTATACTCTGAAGAGAACTTAATTTTGGGCAGATTTAAGAATGGACTTTATATAATTCAAAAGTTTTCTGAATCATATATTAATTGGATTAAATAACATACAAGATTCAATCAAAATTACAAAGACTTTTGCCATTGCTATTTATTTTTTGATGTCGTATGTCATTGCTAATTTTTTACTTGATGTCATATTATCACCAAAGAACTATATATGATATGAATCAAATTTGGCCCCCATAATTTGCAACTTTTTAAAGTGTTTCAGGTACATTAAATGGTTGTGTTATTTTCTGGCTGGGCAGTATATGACATCAGATTTAAGTGACGCTTATTTTATATTTCAATCAAAATCAGTGAAAATTTGACATTTTTCTAATCTTTTTTCGAATGGAAAATATAGAGCGATGCTTTGAACAAGAACAAAATTTTTGTAACTTATAAGTACTGGATAGATACATCTTTGGTGAAAATATTTTGGTTGTTCAAGCAATCTCTCAATTTTTTTTAAAAGAGAAACTGCTTCAAAACAAGGCGTTTTATGCTAAAAATGAGAAAATGGCAGGAAAACCAGGTAAACTTTATGATGGCATTATTTTTAATTGTGGCCACTTAAATCAAAATGAAAGTTATAAAAAAATTTCAAATGTATATATACACAGAAAAACAATAAAATGACGATTTCAGGGGGCCATTTTAGGCTCAAACCATATATAGTCCTTTTGTAGAGTGATGTAATTTAGCAGTAACTTCAATCCACTTGAAGCCAAAAAATTAAAATTGTGTAAACAATAAACCATACAATGGTGAAAGTATCATTTCAATAAATTGGGCTTAAAACAAAATGATATTGAAACCTAAAATTCACGATTGTCGTGATATTTTTGTTCCAAATTATGATGGGATATATATTGTTTTGGTGAACAGTAATCATTACAAAAGACAGATAGTCCTTAAAATTATTAAAATCTACTACAAAAACATGATGTCGCCAGATGTCACAGAGCACCAGGAAGTGATAACAGTATGAATTAAACTCGGAAAACCAGACATAAACTCAGTCTGTGAAAATGCATGATGAAGCAAATAAAATGCCATAAGTTATTTGATGTACATTTGTGTTAACTTTATATAAATAATTATATACATTTTGATGGCTGATAAAAACTGTGTTTGGAAAACATAAAGCATCATGAGTGAATAAAATATATGACCGATGTTTACTGTTTTATAAAATTAATTTGACACTGTAAATCTCTGGCTTAGTCTATGCTGTAATTGTTGTTGAACTAGGTAACATATTTTGAATAAAGTTTTATACACATACAGAAAATGTTTTTACCACAAATCTAGCATGGGTGTATACACTTCAGCTGATATATCGATGCGTTGAATGATGACGCTATTTGATGTAACATTTCACAGGTTGCAGTTTTTAAAAAAAGTGTTTTAATTATTTGGCCAATTACCGTATATACTTGCCTATAAGTATTGTTCGCCTAATATAAGTCGGTTGTCATTTTACAGCTATATTTTTTTATAACAAGAGGCCAATAGGCCTTAACGGTCACCTGAGTAGCATAACCCATACACAAACTTGTCAAGGAGTCTCATATATGCATTTAATTAAGTTTTATTCTGGAATAGAAAAATTTTTAAATTGTAATGACGACCACCTCCCTGCCTGAAATCTTTCAACAAGAGGCCCAGGGGCCACATCGCTCACCTGAGCAACAATAGCCTTAACTCTGATCAAATTATCATAACAGTAACAAAATCAAAATATCTTGACAACTAAGTACGGTAGATCTTGCTAAAAATATTTAAAACATCTGCCGATTTTTATCCACATATTTTTATGGTAAATACCAAGCCCCTTTTGTTGTATCTGTAAGAAGATTTTTCTCTATTCCTATATACCCCCCCCCCCCACTTTGTGGCCCCACGCTATCCCAGGGGACCATGATTTAAACAAACCTGAATCTGCACTATCTGAGGATGCTTCCACTCAGATTGGAGCATTTTTGAGAAGATTTTAAAAAGAAGATTTTCTCTATATATTCCTATGTAAAAATTCACCCCCCCCCCCATTGTGGCACCACCCTACTTCCGGGGACCATGATTTGAACAAACTTGAATCTACACTACCTTAGGATGCATCCATACAAGTTACAGCTTTCCTGGCCTAATAGTTTTTGAGAAGAAGATTTTTTAAGATTTTCTCTATATATTCCTATGTAAAAATTCATCCCCCCCCCATTGGGGCCCCATCCTAACCCCTGGGAGCATGATTGGAAAAAACTTGAATCTTCACTATCTGAGAATGCTTCCACTCCAATATGAGATTTTCTGGCCTAATAGTTTTTGAGAAGAAGATTTTTTAAGATTTTCTCTATATATTCCTATGTAAAAATTCATCCCCCCATTGTGGCCCCACCCTACCCCCGGGGACCATGATTTGAACAAACTTGAATCTACACTACCTGAGGATGCTTCCATACAAGTTACAGCTTTCCTGGCCTAATAGTTTTATAGAAGAAGATTTTTAAAGATTTTCTCTATATATTCCTATGTAAAAATTCATCCCCCCCATTGGGGCCCCATCCTTACCCCGGGGAGCATGATTGAAACAAACTTGAATCTTCACTATCTGAGAATGCTTCCACTCCAATTTGAGCTTTTCTGGCCTAATAGTTTTTGAGAAGAAGATTTTTTAAGATTTTCTCTATATATTCCTATGTAAAAATTCATCCCCCCATTGTGGCCCCACCCTACCCCCGGGGACCATGATTTAAACAAATTTGAATCTACACTACCTGAGGATGCTTCCATACAAGTTACAGCTTTTCTGGCCTAATAGTTTTTGAGAAGAAGATTTTTGAAACATACCTACAATTTTTTAATAATTCTAAATTATCTCCCCTTTAAAGAGGGCGTGACCCTTCATTTGAACAAACTTGAATCCCCTTCACCCAGTTATGCTTTGTGCCAAGTTTGGTTGAAATCTGCCCAGTGGTTCTGGAGAAGAAGATGAAAATGTGAAAAGTTTACAACGCCAACGCCAACGCCGACGCCGACAACGCCAACGACGACAGACAACGGACAAATTTTGATCAGAAAAGCTCACTTGAGCTTTCAGCTCAGGTGAGCTAAAAAGGACTATTAAACCTATAATTTTAGCGAAAAACTTAAAAGATCATAAAAGAGTGCATGACCTGATATTGAAAAGGTGTAAGACTCTAATAGAAAATAATTTAATAATAATAACAAGGTGACTATTATTCATGTTTTATCTAAAACAACCTCCCATCCCCCATCCCCCCGGGGCAGACAGAAACTCTCCATATGGGCATTTAAACAAACGGAAAAAAAACCCCGCCTTATCGATAAAAGCCATCATGAGTTACTCACTTCTCCTGTTCCAGTTTTTGAATATTCAACAATCGTTGAGAATCACCATCTGGCATATATACCAAAATCATTTTACCTTTATATCAGTGATTTTAGTTAGCCAATTATTACTTTACTATTCACAAGTCTATTTGTTTATTTTGAAAGTTCAAAAACTGTTTTTGTTTCAAATGATGAAAAGCCTTGCATAACTCTTTTGATCATACAACTTCTGTATAATTACATTATATTCAATGATTATTATATAATTACTAAATATGAACAAGCAAAGGAAGATAACTCCATTCGAAGAAGCAAGGGAAAACAAGATGTAATTATAATCAGGGCGATTATAAAGTCTCCCAAACGAACGAGGCTATCATATAGAGTAGGGATGACCCACAAAGTTTCATGATATTCCCAGGGGTCCTTTACTATATATCAGGTGAACTAACATGACCCAAGGAACAAGAATATATATGGTTTAGGGGTGGGGATATTAACCATTTTCAAGATATTCGGGCACTACCTGTTTGAGGGGGGTCAGGACCACCCCCAGGGCCCATGACCTACATACCATATGATGCCCCTCAACACAAGGAACAAGAATATATATGGTTTAGGGGTGGGGATCTCAACCGTTTTCAAGTTATTTGTGCACTTCCTGTTTGAGGGGGGTCAGGACCATCCCCGAGGCCCATGACCTACATACCATTTGATGCCACTTAACACAAGGAACAAGAATATATATGGTTTAGGGGCGGGGTTCTTAACCGTTTTCAAGATACAGGTGACACTCGATGGCTCGAACTTCGATCTCTCGAAGTTCTTGATCTCTCAAAGTGAAATCACGGTCCCGATTTTTTTCTCTATATAAGTTAGCAAATTTACTCTTGATCTCTCGAACTCCGATCTCTCGAAGTTCTTGATCTCTCGAAGTAAAACCTGGGTCCCGTTATACATATTTCATTGTTTTTCACTCTTGATAACTCGTAGTGGTTGCTGTGTACACGCGCGACCGATCAAGCGTGTAATTATAGCTCCACATATACCTTACCTGGATGGTCAACTGATTGCCTGGGGCTAGCGCGGTAGTGTTAATTGGTTGATTACGTAAGTGACACTACCCCTTGCTTCCATCAAAAGGTAGATAGGTAATCTGTTACTAATCTATTTATTTCAACAACTTGTGAAAATTACGTTAAATTAAACCGCTCTTTATTTAAAATATTCTGTGGTTAAGAAAACACAAATACTTCAAAGTATTTTTAAGTGAGAAAGAACACTAAATAAACACATAACTAAGTTCTGTACTGTTTGAATTGAAGTATTGTAGCAGAAAATATGACTGAAACCATGTGAGACTTTTTTTCCATGTTATAAATATAAACTTCCGGCTACTATAATTTTAGGACCAAAATGACTGGAACACAAATTTCCGGATTTTTTAAAACTTTCGATCTCTCGAACTCTTGATCTCTCGAAGTTTAGTCATGGTCCCCAGCAGTTCGAGTTATCAAGATTCACCTGTATTTGGGCCCTTCCTGTTTGAGGGGGGTCAGGACCACCCCCAGGGCCCATGACCTACATACCACATGATGCCCCTTGACACAAGGAACAAGAATATATATGGTTTAGGGGTGGGGATCTCAACCGTTTTCAAGTTATTTGTGCACTTCCTGTTTGAGGGGGGTCAGGACCATCCCCGGGGTGCATGACCTACATACCATTTGATGCCCCTTGACACAAGGAACAAGAATATATATGGTTTAGGGATAGGGTTCTTAACCGTTTTCAAGATATTCTGGCACTTCCTGTTTGAGGTGGGACAGGACCACCCCCAGGGCCCATGAACTACATACTATTTGATGCCACTTAACACAAGGACATCATATCCATGCCTTTAGTTTTTCACAAATATATACAGGAGTAGAGAAGAAGATTTTCTAAGATTTAATCCATTTTTACTATATGGCCATATTGGCCCCACCCTAGAGCCTGAACCCCTCACCCAGGGGCCATGAATTTCATAATTTTGGTAGAGGGCTTCATGGACATCATATCCATGCATTTAGTTTTTAACAAATATCTATGGGAGTAGAGAAGAAGATTTTCTAAGATTTAATACATTTTTACTATATGACCATATTGGCCCCACCCTAGAGCCTGAACCCCTGACCCAGGGGCCATAAATTTCACAATTTTGGTAGAGGGCTTCATGGACATTATAACCATGTATTTAGTTTTTAACAAATATCTATAGGAGTAGAGAAGAAGATTTTCTAAGATTTAATACATTTTTACTATATGGCCATATTGGCCCCACCCTAGAGCCTGAACCCCTCACCCAGGGGCCATAAATTTCACAATTTTGGTAGAGGGCTTCATGGACATTATAACCATGTATTTAGTTTTTAACAAATATCAATGGGAGTAGAGAAGAAGATTTTCTAAGATTTAATACATTTTTACTATATGACCATATTGGCCCCACCCTAGAGCCTGAACCCCTGACCCAGGGGCCATAAATTTCACAATTTTGGTAGAGGGCTGAGAAAACGGTTGAGAAAACAGATAGCAATAGGTCACCTGAGTTAACTCAGGTGACCTAAAAATTCAGTGTGCTGCATATATACGTTCTTTTTTGCTTTAACTTGCATTGGTTGTCATTTTATCATTATAATATGTGATTGCATTATTAGTATGCAAAATTGAATTCGGTTTGCTGTCTTGTTAATAATAAATCATGTGTTCACCCAAATCATGGTCTCTGTTCTTATGCCTAATATATAGATAAGGATTAAGATTAATAGCTTTATTTTGAAGATTTTGCTGTTGACTCACTTATAAGTCGGGTCACTTTTTCAGGACAACTGATGTACAGATATAATTGATAAAATAATTACATTTTATCATATCAAACTGAATTTTTAAAATTGTCCTTGTTTGACCCCATAACTGCTTCTATAGTATATTTATAGGTTTCTATCATACATGTATATCTCATTACTTTTGTGTTGACTGTTGTTTTAGGTGACAAGTCAACACCTATAGCTATTATCACCTCAGCTTTACTTGCTGCAGATTTTCTCTCAAACACGCTAACCAACCTCAGATTGTTAAATTCACAATCATGCAGATCGTCAGTCACCATTGTACACAGTTTTACATGTAAACAAACCACATTTTTTTATTTTATGATGCTGGTGATGATTAAAGATTTTCAGTACAGATTTATTGGAAGTAAATGTAAGTAAGTGAAGACATATGGTGATGTGTAATACGTCTAATGGACTTCATGGAGGGTCAACCTGAATTATCCCAAGGATCTACATTTTGCAGCAAGCTTTTTGTGAGGAAAAAAATTTGCACCATTACCAGATGTACAGTCTTTTCAACTCATGCGATATTCCACATATGGTATACTGTGAAGGGTAAAATATATTTGGTCACTTAACAGTTTCTGATGAATTTCTTCACAGAACATTCAATGAAGGAAGAACAATCTGTGAGACTTAATAAACTATAATGTATATGCGCCCTTCCCTGCTTTTAGAAAAACTTTTTCTTTGTTTCTTTTTTTACCACTAACATTGTTTATACATGTACGTTAACATTGCCCTGTTTGTTCTGAAATAACTCTGTATTTTTAAACTTGCAAGTACAACTTTATTATTAGTTTTCTTTTTCCCACATTTGTCTCCATGTTTTAAGGCATCCATAAATTTGTTAAATGGGCGGATCTATAAAAATGCGCCAATCAGAATCTTTGTTGCAGATCGCATTTGAAATATACACCGATTAGAGTGTGTCGCCACTCAACACAACTCTATATCAGCAGAAGCGTATACTTTTAAGAGGGATTTGCGATAACCATTAAAATCACGTCTTCTAAATGAACATCATCCAAAAACTTTAAAAATTCTACTACAAAGCACATTGCCACAAAAGAAACAGGTATTAATTGTTTTCTACACTTCTTTAAATTACCTGCATCCCCTGGTATGACAAGTTCTCTTGGAGCTGTTGTATTTTCTTTCTGATCGTAGAAATATTCAAAGTACTGCCATTCTGGCAAACCATTTGGCAAAACACAGTAGTTGTAATAAAAATTTTGATTGGCTACAGACTTTGGTATGTGAACAGCTCCTTCATAGTAAATAAAATTAGCTATTAACCTGTAAAAACAAATAAAAACTTGCATCATTCTACTAATTGTTTTTGAAAGTTGAAAATATTTTTTAACTGTTACTATCATATACTGTATACAGGGTTATTTTCGCCCAGTGTAATATTTGCCTCTCTACACTTGCAAACAGTTTTGCCCAGTCTTGAATTCGCCCAGCAATTTCAATTTGTGTTAAAAGAGATAGAATAGGAGATTGGAATTCACCCAGTCTTAAATTCGCCCACTGACAACGAGGGCAAATATTTCCCTGTATACAGTGGTTCTGTGTATTATGAGTACACACCTATGTTTAACATGCACCTCCAAAAACTGGGTGTTAATTGCTGAAATTAGCTGCTGTTCTTATGTTAAATACACACCCCAAAATAAAGACTTGATGGGTTAATATTTTACAGCGATATATCGAACCTTGATTCATAATATTGCATAATATATTGAAACTGGGTTCAATATTTCACAGTATCAAAATATTAGCGAGCGCAGCTCGCCGGCGCACAGCGCCGGCGCGTAGCGAGCTCTAACGGCAAGGCGTGTGCGAATAGAAAATTCGGACCACTTGCACATTCATTCAACAGATTTTTTTGGCGTCAGTAAATCGGACCAGTAATGCATTGTTTTAATCGTCCCAGTAGTTCCCTGTAATCATGGCAATTTTTATCACTTCACTCTCTCACGAGAATCAGCAAGACAATCAAAACAATAATGATGTATACGACATACAGTCAATGTTACCTCTAAAGTTCACCTCAGTACACTCTCAATCAAAAATAATCGAGTGACGTCACAAAGGTTTGCACATTGATCCGATAGATTTTTTCGGCGTCAGTAAATTTTGACCCACAATTCACAGTACCAATGGTTTCCAACTCCTCACGTTCTCGCGAGAATCAAAGTAAAACTTTTGAGAAGCACATAAGATGTGTAATTTAAGAACATCATGCTTTTTAAGTAAATAAAACAGTATAACGTTACTTCGCTTACTTTTATTTCTCAGGGGAGTTTTAAAGAGTCAGATGACACTTAACCAACGTGAACTATGACGTCACAATAAGGGGAAATTACTCTAACTGAAGTTATTGTAAATCTGCTGAAATTACTAAAATCCTCTCAAAATCTTGCAAAGCTAAAGAATGAGGACATTTCTTCAGATAAAGGAAACAGTTGTAACTTGCACTCATTTGGATGAATGCTCACATTTATTTTATTCACTAATATGTTTTACGGTGCTACCGTTGTGGCGAGAGCAGCAAGAATTACACATACCTTGCATCATTGTCAACTTAGTGATATTTTGACAGTTATCATTTAACATCAAAGGAATTTTTTTTTAGATAGAGAGAGAGAGAATTAAATAATATTTCTAAGTTTTAAAAAATTCCTACAAAATAAATAGACTTGCTTCCCCTAAAACCGTTCTTTACTTTCGGAGAAAATTGAAGTCTTTAAAATGTAATTTGTGTTTAATTTAGTCAAAAGTGTAAATACAGTACATATGTATTATTTTTTTTTTGTACCTTGTTGTTATCCGACTTTCATTTTTTTTTAATTCCTGATTCATAATTTTTTTTACCGAAATTTGTTTATTTTGGCATATGTTGTATCCCTGCCCCGGTCCCTGTTTGTAGGTGTGTAATTTCCCATTTCCAAATTAATGGTTAGAAAGAAAATATGCAATATCTGCATAGATTTTTGAAACTGTTTATTTTTTCTCTGCATTCTTTATTATTTTATAATAGTTCAAAATGACTTTTTTAATTTTTTTAATTTCCTCCCTACTTATACTTATTGTTCATGCACGGAAAAATTAGCTTAACTCTTTCTTGTATATATAAACATATAATCTCTCTATCAAAATAAAAAAAACACTAAAAAAACCGCACAAATCATCTAAGGCAGGTATCGAAGTTTATAATGAAATAGCTATAGAACACGCAATATATTACAGATGTTTGATCCACCTCTAAATTTATCCCGGGAAAACTAGCGCGAGATCACTGTGACGTCACACGTTCAAATCTATATTCATTTGTTTACGTATATCGACTCAATACGAAGGATGGAAGCATGTAAAATATCTCTTGGGTCTCACCAAAGCTTGTGCGCTACTCAAAGCTTGTCTTCAAACCTCAAGGCACCGTTAATTACGAGTTAAATTTAGGGGGTGGGGGGTGGATGACAGCCTCATCCAAAAAATCTTTACAAGCAAAAAGAAAATAAAAGATAATTCTCAAAATTCTGAAAATTCTAATACTTCAGCTCTTTAGCAGTTCAATGGTTTCTTTGTTTTCACTTCCATTTATTACACACTCCAAATCCCAACCCGTGGGGGGGGGGGGGCAACTAGATGTTCCTTTAATATGATAAGCAATTATTTTTAAGCGTATTTAAAAAAAAAATTAATAAGAACAAGAATAGAATTCCTGGGTCCCCCGCCGTTCAAGCAGTATACTAGTATACTGTTCTGTGGAATCATTAAATTTCGTGGGGGCCAATTTTCGCGGATTGCTTAAATTTTACAGGTTCGTGGGGACGCGACCAAGGCTGATTTAAGAACTTAACCAAGGTATTAGTGGTATAAACATTTGGTATAAATTTCATGTAAATCCATCAAAATTTGTAGGCATGAGAGCGCTTACAAGGTCAATTTTTGGATAAAACGGAGTCATTATTGTGGTCAGAGTCCCATAACTCCAGCAAAAAGTATCGACCAATGCTGATTTTCGAACTTGACCAAGGTAATAGGTGTATAAACATTTGGTATAAATTTAATGAAAATCCGTCAAAATTTGTAGGCATGAGAGCGCTTACAAGGTCAATTTTTGGATAAAACGGAGTCATTATTGTGGTCAGAGTCCCATAACTCCAACAAAAAGTATCGACCAATGCTGATTTTCGAACTTGACCAAGGTAATAGGTGTATAAACATTTGGTACAAATGTAATGAAAATCTGTCAAAATTTGTAGGCATGAGAGCGCTTACAAAAAAGTGTGACGGACGGACGCACGGACACACGGACCCACGGACACACGGACCCACGGACACACGGACCCACAGACACACGGACCCACGGACACACGGACGGACGCCCGGCATTTCTATGTCCCCGCTCCGCGTTGCGGCGGGGGACAAAAAATGTTGACTGCAAAAAAGGGGATGAACTGACGTTACAATTACTTTAAAAGAGGAGATACAGTGATATGATATATTTATATTAAAATCTTTATTATTCAACAACATTTAATCTGATATTAAACTATTGTTCTACTTATAAATAAATAAATAACAAATCTTATAACATATGAAATCTTATCAACTATGGATAATGGAAATTTACTGAAAAAATAGGTTATGTTTTATTTTATTTTGCAATCAAATTTATTTACGTTGTTAATTTTATTTTTATTGATTTATCATAATTCATTGTTTGATCACATGCTGCGCTCGCCCCAACGGTCGCACCGTAAAACATATTATATGACACTGGACTGGCATTCATAATCATGACAAAAATCGTATTTATTATAATTTCATGTTAAATACTGAAATCTGATTGGTTTAGACAGTTTATAAACCGTTCTATTACTCAGAGTGAGTCAGCGTTAGAAACACACTTGGCAGCGGGTAACACAATGAATTGTAAAATGCACGTAAATTATGCATGTATGGTTCACTGTAGAAATCATGTCATTCCTAAAGAAGTTAGTTATGCATTCAAAATAATGTTAATGAATAATAAAAATAAAAGCAGTAAAGTTTTCTTTAAAAATTAAGACATTCAGTATATTAAAATAAATAGTGCCTGTTTGGGAGGTAAACAGTTGAATTGACACCCCTGAGAAAACCATTGTCAACCAACGTACGTGAAGCGTAGGTTGACAATGGTTTCTCGGGGTGTCAATTTCAACTGTTACCCTCCCAAACAGGCACTATTTATATATTATTATACTTTCATGTTAAATACTGAAATCTGATTGGTTTAGGCGGAGTTGACAATCCGTTCTACTACTCTCAGCGTTAGCAACACACATGGCAACGGGCCGATAGAACGAATTGTTTCATGCGCGTAAATTGTGCGCGTACGGTTCGCCGTAGAAATCGCGTCTTTTCTATATAAAAGGAGTACAATTTGCTATAAAATTAAGACATTCAGTATAATAAAATAAATAGTGCCTGTTTGGGAGGGTACCCGTTGAAATTGACACCCCTCGAAAACCATTGTCAACCTCCGCTTCGCGTCGGTTGACAATGGTTTTCTCGGGGTGTCAATTTCAACGGGTACCCTCCCAAGCAGGCACTATTTATATAATAATGACTTTCAAGCGAAGTTAAAAAATATCTCATACAAATAAACATCAAAATAAATATAAGCATTGAATGCTTATTTTTTTTATGTCAGTCCTATAACACACCATGGTTGTGCAGACAAATTGTCATACCGTGCTAACCATGGTATTCAATTTGTCTGCACATGCAGCCTTGGTGTGTTGTAGGATCAGATATCCAAAAATTAAATAAACACTCACTCTTTGGGGTACAATTTGTGATGAAAATCTTTCCATCTACCAGAAAAGTTGTCTCGAAATATAACAAAAATGTAATCTGCATAGGGATCTCTCACAAGCTGCTTAGACACTAGAACATGGAAATGTACTTCAACTGTCTTTGTCATACTCCTTGTCATTGGTCTGAAATAATTAGAAGTTTTTATGAAAAATAAGCATTCTGAGAGTATTGCATAAGCAATACACGTCCCCTACCAGTTTGTATTATTAAATGAAAGCATACAACTATTTAAGAACTAAACGAGATGTTATACTTTTATTAAGAGATAAAAGAACAGAGGAAATTCAAACTGTATATTCTACTCTAGATCGAAAACAAACTTAATTTTACTCTAATTGCATGTAACATATTTTCTTTTGGATTGTTATCTGTTTAGTTTAATGATAATATTTGACATGTTATACTTTAATAAGAGATAAAAGAACAGAGGAATTACAAACTATACAGTTGATATCGAAATTATAAATACAAAGTTGGTAAAATAATACTCTCTATTTTCTGTTCGAAATGATAAAAGTAAGGATGAAAGTAATTATGCACAACATGAGCGGATCTAGGAGGGGGGGGGGGTCTCTCCCCCCTGGAAAATGAAAATTTATTCAATTTACCTAGTAAAATTATCACAATTTTGCCTCGGACCCCCCCCAGCAAACACAATTATCATTCACCGAACCCGATAACGAACCCAATCATTAAAATCAAAGGCCTGAAAGGCCTAAGAGTCGACTCGCTCTCAAAATGTTGTCAATATTTTGATGGGAATTTTTTATTACATTGTTAGTAATACATAAAATTTCTTCTCTGTCTTTTGTAATAAATTAAACATATGTAATTAAAGATTACAGAGCTCATTGTGGCAGACATCACCTTTATCATATTATATGCTAATCATTGTTTTCTTTATCAAGATATTGTATATGGTAGGAATTTTGTTTGGCACAATAATCATTTAATATCACATAATACAATATTGCATTATATAATATGATATTTTATTTTATTATATAATATTGTATCATATTATATGATACAATATTGTAGGACCTACACCCAAAACTTTCACCAGGTCCGGAAGCTGACAATAAAGCATAAGCTCCCCCAACTTCATCTTGGTGAGCTTAAAATCATTCAAATCTAATTTTAACAATATTTTTGCAAAGTAGTACACAATAAAATTTTAAGTTTGTAAGTATTAGATATTAATTGAATCATGGTGTAGCGAGTATTTACACTTTATCGCCCACAAATTAACTTTAATAAAATAACTCAAATAAAACATTAACTTGTCTATGCATTGTTTTCCATGGTAAGATAATTTCCATACTTATTGCATCTATACACATGCAATTGGAAAACATATGCATTAATTGCATTTTCTTTAAAGTTAAGTCCCCATACGATTGACACTCAGTGAAATGATTCATTTGTTAGATTGAAAATAAGTTTGGAGACAAGTTAATAAATGTTAAAACAAGTACAACCAAATAAATTGGATAACTATTTGGTTGTAAACAAAATCTTTTTATAAATTGTAAAGTATCTCTAATGATTAAAGCATGTAATTCAAATAGTTCATCATTTTTGTTACCATCTGAGGGTAAAAGTTTGGAAAATGATGATTCATTCCGGAGTTTTCCCACTTACATACTTGCTCCTTCACTCAAAAATAATCCTTGCTCGTTTTAAAATCAGAATTAAAGAGACAACAAGCTAGATTCCAAAATGAGAAAAATCCAATTAAAGCATTAATCTCCGCATATGAAGATTGCAAAAGTGTCAGGTAAACAATGAAGAATAAAAACACTAAATGCAGATTATAAAAGATATTCAGCTAGATATCATATCAAGATTTACCTTTGTTGAAGCTGACCATAATTTCAAATTGAATGTATACCAGGTTTTTGTGTTCAGAGAGTTTATAATTAATTTGCAATATGACACACCTTGTCTTTTATATAAATCTATAGTATAGACTAAATATTTCATATCCTTACTGCATGTATAGGGCCAGGGCCAATGGATTGGGAAAAATGTGACGTTTTGATAGAATTGGTAATTTTTTTCCCCTGCTTTATGTACAGTCCCCTTAACCAAAAACTAGGGTAGATTGATAGGATTTTTTTTAAAAATTAATTTAAAAAAAAAAATTATTTTTAAAATTCGGAACATGTGAGTAATAATGAGAAGGAAAAAAATAATATTCACAGTGTGTGATACAAGTTTGTTCATAAATATATAAAATTTCCCGAAAGGTTTTTGTGTAATTACTATATGTCAAATGGCAAAGAAAAAAAATGAAAAAGTTTTTAAGAATTTTTTTAAAAGTTATCTTATTTGTATTAATGTAAAATTTAATCTATTTTTGTATTATTACCTTTTACAGATAAATGTTTCTTGATTGTGTTAAATAGCTTATAATGACAATATTTATAAAATCCGTCTCTGTACTTCTGTGTATTTGGGGTATTAGTCCAACCCTTTGACCCACTTACTACCGTTTTGTAGAGGATCTGTTTAGACAAACATTTTTATAATAATTTTAACATTTATTGCAGAATTATTAACTATTAACAGCTTGTCAACTAACTGTAATATCAGGATTAAAAGTAATAAACATCGTTTTTTTTAAAATTAAACTGTCTCTGTCTGAGAAAATTCTGGCAAAGTTACCGATCACAAAAAACAGTTTAAAACGCAGTAGTGTTGTACGTCAAAAATTTGCTGTCGGGGAGAAAAAAACATCTTTTTTGTAATTTTATTTTTTTTCTAAAAACTTAGAAAACCGAGCAAGGGGTTTGTAAACCTAAAAATAAAAAAATGCTGGCCTAATGTACGATATTACATTGTATCATATAAAACAATAGTGTATCATATCATAGAATACTATATCATAGGAATCATGTTATATTATTTAACAACAAACACATCTAATATCAAGCAGGTCTGAGTGAGGTAGGAGAATTTTTAGCATCCTTGATAATGGAGATCAGGCTCTGCATCTGAAGCTACCTCTGCAATTTATTTATATTATAGTTAAATCAATTATGCAAGCTATTATCTATAAAACATGTAACCTGTTCCAAAAAACTTAACCTCATCCAGCATTCGAAACCTATGGCTCAGATTCAGCATTCAAGCCTGTCAGATGCATCAGTATCATGAGACACATCATCCATGCAAGGTTGGTGATGTTAGGACCAGTAATAACTAAGATATAATCATCAGAGGGCACCTGCTCCAAACACTTTAACCAGCTCTTAAAACCTTAACCTCATCCAGCATCCGAAACCTATGGCTCAGATTCAGCATTCAAGCCTGTCAGGTGCATCAGTATCATAAGACGCACAATCTATGCAAGTTTGGTGAAGTTAGGACCAGTAGTAACTTAGAAATGCCTATCAAACAGCATGTGCATCAAAAACTTTAACCAGCTCTTAAAACCTTAACCTCATCCAGCATCCGAAACCTATGGCTCAGATTCAGCATTCAAGCCTGTCAGGTGCAACAGTATCATAAGACACACCATCCATGCAAGTTTGGTGAAGTTGGGACCAGTAGTAACTTAGAAATGGCTATCAAAGGGCACCTGCATCAAAAACTTTAACCAGCTCTAAAAACCTTAACCTCATTCAGCATCCGAAACCTTTGGCTCAGATTCAGCATTCAAGCCTGTCAGGTGCAACAGTATCATAAGACACACCATCCATGCAAGTTTGGTTATATAAGTTAGGACCAATAGTAACTAAGATATAATCATCAGAGGGCACCTGCTCCAAAAACTTTAACCAGCTCTAAAAACCTTAACCTCATCCAGCATCCGAAACCTTTGGCTCAGATTCAGCATTCAAGCCTGTCAGGTGCAACAGTATCATAAGACACACCATCCATGCAAGTTTGGTGAAGTTGGGACCAGTAGTAACTTAGAAATGGCTATCAAAGGGCACCTGCATCAAAAACTTTAACCTGCTCTTAAAACCTTAACCTCATCCAGCATCCGAAACCTATGGCTCAGATTCAGCATTCAAGCCTGTCAGGTGCAACAGTATCATAAGACACACCATCCATGCAAGTTTGGTTATATAAGTTAGGACCAATAGTAACTAAGATACAATCATCAGAGGGCACCTGCTCCAAAAACTTTAACCAGCTCTAAAAACCTTAACCTCATCCAGCATTCGAAACCTTGGCTCAGATTCAGCATTCAAGCCTGTCAGATGCATCAGTATCATAAGACACACCATCTATGCAAGTTTGGTGAAGGTAGGACCATTAGTAACTTAGAAATGGCTATCAAAGGGCACCTGCAACTAAAACTTTAACCTGCTCCAAAAACCTTAACCTCCTCCAGCATCTGAAATTCATGGCCCAGATTCAGCATCCAAGTCTCTCAAGTCCATTAGTAGGTCCAGATGCATCATTCATGCAAGTTTGGTGAAGATATGACAAGTAATAAGTTAGATACAGGACCTGCAACAAAAATTTTAACCAGGTCTGGACGCCGACGCCGACGCCGAGGGTATAGCATAAGCTCCCCCCGACTTCGTCTCGGTGAGCTGAAAATGTTGCTCAAAAACAAGATTCATGGTTGAGAATAAAACAATTGTAACATCATGTAATCTGAAAAGTTAACAAGAGGCCAACAGGCCTTTAATGGTCACCTGAATACAACAGCCCATACAGTGACGACCTGTCAAGAATTCTCGTAAGTTTCATTCTGGAGTTAAAAAAAATCTAAAATATTGTAATGACCACCCCCTGACCCTACCTGAAATCTTGCAACAAGGACTATGAAACCTATAATCTTGGTGAAAAACTTAATAAATAGAGTGCAAGACCAAATATTGAAAAGGTGCAAGACTTTGATAAGAAATAATTTTCTCCTATTTGTTAACTTTCAAGAAAGCTTTACATGCATATGTCTTCATAGATAAACTAAAGATGGCTATAATATCTATACTTATAAATCAAGACATTTTGCAAATAAACCACAAAATGCCTGCACCAGAGTAACTGCTTACACTTTTGGTATTTCAACATGTGTGAGATGATGTTCGTAAGCTATGATTTAATTTTAACTGATAAGTAAGTATTGTGAAGTTAATCAAAAACCTACTTTCATTTTCGATAAACAGGCCCGAAATAGCAAAAATGAGAGTAAGGTGGTGGACACCCTTTGGCGGATCCAAGTCAGCGGTAGTTTGCATCAAAATATATACTTGCAATGAAATGATATTGAATTATTATGTAAAGAACAAATATATTTACTGGTAACTTATTTAGAGTATACACAGAAGATAAGATTTGCCAAATGTTGAACTATTAAATGAGCCAATTCGTTTCTTGAATGCACGATTTTAGTTTTGATGGATAGAACTTTCTAGAACGGGGTAATCAAGAATGCAGGTTGACTAACTAACGTCATGGCAAAAAGTGTAGGACGAGTTTATCATGCATCGCGGGCAGATACCTTGGATCGGACATCTATGGTTAATACAACAAGAGGCCCATGGGCCACATCGCTCACCTGAGCAACAATAGGCATGATAAAATCAGCTTAATGGAGATCGACATAATACAAAATATCTGGACAATGTAGTAATACATGTAGATATTCTTATGTTTATAATCAAGTCCCTTTTCTAACAGGATGATTTTATATTCATATCACATGTTGAGCATCGCAGTTCTCAACAAGATTCTAGACAATTGTTTATACATAGGATATAAACCTACATCAAACTCTGAACCCCTTGTGAGGCCCAAGAATCGTCCAGGGGCAAAAGTCTTAACAATTTCAAAAAATCACAAATTGGCAAAATGTTTGCATATAAGTAAAACCATATATATTATAACATTTCAGTTTTTGTGAATTAAAAATGTTTTCCTTTGTAAAATTGGATCCCGATGTGGCCCCACCCTACTCCTCAAGATTTTTATTTTAACGAATTTGAATCTACACTACCCAAGGTTGCTTTTACTAAAGTTACAGATTTTCTAGACAAATGGTTTTGTAGAAGATTTTTCTCCATATATTCCTATGTAAAAAATTTGTCTCCCTCCCCCCTCCCCGTTGTGACCCCATCCTACCCCCAGGGATCATGATTTGAACAAACTTAAATCTACCTAGTCCTTACCTGAGGATACTTCCACATAAGTTTCACCTTTCCTAGCTACTTAGTTTTAGAGATTTTAAAGAGTTACTCTATTCCTATGTAAAAATTCGATCCCCATTGTGGCCCCACCCTACCCCCAGGGGTCATGATTTTCACATCTTTGAATCTACACTTATTGAGAATGCTTCCACATAAGTTTCAGCTTTCCTGGCTGATTAGTTTTTGAGAAGAAGATTTTAAAAGATTTACTCTATATATTCCTATGTAAAAATTTGACCCCCATTGTGGCCCTATCCAACCCCTGGGGGTCATGATTTTCACAACTTTGATTCTACACTAGCTGAGGATGCTTCCACAAAAGTTTCAGCTTTCCTGGCTGATTAGTTTCTGAGAAGAAGATTTTTAAAGATTAACTCTATATATTCCTATGTAAAAATTCAACCCCCCATTGTGGCCCCACCCTACCCTGGGGGTCATGATTTTCACAACTTTGAATCTACACTAGCAGAGGATGCTTCCACATAAGTTTCAGCTTTCCTTGCTGTTTAGTTTCTTAGAAGACGATTTTAAAAGATTTACTCTATATATTCCTATGTAAAAATTTGACCCCCCATTGTGGCACCACCCTACCCCCGGGGGTCATGATTTTCACAACTTTGATTCTTCACTAGCTGAGGATGCTTCCACATAAGTTTCAGCTTTCCTGGCTGTTTAGTTTCTGAGAAGAAGATTTTTAAAGATTTACTCTATATATTCCTATGTAAAAATTTGACCCCCCATTGTGGCCCCATCCTACCCCCGGGGGTCATGATTTTCACAACTTTGATTCTACACTAGCTGAGGATGCTTCCACATAAGTTTCAGCTTTCCTGGCTGATTACTTTTTGAGAAGAAGATTTTTAAAGATTTACTCTATATATTCCTATGTAAAAATTTGACCCCCCATTGTGGCCCCACCCTACCCCGGGGGGTCATGATTTTCACAATTTTGAATGTACACTAGCTGAGGATCCTTCCACATAAGTTTCAGCTTTCCTGGCCAAATGGTTCTTGAGAAGAAGATTTTTGAAAATTTCTCAAAATTTTTCAATAATTGCCAATTATCTCCCCTTTAAAGAGAGCGTGGTCCTTAATTTTCACAACTTTGAATCCCCTTTGCCTAAGGGTGCTTTGTGCCAAGTTTGGTTGAAATCGGCCCAGTGGTTCTGGAGAAGATGTTGAAAATGTGAAAAGTTTACGGACAGACAGACGGACAGACAGACAGACGGACAGACAGACAGACAGACGGACGACAGACAAAATGTGATCAGAAAAGCTCACTTGAGCTTTCATCTCAGGTGAGCTAAAAAAGTTAATTAATAAAATACATAATTTAAAGCCATTTTAATTTTGATGGAAAAAACTTTTCAGAACGGGGTGCCCCAGGGTGCCCCAGGAACGCGGGGTTGACTAATTAACGTCATGGCGGAAAGTGTAGGGCGATGTAACCATCGGGAAGATACTTTGGATCTTACAACTTTGGTTTAAAATATGCAAATAAATATGCCTACACTAGCTTTTTTTTCTTCTAAATTTCATACATTTTTATACCATGACAGGTTGGTAGCAAACCTTAGACATTAATTTGTAAATTTGTATTTGTTATGCATAAAAGTAAAAATGGGGAAATTGAATATGGGAGGGGGTGATCCCCCTCCCCATTTTTAAAAAAAATATCTTTTATCTGAAATTCTTATTTGAAACAGTGATAAAACTTCTAATGTAATTTGACCTAAAGAACAAAATTTAGAGATTTCTAAATAATCTAAATACCTACCTAGCACTACATACCAGGGCTGTCACAGCACTATTTGGTACACGGACCGGGTCCCTCTCCATTGGGAAAATTATCGACATTTTTTGTCAAATTGGGAAAATTTAAGATATCATCAAAATGACTTCTGTATTTAATAGCTTAATCTGTTGTTCACTTCTTAAAATTTAAGTTTTACAGCTCACATGATGTTCTCAGAACTAACCAAGAGTAAAAAGAAGACAAACTAAAAAAAATAGGGAAATTTTCAGAATTATGAAGAGTTAAATTTTTAAAAAAAAATTATTTATACATGTTGATTTACAAATTTAAATTTTTGATTTGAAATTTTACAGTGGTCAGGAAAATAAAAAGTCCTCAATTTCAATGCCTTGCCATCCTATCATGTAACATTAAAATAAAAAAATAATTTCTAGCTGTGCTGGTTTAAAAAAAGAAATGGGACCCCCAATACCTCAAATCCAAATACCAGTATAATTCTAACATTACGCTAGATTATTACTGATACTCTTACATCTATCATGGTTTCTAATTCAAATAATTTACAACAGATGATACATTTTAATCCCCCAAATTTCTCTTTTTAAAATTCTCAAAAATACAGATGTACCATGAGGGAGGATAAAATAAAATGGTATCTTAACTCTATAGTAAGATTTGAAATTAAAGGGTTAAAATGTAACTCATTTTTCAATTCTCTATTTTATTTACCTAAATTGAAAGGATGATTTATTTCTCTTTACACACTTGGCAAAATAATTAATGAATCGAGCAGCATACAACCCGACATGAATGTGCCTTAGATATATAAACATTCATTTTTTGGCCTATAATATTACTATACTATTTACCTTCCAGATGTCACATGGGAATATAATGGACTCTTTTCATTCACTTTTGGTTCCTTTTCATCAACCTGCATGCAAAGCCAAATAAGAATAAATTTGCAAACAAAATCAACCTGTGCCAAAAATATATATCAAATTTTACCAGGAATATTGCCAGGCACCTATAATAACAAGAGTCTCAAAGGCCTTGACAGCTAGTATTAAACCTGATATGAGTAAAATAATCCAAAGAATAAAAATTTGATATTACCTCACTATACCTAAAGTTATACTTTTTAGGAAACAAAGTCAGAAGATGACAATTCAAATTTAAAAGTTTTGTTCAACTTGTTCGATTGTTTTTATATCACCTTGGTTAAAGTATATTCATAAGTTTAAATCTGCCTGGTTTGTATTTACTGTATCAAAATTTTGAAAATACTTTGCACAAAATTGTACATACATTTTTTTTGCTTATTTGACTTGTATATTCCTCTATATTTTCTCATGCTATCTATCATAATCAAGTAATTTTCTGCTGAATTGAGAAACTATTTCAAGTAACATATAATTGAGCAAATTGAAGTGATAATTATATCAAAAGATTCATAATATGGTTCTGGCAGATGCTTTCATCCTTATTCTAACTGCATGTGCACTTATTTTGTTTGCAGTGTCAAGCTTAAGTAGTAAAGAAAATTACCTGCATACCCATATGAATCACCATAGAAAGCATTTTATTGTCTAAGTAAATGCAAAAGATATTTAAAAACACGTACTCTTTACGACTTAATGATCTCTGATCCTCAGCCATGTTCAATACCTCTAAACTATCCAAATTTTTTTTATTTGTACTAAAATCTGCCTTTTACATAAACAAATTTAATTAGTCTTCTAGTGTTAATATTACTATCCTTTTTTCAATGAAATGTTTGACTTAGCTGGTCAGCAGAGATCTACAATAACTGCATATAGGTAAAGGGGTTTGACCCATTGATGCACCAGTACAACTTAAAAAAAATATTGTATCCATCTTAGGCAAATTTGCAGTAACTTTGTAAAAAGCATGGATACCATCAATATATATTTCTTTTTATTTCATTTATAAAGGGATGAATAACATTTTTATGATTTGATGCAATAATGCAGTAAAGATAACCATGGTAACCATTCAAAAATAAAGTACTTATATTGTAAACTTCTTTGCCCCTTGCTTTAAATAGATAGATATCCACGACAATAAATTACCAGGTAATCATTGGTAATAGATATTATTAAGAGTCAGATATTAATTTTTGTTAATCACATTCTTACCCAAGGTAACATGTTTTTGTACATGTACTTACCTCTTTTTCTATATTCCCCCTTTGTGGGTCATTTTTATTCAAGTTTTGCGCTGACCCAGGATTGTTTTCTACACTTTTAAGCTGAGCAGTCATTGTTTCCTTGTTTGCCCTTCCATCATTTGATGAAGTCTGCTGCTTTTTTTCTGTTGATTTGTTTAAATCAATACAACCAGCATTTGCCTGTGATTTGAATTTTTCATTATCTTCATTTTTCTCTTGCTTATGTGGTATTTTTGATACATCAGAAGTTGTATTTTGTGCCTCTGTTTTTTTCTTCTGTGCTTTTTTCAATGAACCCTCTTTTGTTTCCTCTTCTTTGCTATCAGTAGGTTTATCTGCCAACTGACCTTTTTTCTTCTGATATTTCAGTTTACCTTTCTTCTTCTTTCCAGTTCCTTTTTTACTCTTTTTTGATCTATTATGATTTGTATTTTCATTTTCCCCATCATTATTTCCTCCTTCATCTCCATCTTTATCATTGTCATCCTCATCCTCATCATCTGTTGTTTGATCATCATCCTCAATTTCCTCAATTCCCTCCTCATTAGGATCTTCCTTATTCCCATTGTCATCACCATCTGATTGGTTTTCTGACAGGTGAGGTTTCTTGCCAACCTCTGGAATGTCTCTGTCAGGAGATTTCCTCTTTCTAACATCCAATGTCTTTAGAGCATCAATCACCTGCTGCTCCTGTCCACCATTTTGACTCCATGTAGACTTGTACACTGTGTTCTCTGTGGAGAGTGTTCCACTATCTCGCACTTCATCTTCTGCTCCTTTATTCTGGCTTGGAGTTGCTTGTGGTTTCTCTACATTCTCAGAAGAAAGTGTGTCCGTATTACTTGTTTCAATTAAGGCACTACCAGTTTCATGAGAAATACTGATTTCACCCCCTTGTGATATGTCCATTTTTGGAGTAGATTCTACACTTCCTGTTCCAGTGTTATCAGTGTCCATTCTATTCTCTGGTAATTTTTCCAGATTGTCAGTTTTCTCATTTGTTGTATTCCCACTTTCTCCCTCTTCTCCGAGACGATCAAGTTGTACATGCTCCATTGATCCACCAGATGGAAGGTCTACAATCTCCATGGAATCCATAAATCCCTTCTCTTGAAATTCTCCCTGTTGCTGCAATTTTGAGTCCTGAATACTTGTAGAAGAATCCAAGTCTCTGGCTATGTTAGCTAGCTGACCAATGCAGAAATCTGAACTGTTCTCTAGATTTACTGCTTCATCATAGCTGTGGCTCCTCTTCACTGGTGTTTCCCCCTCAGTAGAGCTAACTGACACAACTTCACAGTCCATATCTTCACTTACATGATCATCTGATGTTTTGTTCTCTTGGACATCTTGGTTTATAGCTCCACCAATCAAATCTTTTTCTGGTTCTGTTAAAGCAGTCTTCTCAACAGCAGCTGAGAATATTTAATTAGGTCATTAAAAGAATGTTAAAATTGACCATTTGATTTTAAAATGAATATATGCAACATTGTTTTGAACAGTGCATCTGCTAATCAAAAAATGCATCTGATTAAGCCAGACAAGAGAAAGAGAATACATTGTCATAAAAACAACATAATACTTTTGAAAATTCAATATTATTTTAAAAGATCACAGTTAGGATAATTTAATATGTGCGTAATCCAAAAAAGTTGGCAAATTATTTTTCATATACAAGAGGAAATTAAACTAGAACTGTCCTAATGAGACTAATACCCCTGCAAGGCTAATTTCAAATGGGACAAATAATTGAATTGTATAATAAAGGTTTGCGACACATAAATAAAAAAAAATCTAGAATTGTAAAAAACTAAATTTAAGTTAACAAAGAAAAATTAAAATAAAAATTTTCAAAACTTTACTGTAAAAACATATGTATAAAAGTATTCATTTACAAATTTATGTATCTGGTGATATTTTTTTATTTCATTGTTTTAAAGAAAAACCAACAAAGTGACAATAACCCCTCCTTTGCAGTAAATGAAAATAGCCAAGCAATGCTCTTCTGTTGATAACACTTTAAATATCTTTCTAATCAGAGTCTTGACAGATGCAATTAGTTGTTTCAAATTTTCCTCACTTTCTCCTATGGTACAATGCAACTCCATATCTGAAAATTTATCCCATAGGACTATCAGATTTTTTTTGATGAGCTTGTTAAATTGGATAAAATCCCAAAACATTATCATAATTAGCATACTATGTAAAAATATGAAAAAAAGAAAATTTAATATTACAAACAATTTTAAAATTGCCAAAACACTACAATCATATCAGTAATTTTGAATTTCATTTAAATTAATGCCCTATAGGGTCACTTCATCAATTTACTTGACTAATAAATTTAAACAGCTTCTAAAAATAGCTAACTTCTTTATTAATAATGATATTATTTATTTCCTTATAATGATAGAAATTTTTGGTTTACATGAAGCAATTTTAAAATAACCCTAAAACCACCGCCCATTTTACAGATTATCAATTTTCCCTAAACCCATGCTCCATCTAAACCATGGCTCAGATAATGGCTCCCTTGGGACAACTGAATTCAGCCACACTTGTCTATTAGCTCCTAAGAATTAATCAATGACAAACAAAAATTTTGCATTGTCAGTTGATAGAATACTTATAAAAAATAAATTTAGTTAAGAAATAAAGACAAGAGGCCCATGGGCCACATCGCTCACCTGAACAACAGTTTCTTGTAACATTCTATTTCGTAGCATATGCTATTTCTAACTTTGAACCCCCCTTCTGGGGCCCCAGTATTGGTCCGAGGTTTATGGTTGGCTTTAACAATTTAGAATTTACACTATTTGAGGATCCTTGCATAGTAATCTCACAAACTGTAATATAATAGTTCTTGAGAAAAACTTTTTGAAAACATTTCCCATATATATTTCTATGTTAAACTTTGAACCCTTCTTGTGGCCCCAGTATGAGTCCAGTGGTCACAGCTTTATTAATTTAGCATCTACATTATTCAAGGATGCTTGCATAGTAATCTCACAAGTTGAAGCATTGTAGTTCTCTAGAAAAAGATTTTTAAACATTTTCCCTCTATATTTCTATTAGGGCTGCCACGGGTACCCGAAATAACCGAGAACCGCGGAACAATTTGTTCGGTTCGGTTTCGGTTCTGTTTTTCCGGATTTCGGTTCGGTTCCGATTTGTGTATTAGAATCCGTGTTCTATGAAAAATGGCGTCGAAATTGAAAGGCTCAGTAGTGTGGAATTTTTGTTTTTAATAAACATTGACATGTATACAATTGGCCATGTATACTGATGATTATTCACTCATCCTAAATAAAAGTATCACGCCATTTACCTGTGTAGAAAGGAGGAATACCAGTTCAATAAACAAAGATGGCGGCTTACGATTCGGACATCGAGCATGTTGTCAATATTTGTTAATAGAAATGTTTAGGGCAAGAATTTTCTGGATTTAATAATAGTGAGATTGAATTAGGAAAGCCAGAAGTCAAATCCATGCAAAATAATGTGGGGAAATCTGCGTGGTTACAGAAAACAGAACACACGGTGTGCATTACCTGCAACTTAAAAATATACGGACATATCATTAGACTTTACTCGATTCAAATCATAAATAATACTTACTTTGTTAACATATTTGATTTATCAATTTCCTGTAACCATTTATTAAAATAAGCATCAAGATATATCTTAAAACGAAAGACATGTATTGAAAAATCGGCCACAGGTTATCTTATTTATAACTATCAAGAAAGGAACTTCATAATGAAAGCAGAAGTTTACAATGATTTTTTTCAAATAATCCTTTGTAGTACATAAGGCTTTAAAAATGTTCAGCAAGTTATCTGTGGTGAAATTATTCTATGAATTAATATAGTTTTTTAAATTTAATTTAAAATCATCAAATGTAATTTGAATTTCTAATTAGAAAACTAGTTATTGTGTTGAAGATTGTTAATATTAAAAAGTGAAGAAATACAAAAAATAACTTTTGAAGTTACAAAAAATGAATTTGATTTGAAAGTTGACCCGAACCGAAAAACCCGAAACCGAACCGAAAATTTTTGACCCGACCCGACCCGAAAAATTTTGGAACCGTGACAGCCCTAATTTCTATGTTAAACTTTGAACCCCTCTTGGGGCCCCAGTATTAGATTGAGGGTCACAGCTTCTACACTATTTAAGGATGCTTACGTAGTAACCTGACAAATTGAAGCATTGTAGTTCTCGTGAAAAAGGTTTTTAAACATTTTCCATATATACTTCTACATTAAATTTTGAACCCATCTTGGGTCCCCAGTATTAGTTCAGGGGTCACTAATTTAAAACTATCGAATCTACATTATCCAAGGTTGCATGCATAGTAATCTCACAACTTGTAGCATTGTAGTTCTCAACTCTTGGGGCCCCAGTATTGGTCCGGGTGTCACGATTTTACCAATTAAGAGTCTACATAATTAAGCCAGGGATGCATGTATAGGAATTCCACAAACTGTAACATTGTAGTTCTCAAGAAGAACATTTTTAAAATTTTCTATATATTTTTTAAAATGTTAAATTTTGAACCCCTCATTTTTTAAAATGTTAAATTTTGAACCCCTCTTGGTGCCCCAGTATTAGTCCGGGAGTCACGATTTTTACAAATTAGAATCTACATTATTTAAGGATGTATGCATAGTAATATTCCAAACTGTTGCATTATAGGTCTTGAGAAGAAGATTTTTAAACATTTTCCTATATACGTTAAAATTTGAACCCCGCCTAGGGCCCCACTTTTTGTCCGGGGCTCACAATTTTTACAATTTAGAATCTTCATTATATATACAAGCTTTTTTGTAAATATTGGCATTTCTGGTGCAATGGTTCTTGAGAAGAAGATTTTTATACATTTTTCCTATGTATTTCTATGTTAAACTTTGAACCCCGCCTGGGGCCCCAGTTTTGGTCCGAGGGTCACGATTTTTACAATTTAGAATCTTCCCTATACATATCAACGGCCGGAACGGCCACAAAGGCGTCGAGCTGACATTTTCTTTAATATAGATATCATTAATTTAATTTTCTGTACCAATAGTCGTATATCAAATATTATCAGTATATAAAAATGGTTTGTGTACCGGGTAACTAAATTCGCACATATGCAACTATATTTTTATTTGGAATTTTAACATCACCATGTGATTGTATACTCAGTATATTTCCTTATAAAATACGTAGTGATGCATTTGTAATACAATGAATCATAACTCATCATGGTTACAAAAATCGAAGAAATTTCAAAGTTTAAAAATAAATTAACTTCTTTCTGCCTTAAGCAGTCTTTGAACAAATTTCACGGGTTCATCATTAGTATACGAGTGTAACACATTAACAGTGTTTCCCTAATAATAATAAAATATACTTTTATTTATTTCAATTTCCGTGTGAAACAAGATTACCTATGGTAGTAAATCTACACCACGTGCGTAGATCTGCCGTATCTTAGACTGGATAGCCTGCCCTTGATCCCAAACGCTGCCGCTAGGAAATTCAAGGACAGGTAAACAGTCATTCTCTCACCAGAGGTCGTGCTACACAAGTTTCGCTTACACCTCTGTCAACGCTTGATGTACAAGATTCTTGTACAAACTTAAACGATGGGGAAAATGTAATTAAAATCTATGTAGTTATTCCTTTTATCTATGAATATGATTATAAATAGTTAAATTTAAATCTTTAACGCCTTTATTTATTTTTATTTCAACGTTACTGGAAGAACTATTTTGCGGAGGTAAAAATTAAAATATGATCACATGATCTAGTTTGACAGATGTTTGAAAAATCAGTTTCTGTACGCTACCGATTTATCGATGATTTTACATAAATCAGCAGCAATGTCATCCCCTGTGATGTTTTTAAACGTGTCCTCAAAGTCTTCGTCCGTCGATGACTCCCCTTCAAGCTGATTGTACAGAAGAAACGAATAAACAATGCCATGTGCTCGCCATGCTTGTTTTGATCATGTGACAGACTATTTTTCCGGCGTTGACAGAGGTGTAAGCGAAACTTGTGTAGCACGACCTCTGGTGAGAGAATGGTAAACAGTGGGAAAACTCACTGCAGCTTCGCACACAGCAAATGCGCACACTTAAAATAAATCGGAAAGAAGATTGAGGCAGATCAAGGAAAGAAGGTTTAAGAAGAACTAAACATGAATTTGACAATAAATATCAAATTAACAAGAACAAATTAATTGACACCGTTGACAATACATTGTTTATGTGGGTATTGTAAATATTAATTTACATCGGAAATGTATAACGTTAAATATTTTCATTGTTGAGTAAGTTATAATTGGCACTAGACTACTCGTAGCATTCCAATCCATGCCCATTATAACTTGATTTATGGGGCTGCTGAGGATGGTAACGATCTGATTTAGCTCCGTTTTCTCGAAAAGGTCCGATAACATATAAATTGAATGCACACAGGCTACACACAATTAGCACATGGTCTGTACATATTATCTTATGTGTTTATAAAATATGGAGATATTAACTTAGAGAGTGGGATCGTGTCAGTGTAGAAATTGTTTTTTTGTAAAGCTAAGGACTTTCCATAACCAGTAGGTAAAATAAATATACAGTTGCCTGGCTTCCAGAGATTTTTTCAGGCTAACACTTTGTAGCGGTTTTACTTAATCGAAAGATGTTTCTCTTTCTTTGTTTATAACTATTAAAGCCGTTTTACTTTTAAAATAAATCTATTGACTCTCCGAAAGATTTTTTCGGCATTCCATCACAAGCGTGTGAAAATAACTTGTGGGCCTAAAAATAAATTTTTCTCGTCACTGCTATTTCCTATAAGCTGGCGAACCAGTCTATGCCGTATCTATAATGCTAAACCAATATACAACAAAATCACAAGATACATTTATCGCTTACATTCATTTTGGAGACCGTGCCCGACAACAAATAAATTTACATATTAATTTTTATTTTTATCGGGCACTGTCTCCAAATAAACTGTAAGCGATAAACTAAAATAATGTTTAGTGAATTTTTACACCTTATCGTATTCATCCGTCATTTCTTGATTAAACAAACTTATATACTTATGCCATGAGTTGTCAATAATCAGGGAGACACAGTTGGGTTTTTTGGTGCACAATTTAGTTGAATAAATGGAACAAAAATCTTGTAAATCTTGTAAACATGTTTCTATGTATATTTCTATGTTAAACTTTGAACCCCGCCTAGGGCCCCAGTTTTGGTCCGAGGGTCACGATTTTTACAATTTAGAATCTTCACTATATACACTAGCTTTTGTGTAAATATTGGCATTTCTGGTGAAGTGGTTCTTGAGAAGAAGATTTTTAAAGACACACACCCTATACTCACTGTTTCGCAATTATCTCCCTTTTAAAAAGGGCTGTGTCCTTTATTTTAACAATTCATAATCCCCTTTCCATTAGGATGCTTTGTACCAAATTTGGTTAAATTTGGCCCAGTGGTTTTAGAGAAGAAGTCGAAAATGTGAAAAGTTTACAGACGGACAGACGGACGGACGGACGGACGGACGGACGACGGACAACGGGTGATCAGAAAAGCTCACTTGAACCTTCGGTTCAGGTGAGCTAACAAAAAACCTCCATCTGGATGTATTAATATAAATATATTTTAGAGTGTTTACTATTAATCAATTAATAAAGTCTGTAAGGATTACCTTCCTTACTTTTCAACATCAATGTACAATATATAGAATAAGGAAAATGAAAACTGTCATAATATCATTATATCTTGTCTGATCTTAAAAAAAAATTGCAGGTGCACATCTTCAGATGGTGTTCAACATATGTACAAATTTTCAGACTGTTCCATGCAGTAGTAAAAAATTCTATAGGGGGGACAAAGTTGCGTCTACAGACAGACAGACAGATGGACAGACAGACAGACAGACAGACGGACAGACGGACAGGGTGAAACCAATATACCCCCCTAAACTTCGTTTGAGGGGGTATAATGACAAACTTGGAAAATCACACAATCGAACAAATTCCATATAAATTTTATAAAGACATAAATTAATTATGAAATATATATCATATGAGGTACAGCATATACAGGTGGCTGAAAGATTTTAACTTCAAGATATTGAACAAAAAACATTTATTTTAAATTTCAATAAAAGTGAATTAAAGTTAAATATTAACTTTACCTAATTCAGAGGTCTCCTGGGATGACAGACATTTGGGAGGATTTCCACACTCTGAACAGAATCTGATGTTTGGTGTTACTATGTTGTCACATGGCTCTCCATTGGGTTTGGTTCCATCGCACATGGCAGCCCCTGGCAGAAAAGTTTTGGGATTTATAAACCAGCCACACCCACTGCAAAACTTGTTGGAGCTTTGGATCTCTGCACCACATACTGATATTCTTTTGCCTTTTTGAACTGTGTTGGGACAAGAGACAGTTTGGGTGGTCTGAGTCACCAACACTTCTTTCCCACATTGTGAACAGAATCTCGCACTGCCCTGCAGTGTGTATCCACACTTGCAAAACATTCTCGATGATTCTTCCTGCAAAACAGAAAATTAGTTGAGTTGATTAAACAATTACATGTAACAAGAGTATAGGATTTTTTCTAACCCTTGGCTAGAAGAAAGAAAGAAAGAAAGAAAGAAAGAAAGAAAGACTATTAAAAACATTTTAACAGTATTCTAATTCTCATTTATTAACTTAAGACAAAACTGACAAAATTATGTCCCAAAAATAAAGCCATGCAGCTAGAAAAAAAATACAGCTCTTTACCAAATTGCTAAAATATGGCTGGGTGGGGGCTATCTGGTAGATCAATAGCAGTGCACCAAACAAATAATTTTTTATCATTAAGCCTTCCTGCTGTTATGTACATATGCATATATAAATAGTAAACAGAAAGCAAAGGCTTTCTCGTAAATGGTGAAAAGATCTTTAAAAAGCAACTTTGAACCGAAGAGGATTTTAAGAAGTGAAAGGACTTTTAAAAAAGATATTTTCAATAAATTCATTTGTGACATCTAAGGTATTGCATCAGAGTTGTGCCAATACTCTTTAATTAAGCCATTTATTTGGACTAACAGACAAAACAAGTCTGTACTAAAAGATTTAAGCCAGTCCAAATCTAGAGTCACAAAAAAGCGTCAATTTTTCATCCTTGATTAATTCCACCTTCTGTCAATAACATAACATATCATACCCTTAGACGCTATGATTTCCCGGACTGAATCAGTAACAAGTGTGCATTTTCCCAATGATTACAATCTCTTAAAACTAGTGATATTTTCATGCATCAAATATCATTGATATTTAATAATTCTGTGTAAAGATTCATTGTTGAGCACATGCCAGTAGAAAATTCTGAATTCAATCATCGGCAACATGATATATTTTAATTATTCTAGGATTTTTAATTAATGAAAACTTGTATTTTACTGTACTTGAAAGATTCCCCCTGACAGCAACTACTTCCGTCTGTTGTACCCCCTGAAAGAGTTGCTGTCTCAGGGGACAACATACTCTTCTGGGTATTTTCATCATGCGCGGATCCAGAAAATTTTTCCAGGGGGGGTCCGAAGGGTAATTGTGTTTTCCAGGGGGGGTCCGAGGCATATTTGCGATAACTTTACTATGTAAATTTAATAAATTTTCATTTTCCAGGGGGGGGCCAGGACCCCCCCCCCCCGACCCCCCCTCTAGATCCGCACATGTTCATCATAGCCAATCCACAAATAATTAAATAATGTATAGTATATACATAGTCTTTGTGTCCATACAACTTTTTAATACTGAACACTATTGTGATTTACTTAATAAAATTTCACTTCTCACTAAATTATATACCGGTAATCTATAATTCAAAATTATTAATTTAATTAAGTTTCAAACCTCAAACTTTGCGAAAACTTTACAAAATGGTCTGAAAAAACATAAAAAACAAACACTTTACAAAACACAAAATAATACAGCAATCATTGCCAGCCAGTACAAATAAAGGGTTACAACAATTTAAAAACATGTACCTGCATATGCACATGTATTGATCCATTTATGCCCTTAACAAAATATTTGCTTAGCCTTAGGTTAAACCCTTCTTTCGTTTTTGCAATTACCATAATATTTTTTGAAAATTTAATACAGTTAATATATCTGATAACGTAATATCATGTGTTGAAAATTCCAATAATTCAAAGTGAAACTTCTTTTTGTAAATAAAATGCGTTACCTAAAGCATGTATATATGCACGTCATAGATAAACTATACAAAAAAATAAAAAGTCAAAGATAACACCAGTCCCACCAGACACCTACTCTGACTACTGCGTTTTAATATTTAAAAGAAACTATGACAACTAACAACAGCCCTGCTACAGTAACGTTACATGTAAAACGTTCAGTCTTTCAATTCAAATAAATAGTTACAGAAAAGTATTGGACCACTGCTCCTACAACCAGATAAACTAGTGTACATACCGTTTCAGTTCATGTTTGTCTGACACAGTGACAAACTAATTATGATACGATATCGATAGCAAATCTGCCAATCATGTTTTTTCCTTTCGTTTTGATTTCGGCACATTCACATTCGGAACTCCTCGGTGTACTTCTAGTGAGGAAGACATCCAAGGAGTTCTGAGTTGAACAGTCGCGGGAAGGATAAAGGTGGTGATGGGGGGGGTATACTATCTTCCCTGCTCCCTTCTCGAAAATATTTAAGGGTTGTATTGACACACTTTTAAACAGAACTTCACATAGGTTTTCTTTTACACAATAATACATGTAACGTTATGTATGGAACGCCTCAACTGCCTTATGTGAATAAACTTCATTATATGATTATACTGTGAGCATTCCGGAATATTTTACCGTTATCGGTTATAATAATATGTAAACGGTGTGACCGTTGGACCGAGCGCAGATTTAATATTTGAAACGCATAAAGTAGGATCCGCCTATACTCAAATCATTAGCCAAAGTTAAACTTAAGGTAGCTCGCGGGTTTACTGCTTGTGAGACAACCTACCCTAAAAATTTGTCTGTCGAATCAGTTGGTTACAAAGGTTTATTCCTGAAATTTTTATTGAATTCGTCAGCCTAATTATAATGTTATCTTATTTTAAACACAACATTGTTGATTAACACCATGAACGTCATTTCAATGAAATATATAGCAATATTTACATTTTCGCCAGTAACCGCATTCCAAAACCATACTCATAACTTTTCAACAAAGCTGACGAATTTTATTTTACTCAGCACAATGATTGCGAAGATGATTTAAAACTAATCAAAAAAACTTTAAAGATTTAAAATTTTCACATAACGTTATATTTTTTATCGCGACGTTACACCATGTTAATTAACGCGACGTCATCATTTTCGTGCATCTGTGTGCCGAATAAAAGCACGGGCATTGTTCGACAAAATAATCAAATTAACTAATCCGTGCATTTAGCAAAATCTAATTTGTTGGTTTTATTTAGATTTTAAAGCTGCCGTTAAATGATGACACATAAAATAGAACTAATGTTTTTCAATTGTACTTAGAAGTGATATTTAATTTTTTATTGATCTCCATAAAACAGTAAGTCTTAAGTAGAACTAATGTTTTTCATTGTACTTAGAAGTGATATTTTATCTTTATTGATCTCCATAAAACAGTTAGTCTAGTAATGGAGGATTAAATTTAATTTAAACAGTGTTCAATCATTTACAAATAAATTTTAATCTTAAGCAAACAGAATCAAATTTTCAATTGCAAAAAAGTTATGCATACATGATTTCAGTTCAAATGCCGTCTAAAAAATAAGCAGCATTACAAACCTAACCTCTCATACTTTATAGAAAGAAATAACTTTGTCTATCACAGAGTTAACAGATCTCAGTTTTCCCTTCAGTATGGTAAGAAGACCTTCTCTTCCGCCTCTTTGCAGCGCGAATTTCAAATGGCTAGACTGCAATCCATGTGCTGCAAGAGTAGAACATTGACTCTTTGTCAAAACGTTTGAGGTTACCAAGTTAGTAAAACTCCCAATGTTTCTGTTCTTATTTGATAGTTTTTCGTTGTTAGCGATGACGTAATCGGTAGAAAAAACTGCATCGCGGAGGTACTCCTCCACATTTGGTGTGTTCGTTAGTAAGTTTTTCAACATAGATACATCGTGTTCAGCATTGTGTGCATTTAAAGATTCAAAATTTGGTGCAAAGGACTTCGCTAAATCTTGAAGTTTATATGATTGCTGATCGGGGTATACTTTCTTGAACAATTTTACAGTGTCTGAGAAACCGACGGCGTATTTCACTAAATCTGTCAGACCATGTCTTGTAAAGCTGGATACTAAAATACGCGAATCAAATTGCGCATTGTGTGCCACAATTAAAGGAGAAGAGAACTTGTTTAGCCACGCAGCAAACTCTACTAGAGCTTGTCTCTCTCCACATGAAGAAACTGGGGTTAACTCATAATACATTTGCAGCCCGTGCATCTCTATCCCTGTTAGCCTTTGAATCGTTGAAGGAATAAAACCATTGGCGGGTTGCACAAATCGATTGAAACTTTCATCAGAATGAAGAGAAGCTGCAGCTATTTGAATAATACTGCTACTTGTGGCTAAAATGAAATATTTAATTGATAAAGAATATCAGTGTTCTAACAAAAACATTGTAATAGTAAACATTTTAAAACGTAGAAATTATTGAATGTAAATTGATTAACTTCATTTCAGATTCAATATAATTGTATAAGTGAAGATTACTTACAAAATCCTGTAGTCTCCAGATCTGCCACAATAAGCGTAGAATGGGACACTTGAGCTGCCACAGGTTTCAGCTTTCTTGAACTTGTTGATAGCGTTGATGGGATTTCTGCTACTAGTTCCTCTTGTATCTCGGGGGAAACTGCAAAATCTACACTAGTTTCGTATGTTGTGCCTTCGTGGAGTTCCGACAACACCAATGAAGACTGTCTTTCCTCTTTTAGACGCAGTCGATCTAATTTTGCCTGCCGTGAACTTTGCCGTGTCTGTTGCCGAGCTCTTTTTCTGTCAAGATATCCTGCTCTTGTGGTTGTCCGTTTTCCAGGTGACAGGCAGCTGGCCTTGTTAACCTTAAAACAATTTTATTATATAAATACATGAATTTGCATTTTATGAATCGAATTAAAAATACGAAGACTCTCAGTCTTTTATATACCTATATTTACTGCAAACGCATTTAGTATTACCTCTACAATAAATCCGTGCCCTTCATTCTTCTGGGCAATGGCTGCAGCGACTCTAAATGAAAGGCTATCCGATCCAGAGTAGTGTTGAGATTTGGGTGCTTTCTTGGCAATCATCTGATTTAAGTTTTCATTTCCGTTGGAAGAGCCGAGGTTTGAGAGTTTTCCTGCATTTTCTGCATGTTTGCTGAATACTTCATATAAAGATTCTTTAAGCATTTCTCCCTGTAAATTTCGGCCAAAGTTAAAACTCTTGTGTCGATATGTGTCTGGATTTTTAATGTAGCCACACCATGTCTCGTTGCATCCGCTGTGGTCACCAAAAGCGTGGGGAACAGTAGCTAATAGATTTTGGCGAATTCCTTCCTCACTGCCTTTATTTTGTTCAATGGCGTAACTGAAACATTTCTTGAAGTAACTGATGTTAGCAATGGATAGGTTTTTGTGGACATCTCTGACCTTGTAGAGAGAGTTGCTAAAATTTCGCAATATGTAACTTTTGTCGCTGCACTTTTTTAACTGATCCGATACAGATTTTTTAGCTCTCACAAATGTAGTTGTATCGTCGTCCATAATCAGAGTTTTTACATCTAAGCCCTCATCTTGCAGAGATTTTAGGCATTTCACAGTCAGAAAGGGTTCCATACCTTTAGCAGACCCGCTCCAATTTTTTCTACAGTAATGGGCTTTTTTGGGCGTATTTTTAACGTTTGTAAAGCTGCGATTCTTACATTTTCGACATGTTTTGCAGGCAACGCCGAAAGAGAGACACTTCTTAGTGTTCTTCCCCAGAACAGTTACATGCCCTGTTACAAATGATGAAGTACAAATTTAAATATTAATTTACAAATACATTGACTGATAGATAGATAGATAGATAGATAGATAGATAGATAGATAGATAGATAGATAGATAGATAGATAGATAGATAGATAGAGATACGGTGTAAAGTAGAATAACGACCCATGTAGAATAATGACCGGTCATTATTCTGCGTAGAAAAATTACCCTTTTGCCTGAAGAATAATAATAAAATATATAATGCATGCATATGCTAGTTTTTGATAATTCAACTGCATGTAATTTGGAAGTCGAATATCCTGGATAGATAATCTCGTTTATAACAAGGGTTCATTTTTCTACGGCTGTCGTTTTTCTTCATTTTTTTAAAATAATCCAATTATTCCACGTCGAAAATTAACCCCCGGTCATTATTCTACGGGGGTTATCATTATTATTTTTACTCCGAATACAATAAGGTTTGGTAAATCGTTTATATGATTATATCGATATAATTTTTTTTTTAATTAAAGAGTTTTTACCTGACAAACTATTGTAACTTCGCCCTGTTCCCCTCTTTTGCCATCCGCCGTCGCTGGAGACATCTATGCCGACACTTGAAGAACTTGGAGCGTCACCACTAATATCATAAAAAATATTTAATTAAAAAATCAATATTACCAAATTAATAACTTTTCCTCCAAAATTTTAGATGTCAAACTCCTGAAAATTATTAAAGAGGTATAGCACACTTAGCATTTCATATGACGTAGTTCTACATCACAGTGATTTTTTTATTTCATGAATTCAAATATTTATGACATTAACATAAAACATAATTATAAGAAAAATGGAAGCTCATTATAAAATTCTCTCTCTCTCTCTCTCTCTCTCTCTCTCTCTCTCTCTCTCTCTCTCCGCGTATATCCGTACCTCTCTGAGCACAAAATTTCTGCTTGTATGGCAGAATTACAAGATTTCTCGGCAACGTCTTCAATTATATAGCCTATCTCCCTTTCTCTTTCTTTTAATGTTTTGTGATGGATCGTGGGAAGATTCAGTTCTGCCAATATATTATTGACCTGTTGTTCACCAATGCCAGCGTTTATCATAGCTGTAAAAAATTATGTAATTCTGATTTTTATTAAGGTTCACATTTTTCGTAACAATACATACACATCTAACCTACCATCCCCCAACCCCTTCTCCCAAATGATATGAGTTTACGGGAAAAGTGTATTGCTATTATTGAAAAAGATAAAAAAGCAACATTGAGGATTTTAAGAAGTCTGATAAAGATATTCTTGTTTATTTTCAGCAACTGTAACTATAAGAAATATATGTGTATATATATCATAAATAATTGTAGGATTATGTTGATATATCAGAGTAAATTGCTAATATTGATGAAAAATTGGAGGAAAAAACACCTTGGTTGCCGACACGCAATCCTTGCGAAACGTAGGAACCCATGTGAATTTCATTGTTAATTAATTATATATTAATTTATATATATATATTTATTTACTCTTGTATAATTTACACACCTGCTGCCAGTTTTGTGTTGATGTCAAAGCAACGGGCTGGTCCTTTGCCATTTATGCTGTGGCGTTTTCCTGTATGTACGGAATTCGTATTGCCGCACTCTCGACATGCTACATAGAGAATAGATGCTAATCCGTATTTTTTCTCACCGGTGCACGAATTAAGACATAACGGTTCTTTGCAGAAAATACATTCTTTTAATCCCTCTGCGAGCAATTTCAATTCTACAACTCGCCTTCCTACCTCCCAACTCTCTTCCATGCAGGTTGTTGCAGGTGAATGGTCTTCTTCAGTCGCATTTTCATTCCGGGTACTTTTCTTTACAACCAAATTATTGAGACTCGCTATTTTTTTCGTAGAAACGAATCTTCCTTTGAACTTCATTGCAAAAAGGCTTTGACAGTTTGTCAATTATGACGCAATTTTATTCAAAAGATGACGTAATTTTAATATTTCCGTCTGAATCGCTAAAACAATTTAGAAATTGAAAAAACTTAGTTCAAAGTTACACTCGGATTTTACAACGTAAATAAAATCATAATAAGATGTAATATCATTTATTTCATTTGCATATAAATAAATATTTGTATATATAACAACTTTTATTTTATTTTGATATACTAGGCCTTTACAACGTTATTGTTAATGTCATCTACATGTAGCTGTTCTTTGTATACATGGTGCTTTTTTAACGTCGAGTTCTATTGTGACGTCAGCAAACCCGCGAGCTACGTTAATGTCGCGTGCTCAGTCGTCTACATTATGACGTCATGTCTCGTACGTAAAAAACGTACAAGTTTTGTCTTCGGAAATAGCCGAAGAGAGTTACGTGATTCCGACAAAATTTTATTTCTTCTTTCATCGTTTATCAATTTAATTCTTATGTCGACTACCGGCAATAAAATTGAATTACTTTATTCAGTATCTAAAAGATCAGTTCGTTTTTATTTTCCATCTCATAATTTGATAAGACATACGTAGAACTAGTCGTGTTTCTTGATTGAAGCACTATTGAAACTTATCTGGTATTAACTTAATTTTTTTTAAACTTAAATTACCGTTAATTGAAACATTGGAAAGTTTTTAATCGAGTTTAGGGGCAATAAACATCGATAAGCGCAAGTTATTTCATGATCGAGCTAACTTTTTCAAAACAAAATGGCGGCCAATATGGCGGCGCCCAGGGCTGGAAGAAAATTATTTGGCCCTTAGTACCCCTGATTCAAGTCTCATTTTTAACTAATTTTCGTATATATACGTGTTACCATTAATCCTCGCTTCGCGAGGCGGGCTTCGCCCGCCTCTCGCTGCGCTCGGTATTAGTGTTATGTAATGCTTGGTTTTGCCAATATTTCTTCATTTATACAAGTGTTTAACACATTTTAAGCTATGTAAAGTGATATGACACTAATGTTTAACAATTTATAGAGAGTAGTATGAGTTGAAATCGCTGAATTTAATGAAAAACTGATAAAACCGTACATAGGCAAACTTGACAGAGACTACAATTCATAATTTTTTACCTGGTAAGGTAAACATTTCTTTGCAGATTTCGATAGGATATATAATGAATTACAAATGTACCAATTTTCAGTGAGTTTGAACCATTATTTCAAAAGTTATAGACTGTTTATGTTGCTAAACTGTACTTATTCATGGTTGGAAAATTGTATTCAAATGTACTGTAAATGTGACAGCTTTCATACTGGAAAATTTAAATGGGCTTAAAATGTTAAAATACATAAAAAAAAAAGAAGGATTGTGATTAATTTCTTTAAAAAAAATTGCTTTATTAAATAGAAATCAGTAAAAATAAATGTGATGTTGGAATGGAGAGCAGTCGTCGCTATAATTGCCATGATAGTGTATCTGTGTTAGCTCCTACAACATGAACAAAATATTTGCAACATACCAATATTGAAGTTCAGTTTAAATGTTTACATATTAATCTTCAAATTTAAACAAAAACTACATTGATTAAACCATAAAAACATCGAGGGTGGAGAAACCTTAACATTACGTGATGGTACTTTAACATTATGTGATGGTACTTTGACATAATGTGATGGTACTTTAACATTACGTGATGATACTTCGACATTACGTGATGGTACTTTAACATTCTTCATTATATGATGGTACTTTACTATGCGGTGGTTCTAAAAATAGGGAAGCGTCGCCTCGGGATCGAAATACATGTACGCTAAAACTCTAAACACCTGAGGCGTGTTCAACAGAGCGAGTGCTCGCGAGCGCTCGCCAAAATTTGTATTGCGGGTATAGGAAATTTTGGCGAGCGCTCGCGAGCACTCGCTCTGTTGAACACGCCTCTGGATACCTGTAAAGTTTTTTAAACAATCGATAATGGTATTGTTTTTGACAATATCGGATGGTAACCGTCCGGGTGCACGGACTTTTTCATAGTTAGTGAGCACCTCTTGTTTATTGAAGAATTTGTACGCACGAGTTGTATATACGGGCCAATACTGTTTGGAATAAGAACTGTAAAGGATTTGTTAAAACTTTTTTTGTTAAGGAAATCACTTTAGTTTCAACAAAATTTACCCCTATGTCATGCTACGACTCAACGAAAACCAACGTAATCGTGCTGTTGGGATGCTGCAAGCTGGAATGGCACAAAATACTGTAGCAAGACACTTTGGAGTTCATCGGAACACCATCCAGTCATTATGGAGACGTTTTCAACAATCTGGCAACACCCAGGATCGACCGCGCTCTGGGCGACCTCGTGTGACGTCACGTCAACAGGACAACCACATTAGACTTGTGCATCTGAGAAATCGTTTCCAGACAGCAAGTTTGACTGCCCGTAGCATTCCAGGGCTTCGACCAATTAGTCCAAGAACTGTGCGAGCAAAACATCAGACCAAGACGTCCAGCGGTGCGCCCAGTACTGCTTCAACGTCATCGTATCGCCAGACTAGCGTGGTGCACACGACATCTGCGATTCAGAATACAGGACTGGGCCAATATTCTGTTCACTGATGAATCCAGATTTCATTTGGATAGCAGTGACGGCCGTTGTAGGTTGTATCGTCGCGTAGGGGAGCTTTACCAGGACGCTTGTGTTGTGCAACGTCGACAATTTGGTGGAGGTAGCGTTATGGTGTGGGGTGGAATATCAGCACGTGGATGGACCCCTCCACAAATTGTCAATGGAAATCTCACCGGCGTACGCTGTCATGTTGTAAATTTTGAATTTACTGGGTGGGTGTAAATACAAAATTTACAACATTGTAAATTTTGTATTTACACCCACCCAGTAAATTCAAAATTTACAACATTTTGAATTTACTGGGTGGATGTAAATACAAAATTTATAACATGACAACGCTATCGAGATGAAATTATTCAGCGTCATGTGATACCCTTCATACAGAGACATCAAAGTCACATCACTCTGCAGCAAGACAACGCAAGGCCACACGTTGCACGTGTAGTCAGGGACTTGTTTGTTCAACAGAATGTCGATGTCTTGCCTTGGCCAGCTGTTTCCCCCGATTTGTCGCCGATCGAGCACGTCAGGGATGAAATGGAAAGACGTTTACGCCGTTTACCAAATCAGCCAGTGGCATTGGCTGATTTAGGCCAGGCTTTAACCAACATATGGAACAACATCCCTCAAGCATTTCTGAACACTTTAGTGGCATCAATGAGGCGTCGCTGTCAAGCATGCGTGAACGCAAATGGTGGTCACACGCGTTATTAATTTTGTTAATTCAATTTCAAATAACAGTGACTTTCGAGTGTGCTGAAATTGACGTTATTCGACGTTGACATTAATGTGTTATGAGATGTTGTTACGAATACATGTGCTAACAGTATTACAAAAAATAAAATTTGTTCATTGTAATTTTTAAATGTTTTTTCATATATTAAATAATGCACAGTTTCTTTTTTTCCGCTAGTATATAAAGGACCTCCCTATAGTACTGTTGATTAAACGTGTATACCTACTTCAGCGTATTCGGTGAGTTCAAAAGGAAACTCCCCTTTTTTCAATAGAATAATAATTGTATATAGATGACGGAAAAAATCGTATCGCACCTAATATCAGTTAACATTAGCACACGCGTATTACATATGAAAACAAAGTATATCTCTCCCTTATCCCCCACCCTACGTATTCCATTCGACACTATATCAACAGGTCAAGAGTTGAAGATGAAAAGATAGATCTTCCCACATAATTTCATTCACGAGAAAGATTTCAATTCTATGTAATTTCGTAAAATTTTATTTGAACATTGATATATCAGAATAAAGAAGGGTATACACCGTGTATCATTTTCTACTTTTTCTACATCTTCTCAAGTCAAGGCTTTTATTTCTGATCCCTTTCGCTTTACATAAAGCGGAGACTCTTGACATTAGAAGATGCTCTTTCTTAAGAAATATTAAGGTTTCATTTATAGAAATTATACAAAGAAAGAATGTTTGTTCAACATGCACTGCATGTGAATTGCCACACAAGAACATGCATGTATAGGTTTCGCCACGATTAACAATTGAACATGCTTGAAAAAAATCTATAGCATATAAATATTTTAATATTTATTCAATTTTTATTAATAAAACAATTAATGTCTTGATATAAATGCATTACATAATCATGTGCATAGGGACATGCAAATATTATGTTTCTCGTGATCCTTATCCTATGTGTATACATGTTTACATGCACTTTATATCTCTATAGCGATTTTGAATTTTTAAAACTAGTTAACTTTGGTTGCGGCCTTTCCGCATTCCGAACAGAACTTATTACCAGAAGTTAAGATATTGACACAAAGTTTATCTTCTTCCAGAACACCGTCGCACATCTTGGATCCACCCCGGAAAATCTTTGGATCCACCGCCCAGCCACAATCGCCACAGAACCGCTGGGTGACCGCAATCCTGGCACCGCACGTCTCCGGGAACCTCCTCCCGTGGAGGGCGGTGTTGGGACACCACCCCGTGGCTGACACTGATGTGTCGGCCATCTTTGACCTCTGGCCACACTCGGGGCAAAACTTCGTCTCAGTTCCCAGTTGTACCCCACACTCACAAAACATGGCGCTGTCAATATAAATTATATAGTATCATTTTTATTACGATACTTTACAATATGACATCAATAAAAGCCCCCCCCCCCCTCCCCTATCCTGCTTTCTTCTTCCTACAAACTTTATCCACGTAAATGTTCATCTTACACATCGTCCGTAATTATATATGTCGATACAATAGATACTGTATTGATATCTTAAAAAAAAAAAACAAAACAAAAAAACTGCACATATAGATAAAAGGTCGTTTGGTTATCAGAAGGTATTCAGAAAATTTGGGTTTGTATTAATGGCTTTGGTGTAAGAAATAAAGAGTGTGACGCCGGTGTCATTTGTAGTGTCACAAAAGTGTGCATGGCGTGCTTAAATAATCTTTTTAAAGAACATCAAAAAGATATAAATACGAAATGAAATGTACATGTGTCTATTGTTTGGGTGTTTACTGATACGTTTTCATATGTGCCCACAATGACATAGTATTATACAGAAATATACTGGTATGTCACTTGATAATGGCGTGCTTGTGGTATAGAATAACACAGATTGCAGTAAGTTCGATACAAAGTACAGTTTAATATTGCACACACATTTAAAGATACACGCAAAAATAAACACAAATACACCTACATGCATGGAATGGCGTATAGCAATTTAAAGTATGCGAACTTTTTTATAATTTGAATTTCGATTTTCTAAATTTCACTCACCAGGTTTATTTGAAGTAAACGCCTTCCTTTAGAATTGATGGTTTTTGTTTCTTTTCTTGTAAAATGAAATGAAACTAAACGGAGAGAGAGAGAGAGAGAGAGAGAGAGAGAGAGAGAGAATACCATAGGTCTGCGGTCAAGTAAATTATTTTTTACTTCGTGTTTAGAGCATAGTTTATCAAAAAAATATATTTATAGATTATGACAATAAAATTTGACTGAAAAATATACTCACAGTTTATCTCTCTAAAAATAATATCTAACTATTGTTAGTTGTCATTTTGAGTGCTGTTAAGTTAAAGTAATGTTAAGAAGTCATGCGCGGATCTAGAGGGGGGGGGGGGGGGTCGGGGGGGGGGGGTCCCGACCCCCACTGGAAAATGAAAATTTATTAAATTTACGTAGTAAAATTATCGAAAATATGCCTCGGACCCCCCCCCCCCCCGGAAAACACAATTATCCATCAGACCCCCCCCCCTGGAAAAATTTTCTGGATCCGCGCATGGTTAAGAAGTTATATATGGTCTACAGTTGTTAATGTGGAGGAGGGGGAGGGAGACGAGTATAGATCTGATCATAATTCAAAAGGTTCTGTTTAAAGCACCATTTTGCAAATTTGGAATTTGACGTCATATTTAGTTACACTTTACTGTAGTTTTTTTTTTTTATCTTATTTTTTGGAATTCCAAAATCAATGAGAATGTGCTCTAGTCTACAGAACCGATAAGAAATACTCGCGATCGATCACAAAGCTATATATAATTTAAAACCCTGTTCAACTTCTCCTGCTCATGTATTTAATTTTTTGAAAATCAGATGGAAGTTATTTTTTTTAATTTACTTTCGTTTTAAACGACAGCTATTTTAAAAGTACAGGAACGCGAGGAACCGTCACTTAGGAGAATTTTCGTGAAACTTTTAGACTACGGAATGGAGTGCAGAAAAAGAAAGGACTCTGATGCCGATGTAGACGAAATGGACACTGATCAAGCTTCAGACGAAGAGAAGGATCGCAAAAGGAAAGTAGAGGAAATGGATTCTAAGAGTGATGAAGAGGAACTTGTCAATGAGAATCTTTTACTAAAAAATGATGATGACGAAAACGACGACGAACTGTCTTCTGATTTTGAACAGATAGTTCTGTCTGATGACGAAGATGATAACCAAGGTAATGTAGTAACAAAATAATTTATTATTATTTGATCCATGAACGGATCTAGATTTTTATATTTTTTTTGGGGGGGGGGGCAAAAAAAAATTTCGTTTGCCGAGTGGGTCCGATGATCTTGCCACCCTACCCCCCCCCCCCCCCCCCCACACACTTGATCTGCATATGCACATGCACACGTCAAACTTGTTTTGATTTTAGTTTAAATGCTCAAATCAGTTTATTCTGCATTAATTATCAAGCCCAAAATTTTATAAGCTTATAAGATTATAAAATACTTTCTATCATGTAGTGGTGATTTTCAAAGTAATGATAATAATTTTAGATTTTTAATTCATTTTATTTATAAATCAAATATATTTTAAGCTGCCTGTATGGATGCTTATCTAAGTTTGTGATTTTTAATTAATTAACAATTAAATAGCTTTTGCTGATAAACATAGATTTACATCTATAAACTTTAAACTATAAACTTTAATTAATTTTTGCTAACTATAGTTAAGAGTTGTTAATCATAGTTTCACTAAATTTATCAGATTGTTAACTGTAGTTTACAAATCCTGAAACTGTGTTTATCAGTTGATAATCTGATGCTCTGCAATCGCAAACCATTATTTTCAGTGTTCATTATAGTTTAAATTACACTTCTGAAACATAGATTATCACTGTAACTATGGTTTACAGATGTGAAATATAGATTAATGTGGTTACTATAGTCTAGGTCTCTGTGATTTACAGCTAGTTTATTGACTGTGGAACTACAGGTATGTTTAGCTCATTTTTGTGAATTTGGCGTACAGTTCCGATCAGACCCAACCTAACAGAAAGTAAACCCCGACTAAACCCTGGGTTTACTTTCTAGGTTTACTCTGGGTTTACTCCGGGTTTACTAGTAAACCCAGAGTGGACACAGAGAGTAAACCCTGTCAGAAGTATACCCCTGAAAGCAGACGCTAACTGTATATTCGGAATATACAAGGGGCAGGAATTACAGGCAGTAGGTTGGTAAGATAAAACACGGGTCTGCTTCACACTTCAGTGTGTACAGTTGACCTCAAAAGCAATTTCCAAGTAAACCCAAAGTAAACCCAAAGTAAACCCCAAGTGGACCCAAATTTTCAAAAAGTAAACCCAGAGTAAACCCCAAAAGTAAACCCGGGGTTTAATTGGGGTTTACTCTGGTGTTAGGTTGGGTCTGATCGGTACTGTACCTTATATATCTGATATTCTTCATAACGGTACAGTAAAATTTAACATGGATTTGTTGAAATTTTGCCTGGAATCCCACATAAAATTGCTATATTCAAGATTTTGCTATAATAGTACTCATAATTTAGTAATAAACACAATTTACTGTACATTCTATTTTTAGAAAATGTAAAACCTCGCGGTCTTAATCTTCGCGACTACCAAAAGGAGCTAGCAGAGAATGCCATTAAAGGAAAGAACACCATTGTCTGCTCAGGGACAGGTACTGGGAAAACCCGTGTGGCATTTGCTATCATTGATGACCATATCCGGAAACATCCCGAAGGTATGGGATCATGATACATGTACTATTGTGATTCTTCATTTTGAGTTCAAGCACTTTTTAATTGAAAATAAAGATTGATTTCATGAGAAGTCAAAGATGTTAACCTTAATTAACATAACCAGTATAGATTACAATCATAATTATTTGTTTGATGATGATGATGATGATGATGATATTACATGTATATTGATAACAGGTAAGGTAGTTATAATGGCCCCTACAGTTCCACTAGTTAACCAGCATTACATGGTCCTGAGACGTCTGTTACCTCATTTAGTGGTGAGTCAATATTGTACACTGTTCATGTCAGTTATTGAGGAATTTCAAGGTATTTTGATGCCCCTGACCATGTATATGACCTCGGCAAATGATGTTAGTGTTATGTCCGTCTTGTCCTTCTGTCCATCTGTCAAAGACTATTTATGCTTTGTTCCTTAGTTGGATATGTTACATGTAGATCCTATATAAAGATTCTATAAAATATAACTTTAATTGGTAGCTTTAAATATACTTATTACTGGACATGACGTCCAGTGAATCTTATAATCAGAATAGATAAAGTCAAAATAATTACTAAATCAATGAAACCTGACTTTCATTATAAAATTGACTTTTCGTAACAATTTCCATTTGATATTTTATATAGTTTAGACTATATTTTTTTTTAATATGTAGTATGATGAAATAAACTGACTGATTTTGATTTAATACTAAACCCTCTCTCTCTCTTTCATTAATCACTCGTAGGAGAAAACCCTGAAAATAACTGGTGAAAGTGAAAGAAGTGAACAACTCCACATGTTTGTGGGAGAATACCAAGTTTTCCTTCTTACACCAGCCATCTTGGAAAATGCTATCCATCCAGAAAAGGATGAACTCATTCTGTCCAAGTTTTCGCTAATGATATTTGATGAATGTCATCATGCTTGCAAAGGTCACACCTACAACCAAATCATGCTGAAATACCACTTGATGATGAAAAGTGATCCAGAGAAGACAAAATTGCCTCAGGTAAACAAATAGAATATTGGGGAAATTGTATTACATGTATTACATTTAAGAATGCACTCTAAATAAATTTGCACTCTTATAACTTTTGCGAATGTCACAAGCTTTATCGTCGGATACCCACGGGTGATCTCGTCTTTCACTTATCACTTATGATAAGTAAAAGACGCAATCTACCCGTGGGTATCTGACGATGCACAAGCTTTAGCATGTATATTTAATGGATTGCTAGGGTCCTGCTATGATGGAATCCTATAGTAATCAATCTGTATTGGACAATATTTACTCTCTCTTCTTAGCCTTACCTCTCTCATATTGCACATAAGGAGTGCTTGATGGTAAAGGGTGTTTAGTGACCTTAAACCAAGTTTCTAGGTCAAAGGTCAAGGTCCAGAGGACCACTTGTTTATCATAGTTGGGTCCTATGAGATGGCCATCATCTTAATGGTGTTTAGTTTAAGTTAAATTCTTGTGTTGAACTTCATTTGACAGCATGGTAGGTTCTGTATATGTTACAAACACACACACAAGTCACAAAATGAGCTTCATTGTTTATTATTAGATTGTGGGTCTGACAGCAACACTTGGGACCAACAAGGCCAACACTCCAAGCAAAGCAAAAGATCACATCCTCCAGGTCATGGCCAACTTAGATGTCCATCTGCTGTCAACTGTCGTCAAACACAAAAATGACCCTCAGTTAAACAAAGATCAAATAGATATTGGTACGTGTTATATAATAATTAATGACTTTTAAATAAAAATGATTTCACAGCACACCAGCCGTGAACCTGCAAGTATTGATTATGCATATACCTGTACTTTCAGATTGAGGTGTAACATGCAGAATATTGAGCTGAATGTATTTAGACAAGGCATTTTTCTTTTGTCATTTGTATTACTCATTTTCTTATAAGGGGACACTGCTTAAGGTGATCTTGATGTTAAGTAAAAATAATAATAAACCCCCCCCCCAAAAAAAAAATGGTGAAAAGACTAATGAATCTTAATTCAACTTAATGGGTGCAACAACAATGTATGTTTTTTTTTGCAGAAAAAGTTAAACTTCTACAGGATGTTAAAAATGACCCAGTTCACAAAAGAATTGAACAAGCAATGGAAGAAATTGAGAAAATGTTAGATGAGGAAAAAGGTATTAAGAGGACAAAATTTTGTTTTTGCAAGATATTCTAACCAGGAATACACACAATGCACATGCACGCACACACACATGCATACACAAACACACTTAATATATATTCTGATATCATTACAATCTGAGTTTTATTTGTTCACAATACTGAAAGAATTTTAGAAACCATTTTCTAAAAATCTTAAAGCAATAAAATTTATTAGTTAGTTGATTGAGGTTTTACGTCATTCACATTTATTTACATGTCATCTAATTATAGTCTAAGGTAAGATTTATTTATTCATTTGTCTTCATCACTAGGGAATATGTGACAGGAACCTAATGGCTAGCATTGCAGATGCTTACGTACATGCACATTTGAAGAATATTAATTTTAACCATATCTGGTCATCTTTGCCGCAGAACAATGATGCCAACTACTGATATTACAATGTGGATCTTTTTTTTCAAAAATTTCTATAAATGTGAAATGCTATAACTTTTAACAAAAATTAAGCAAATACTAGTAAGTGATAAAATATGACTTAAGCTAATATATATATATATATATATATATATATATATATATATATATATAAAACTATCAACATGCATTTATTTAAGCATTGAATCCTTATTTTTTGAAAGATATAGTCTCATAACTGCAATGGTGTGTGCATACAAATTGAATAACGCACGTTCAGCGCGTTATGAAAATTTGTTTGCACACACCGTTGCAGTTATGAGACTATATCTTTCAAAAAATAAGGATTTAATGCTTATATTTACATTTTTTTACCTTCTTGCCTTGTATGCAAATGTGAATTATACCTCAAAATTACTGTATTATCCTATGGGTAAGTTCAAATTAATGGAAGAGCCACAGTAACAGCCACAAGCGTGCATGCTCTTTGATTTTCGCTTGTGACGTTGTATTTAACAGCTTTCAACGTTTGTGACATCACAATTAAAACTCGTGATTTAACCTTTTAGTACCCTGTCTGTGTTATGGTGCTATATCTGCAGTAGCTTTAAATGCAAAATATACGTGGATTATGTAAATATTTTCTGTTAATATTGCAGTCAATATATTTCCTTTTTCAATTGAAAATTTAGGAAACTTAGATGCAGAGCATGAAGATGAGAAAGAGATACTGAAGACGTTGTTGAGGAAACCAAGTGCTAACAGGACACAGGAAGCAAGCAGAAACTCACCAGCATATGTGCAGTGGTGTTGTCATCTGCAAGAAAAAGCTATTCCAATTCTGTCTAGAAAGCCAGATTCTTCTCAAAGAATACGACTTGGTGGGGAGTATCTGAAGGTACTGTTGATAACCATATGGTTTAACTTTTAATGCTTTCTACTGTAATTATACTCTTTTGGTTATGATTTTTAAGTAAATACAATTTTCAGCATATAGAAAAAGGGCATGCATTGATTGTGCAAAACGAATATGTTTATTGCATGTTTTGAGATAAGGGTAATGAATGTATCACAAACTTATTATGTTTTGAAGAATATGTTTTATACTTAATGATACCAATGGTATATTCTTATATGTTAAATTTTGTTAGCTTGACCTATTTTTACTAAACAAAGGCATTTATTATTGTTAAAGTCTTTGCACTCAAAGATTTTTTCCTCTAAAAAAAATTAGCTTTATCAATTTGATGGTAAATGCATGCAAACTTTTTTATTGCATGTGTTGATATTACTTAAGAAGATGGGTGAATAAGGCGTGTAAACTGCCTATATGAGGATAGATAAGATATTATAAAATTAAAATATCAACAAATCTCATAACTTCTTAATTCTAAATTATTGAAAACAATGTATATTTACCATTACATCGATTTATAACCCTTAAATATATCAATTAATTGGAATAGGTTGATTTAAACTGGCGTATGCGTGTCAAAACCTCCAAAATAGTGTCATTTTTATAACTTCAATGCCTTTTCTTTTATAGAGTGGGTCTGAGCTCCATATTTTTGTCATAGTCTATATAAGATTTAAAGGAAATCAAACCGATTCCAATCAACGAAAACATGGAGAGATGACCCACTATACTTAAAAAATGTCATTTTGTATCGCAACAGTTGAACGTTTTAGAAAAATATTAAAAGTCTGTAAATTCATGGTTGAAGTCGCATATTAGCATTTGACAATAAAGATTGTTGTGACTGGAATGGCTCAGTGGTTAGCGCATCAGACAGTAGGTAACATTATAGAGCTAGGGTTTTTAGGTTGTGGGTTCGGTACCACCAAAACTTAAGAATTTATTATTTTTTTTCTTATCGTTTGTTAAAATATTCAAAACTGAATATAGTTAGAAATTGTGCTTTTGTAAACTTGTATTATAACATTATCAAGTATATTTAGTTAAAAAAATTAAATTTGAATTTGTATTTTATGACTAAACCAAATGGGCATTTGCGCTATCTTGTTCCCCCATCTTCTTTCAAAAGTTTTTTATATTTAAATTGATATCGTTAACTACTAATCAGATACCCTTACTACATGTATATAAAAATATGTACTTTGAAATATACGCGAAAAAGGCAGCGTGCCATGCTTCCTCTTTTAGGTGCTGGGCATACATCCAATCAGTTTTGCGATAATCTAATTTTTCGGTTTTTTTCTTGATTGCTTTCATATTACAATTAATTGTTGCGACTAGAAATATTTTAAATTGCAAAAATTGAATGAAATAAAAGAACTTACACATTGACCCTCAGTTTGTGACATGCAAAAAAAAAAACTTGGAAATACAGTACATAGATCTGATATAAAAAAAAATATAAATGTATGAAAAAGCATAAACTGTTCGAAATCAGTGAACATCAAGTATATATTGGGTAGCTTTTGAATCAATTTCTTTTAATTTAATGTTCTTTCATTCATTGTTAAAGAAAAATTAAGGCAATTTGATCTAAAATGACATTAAAATATACACTTTTTAAGATCAAATGTAAGTCAAGCAGAATATTGATAGGTTATAAACTCCCCAGTCTTAGGTAACATTTTTTCACCATACAATTTTTTCAATGTAATCATTCGTGATTGGATATTGCTTAACTTAATTTTAATTAAAATCTTAAGAAAGTTGAAATAAAGGAAGTCACTCCTGAAGGTTGATGTGTGAATTGTTTCAGAAACTGAGTGAGTTGCTGGAGGTAAATGACTGCTTGACAAGAGACGTTGCAGTGGAGGTTCTGAAGAAAGAAGTGGAGGACATCAAAGTGGAAAATGTCACGAATAATGAGAGAAGACTTGCACGTCTGATGATCTGTAAGATGGCAATATTGTTAACTTGTTAACCATTTACTCCGTCAAAATAATGGTACATGTATTAATTAGTGGTTATAAATTAAATCAATTATCAGTTTCTGCAGACAGGGTTATTTTCACACCCCTGTTATTGTTACCCTTGACTTTACTTGCAAATAGTATATCGCTCTATCTTGAATTTGCCCAGATATAATTTGAGACAGTGGAATTTACTGAGTCTTGAATTTGCTCAATTACAACAAGAGAGAAAGGGATGAAATTATAACTGGGGTGAATATTTCCCTGTTTACAGTACTGTCATAAAAAATCAAAACTTGATTTGATAATAAAAAATTTCCTGAGTAACACGGACCATGTTTGTGTAGGCTTAATTGGATAGTACAATGAAAGTGAGGAAATCTTTTGCCATCAAAAAGTTAGATTTGCAAGGATCTATATTTATTGCAGTTAAATATGATTCTTTAGATGTGTTCTTAATCGAATAATGCTGTGGAATTTTACAGTTCTTGTACATTTTTGGTTCTATGAATGTTAAAAATGCTTCAACTAATATTTCAGCACTGCAATCAGATCTACAAAAAATGCAGGCTGGTTCCACTGCTCAGACAAATTCTGTAAAAAACGTTAATGTTCTTTTAAGAACAATGGAGGACAATATCCTAAAGGACAAAGCAAATGGTGGACAAAGACAGTTCATCATATTTGTAAAAACTATAGAGGTGGCCAAACGATTGAGTGAAATGTTAATTAAGATCAAGGCATATACATGTGAAAGCCTGATTGGAACAAGAGGTAAAGTATCATAAACATGAAATTTTGTTGAGATTTAGGAAATCAAAATTTAAAAATACCTATATAGAATTAGAAAAAATGTTAGATTAACTTTTCATACATATCTGTATTTTTCAACTAGCCATGAGCCAAACAGATCAAATTATCATCTTGGATAAATTCCGTGAAAAGACAATTCAAGGAATTGTAGCCACCTCGGTGGCAGAGGAGGGAATAGATATCCCAGACTGTGACCTAGTTATCCTGTATAACTATATTGGCAATGAAATATCATATAAACAAGCCATGGGTAAGACGGTGAACGAGTTATTCTTTTTAAAGGTTGAACTTGTAATTGTGTCTGCTTAAACAAAATTTGTGAATTTACCTTTAGACACTTTCCATATTAATAAGAACTGCATTTTAAAGATATTAGTGCATTTGAATACTTTCAGTACAGTCATATGCTTTGATTTTAATGACTAACGTTGCGTAGGTGCTAGAAAAGAAGAATGAATTTACAGTGTATTTTGTGAAATATTCGCCAAAAAAAGACTAGGTCTGCATTTTGAAAATAAAATTTTAAGTGCTCTTTGAAGCAAAATTGCCATTATTGCAAAATATGGGGTGCTGCAATGTGATACGAGCCACAAAACAGTAAAATTAATTAAGTTAAAATTTGTAAAAAAAAAAAAAAAATAATCAAAAAGATTTATATTATTTTAGTAATAATTATATACATGTAGATTTTATCCCCCCCCCCCCCCAAAAAAAAAACTTTTAGAAAAAATAAATAAATCTTGAATTTTTTAAAAATTCCATAATTGGCGTATACATGTAACAGTTAAAATTGATAAATATTTAACAGTACTTTCAGTACTTTGATTTTAATGCATCTGTATTCATTGTTTAAATACTAAGGTAGACTCAAATTTAAATTCAATGCATATTAAAATAAAATTACGTCTCACAGAATTTAAACTCATTTATATAATTATATTGTTTAGTAATTCTTTATCTTTACTTTTAATTAGAATATTGATTGCCAAATTATATAAATTTTAATTTATTTTGGCTTTTGTTATTCCACCAAAGTAATGAAATATTACTAATATTTTGCGTTGAAGGGCGAGCAAGAAAATTGAAAGCCAAAATCCTTGTTCTGGGAAAACCCTCTGACTATGATAGAGAGACTATCAACAAGGCCAGGATAAAATACATGGAGCAGGCTGTAGAAATGATTAGATCTGAAAATGTTGAGGAAAAAATTAGAAACATCATTGAAGAAATGGTTGCAGAACAAGAGCTAAAGATATTGACAGCATCACAGGCAGAAACAAAACCAGAGGGCGCTGCAAACCACAGGTTGATTTGCATTAAATGCGGTCATTTTAAAATTGATTGCAGTGTACTACGGTGCATTGAAAAGATGAATTATGCTGCGCTTGATGTCAAGTTGTGGGACAAGATTGAAGAAACACCTCTGATAAAAAAGGTAAATACAAAGCCTGACTTGGTCATGCAGGCCGAGTGGAATCACCAGGGCTGCCAGAAAAAACTGGGAACCATCTTTTTATACAAGGGTGTTCGCCTGCTTTATCTAGCGCAGAAGTCCTTCAGTTATGACACGAAAGCTGGAGATCGTCCACTACCAGTCCAGCAGTGGAAGAAACTACCATTCCAAATTCCAGACTTGACCACCAAAGAACTGTTGGAGCACCAGAAGTTGAAAATTGCTGATGGAAAAAATTGATGGATAAAACTTATGATAATAATAAGATATTTTACAAAAGAATATGATTTCTGTATTAAATTCCTTTTAAATTTATCTTTTCTATCAAAGCATATTGTGCCTCTTTAATATCAAGCAAAGATTTTTTTACATGAATTTGCAGGGGGAAAACTCACTTTAGATAATTTTCCCATAAAATTTTGACACAATGAAATCCATTACAATTTTGAGATAGATATCACAAGGTCATGTCATACCAGTAACTGCCCTTAACATGAAATTCGTTATTAAAGAATTATAATGTAAAATTCTTATTAGGGCTTTTTTCATGTTAAGGGGCAAAAAAAATTTACAGTGCGTGCATGTATGTAAACATGTTAAAATTACTAGACTTGCATTTACCAAGGGTCAAATTGAGTACTTTATTTGATCTTGCATTCAATGTCGGATACTGTTTTTTTGTTTTATCAATATATATTTTGTTGTATGCATATGTTGTATATAATTTAAATTATACATTTTAGTTGTGTGCAGTGGAGGTCACATTTCGAACTTTTATTGATTTTACATCCAATATTTGATGATCTCACTATGGTAAAGACCTCCCCTTAGTCCGTTTTCTTTATTTTCAAAATAAATGACAATTCTGACTCAAACATGCGTTATGTTCTTGATAGTCCAAGCCAGATCACGATTATCACATAAATATTATTTTCAAGATTACTGTACCAGTATATAGTGAAACTAATCTTATTTCTATCATGAACAAATGTGAATTCAAGTAATTTCTATCATCAAGCATATTTTGGATTATCTTCAAACTTTTCTCAAATATATTGATCAGTCTTGTATTCCAACGTATCACCTGACTTGATAAGTTGGAGTTAAAACCCAGCCTCATACCTTCATTCGGCAATAGTTTTAAGATTTTGTCGCCGGATGATGATATTGCTGATAGTTCTGTTTTCCATGGAAGTTGTCCATTGACCAAGTCCTCAGACAAATAACTAATTATTATTCCAACTTTAATTTTTATTTGTTGCCTGACGTCATGACGTCAGGCATATCTAAGGTTTAAAAGTTACAACATCCGAAACAGTGCAGTCAACAATGGAAGTTAGCAATACCATTTTTCATTGAAAAAAGATTTATCAATGCATATAAATAATGTGACGACCTTCAAATTCGCAATTAACGCAAACGTTGTAATGGATGTAACAATTAAGCAATAGTGAGCAAGTGTTTAAAGCAAACAGGAAATTCACTGTGCACGTGTGTAATTCTGGTTGACTATATTTAGTTACGATAAAACTTCACTTGCGCTTGCGTAAATTGGAGTTCTGGGAAGAAATTAGACAGTTCGTGTTAGAAATATTCGAAGAGGTTATGAAACCGGTCAGTTTCTAGGTCAAACTGCGCAGCTGTCAGTGGGAATCGTCTCCAGCCACAGTCCGGAGTCCGCGTCCCAACTCTCTTAGTGGGATTGATAAGTAAATATATTGAAAGTAGTTTGCCACCAAACCATGAAAATCAGAGAGCTATGTCAACAAAATTACATCTTTAATGTAGGTGTGCAGTTATACATTGCATGTACATGTACACCGCTACACGCTCATGTACAGCCATAAAAATAAAGCTGCAAACTAAATGTGCACCCGCATATTATTATTGTTCTGGAAACTATTTACCTAGTATTTTAAAAGATTGTGTATTCACCTTTGTCCTAAAATTAAAATTCCGCTGGCTGACTTTCTTAGCTTTTTAAAAAGCTAACCTTGTCATGCTTAAAAATAGATAGCACTGTTTGAACGGTTGAAGGGGGGGGGGGGTGTCATCACATTAAGTTATTACCTAACAAGGCAATTAAAGGCCGACACATTAAACATGCATCTGTTGATATTATTATTTTTTTGTTAAAAAGAAAAACAAAAATGTTGTATTGGATGTAAAAAGCAGCATTGAGCAAGTTCACTGTACACGTGTGCAATTAAATAGATTGAACGGTGAACGGGGGGGGGGGGGCATCGCAATTTTTTACAAGTTGTACCTATAATGATTATATATTATTACACGGTAGAATGTGAACTATAATTGTGTTCGGTTATCATTTCTAAACAAAATTGCCAGTTTGTATTAAAGTATTTACTAAGTAATTTTACGTTAGCTTAAATATTCATTAGAGAAACGAAGCGAGCATGGTCGTTTACTGTGCATTGAGCGATTTCATTCATTGTAAAAGGGGTGTTACTTCTGTGTTTTTAATAAGTGCATAGTTAGCGATTGATTCTTAATAAACTAAAGTAAAATTAATATATAACAAGTCAAAGTTGTTACGAAACAAATGCCAAAAAAGAGTTTTATTGACTCCACAGATTATGGAATGCACCCCCTTAAGGAAGAGTTCATTTATGGTGTAAACTAGGTGGGCATTTCCAATCTTCATGAAGGAGGCACAGAATTAATTCTACTCCGCGCCATTTTGTCAAAATCTTAGGAGCAGTCCGTTATTTTACGCGCCACTATAGTGGAATAATTCATGATGGGAAGCTAAGCATTATTCTAACAATTGTATTGTGTTCGTAATTTAGTTTTAATTGATATATTTTTATTTTGTTGGCAGCAAATAATAAAGTTTTAAGAGGAAATTACATGTAAGCAAAATATATTTTAGGTTCAAAATAAATAATATGTAAAATTCATTTCAAGTAAAAACCCCCCTTAGTAAAGATAATTTGAAACGGTTCAAATTTAGAGACGCGCATTTGGAAGACTGCGAGAAGAACGAACTACAAATCAAAGACAGATTAAAATTCATAGAACCAAGTTCTTGCAATGAAATAAATATGTTTAGTCAGGCAAGCTTTTTGGAAAGCTATTACTTGTATTTCATTTTAAATCAGAAACAGGAGGTTGAATGGGCACCTCAGGATGATGTGCTGAACGTAAGAGCTAAAGACTGAAAAGTAATACGCTCTCTTGATATATACATTCATACCGAATTGACAAAGGAGTTGCACAAACAAGAAGTGTTAGAAATGATAGTTTTAAACAGTTTAGTTGAAGAAAATGAATACATTTTAAAGCAGGGAATTATCAGTTTTTCAATTTGGATGTCCGCAGAGTTTCTAATGTACACATTCCTTACATGAATTAACTCGATGACTATTCTCCCCCTCACTTAAACAGTTGTTCCACTTCACTAATTCTAACCCCCTCCCTCTTTCAAACCCACCCCCTCCAATCTCCTCTTTCTTTACTCATCCCATTCCCTCAACACTCTCTCTCTTGTCAAACTCCATTCCCTACGCTTTATTATTCCCCACTCTCACCCCACTCTACTCTCACACCACCTACTTAATCATCCCTCTTCTACCCTACTCTCATCCTTAATTAACATCCTTCTCATTCATCATTCTTTCTCATCCTTCACTCTCGCTCAACTCTTATCCCACTCTCTAATCCTTATTTCCTCCTTTCTCACCACACTCTTTCCCTTTCTCTCACCTGACTTTCTCTAATCCCTCTCTAACCCCTTCACCCCACTCTTTTGCACAAATCCCACCCCAACTACCTCACCCGACTCCTGCACCCATCACTCTCACCCAACCCCTCACACCTCACTCCCTCTCTCTCTTGCACCACCCTCTTTCTCCCCCTATTTCAATCAACTCTTTCTATTTAATTTTAATTTCTCGTCTCTCATCAAACGCTCTGATAACTCATTCTTTTTCCCATTCCTATCAATTGCATCTCGTCAAACTCTTTTGCTCAAATCTCACCAAACTATGTCATTCAACTCCCTCACCCCAATTCTCTTACCCGATACTCACCTAACCCTCTCTCTCTCTCATACCGCTTATTCCTCTTTTTAATTCCTTTCTCACTAAACTCTCCCCTATCACTCCATTATGAAAAAATGACAATAACAAACCGTCAACCATCTCATCTCATCACTGTCTAACCCTCTTGCCTGAATTTCGCCCCACCCCTCTTTCACCCTTCTTTCTGCTCCCTCATCCCTCTCACCTTTCTACCTCATCCAACTTTCATTCCTCTTTCTCTTTCTCTTGACCCTCTTCTCGTGCCCCTCTCCTTTCTCTTGCCTCCTTTCTCACCCCACTCTCTTAAAACCCACTCTCACTCCTACCTCTCGCCCTTGGCCCCTCTCTTTGTCCCCTATCTTAAGCCTCTTGTTGTAACCCCTCTTTCTCCCTCACCTCAATCTTCTCCAATCTCTTTCTCATCCCACTCTCTCTCTCTCTCTCTCCCACACTCTCTCCCGACCCACCCTCTCATCCCAAAACCTCTCTCGCCCCACTTTCTCACTCCACTTTTTCACCCATGCTCTCTCCCTCTCTTTTACCCCACTCTCGCCCCATACTCTCTTGCCTCACACTCTCTTTCATCCAACTCCCTCATTGTACACTCTTTCTTACCCCCTCTCTCTCATGCATTCATTCCACACTCGCACTTTCACCCAACATTCTAACCCCACAGAGTCACCCCACTCATTTACCCCATACTCTTTTGCCCCTCTCTATTGTCCCACTCACACCCTACACTCTCTCTCTCGCCCCACTCACACCCCACACTCTCGCCCCATTCCCACAATACTCTCCCTTTCTCGCCCCACTCACACCCCACACTCTCTCTCTTGCCTTACTCACACCCCACTCTCCCTCGCCACACTCACACCCCACTCTCCCTCACCCCACTCAAACCCCACACTTTCTCTTGCCCCACTCACACCCCACACCCTCTCTCTCACCCCACACACTCTCGCCCCACTCTCCCTCTCGCACCCCACTCAAATCCCACTCTCCCTTTCTCTCTCTTGCCCAAATAACATGCCACTCTCCCTCTCTCGCCTTAAATTATACCCCACACTCCCTCTCTCTCTTACCCCACTCACACCTCACACTCTCTCTCTCTTGCCTTACACCCCACTCTCCCTCGCCCCACTCACACCCCACACTCTTTCTCTTGCCCCACTCACACCCCACACCCTCTCTTGCCCACTCACACCGCACACTCTCTCTCTTGCCCCATTCACACCCTACACTTTCTCTCTCGCCCCACTCACACCCCACACTCTCTCGCCCCATTCCCACAATACTCTCCCTTTCTCGCCCTATTCATACCCCCCTCCCTTCCACCCACCTCACACTCCACACTCTCTCGCCCCACTCACTCTCCACACTCTCTCGCCCCACTCACTCTCCACACTCTCTCGCCCCACTCACTCTCCACACTCTCTTGCCCCACTCACATTCCACTCTCTCTCGCCCCACTCACACTCTCGCCCCACTCACTCTCGCCCCACACTCTCTCTTGCCCCACTCACACCCCACACTCTCTCTCTCTTGCCCCACTCACACCCCACACTCTCTCTCTCTCGCCCCACTCACACCCCACACTCTCTCTCTCTCGCCCCACTCACACCCCGCACTCTCTCTCTCGCCCCACTCACACCCATACTCTCTCTTTCACTCGCCCCACTCACACCCATACTCTCTCTTTCTCTCGCCCCACTCAGACCCCACACTCTCTCTCTCTCGCCCCACTCACACCCCACACTCTCACCCCACTCACACCCCACACTCTCTCTCTTGCCCCACTCACACCCCACACTCTCTCGCCCCACTCACACCCCACACTCTCTCCCCACACTCTCTCGCCCCACTCACACTCTCCCGCCCCACTCACACCCCACACTCACTCTTGCCCCACTCACACCCTACACTTTCTCTCTCGCCCCACTCACACCCCACACTCTCTCGCCCCATTCCCACAATACTCTCCCTTTCTCGCCCTATTCATACCCCCCTCCCTTCCACCCACCTCACACTCCACACTCTCTCGCCCCACTCACTCTCCACACTCTCTCGCCCCACTCACTCTCCACACTCTCTTGCCCCACTCACATTCCACTCTCTCTCGCCCCACTCACACTCTCGCCCCACTCACACCCCACTCTCTCTCTTGCCCCACTCACACCCCACACTCTCTTGCCCCACTCACACCCCACACTCTCTCTCTCTCTCGCCCCACTCACACCCCACACTCTCTCTCTCTCTCGCCCCACTCACACCCCACACTCTCTCTCTCTCTCGCCCCACTCACACCCCACACTCTCTCTCTCTCTCGCCCCACTCACACCCCACACTCTCTCTCTCTCTCGCCCCACTCACACCCCACACTCTCTCTCTCTCTCGCCCCACTCACACCCCACACTCTCTCTTTCTCTCGCCCCACTCACACCCCACACTCTCTCTCTCTCTCGCCCCACTCACACCCCACACTCTCTCTCTCTCTCGCCCCACTCACACCCCACACTCTCTCTCTTGCCCCACTCACACCCCACACTCTCTCGCCCCACTCACCCCTCACTCTCACACCCCACACTCTTTCTCTCTCTCTCGCCCCACTCACACCCCACACTCTCTCTCTCTCTCTCGCCCCACTCACACCCCACACTCTCTCTCTCTCTCTCGCCCCACTCACACCCCACACTCTCTCTCTCTCTCTCGCCCCACTCACACCCCACACTCTCTCTCTCTCTCTCGCCCCACTCACACCCCACACTCTCTCTCTCTCTCTCGCCCCACTCACACCCCACACTCTCTCTCTCGCCCCACTCACACCCCACACTCTCTCTCTCTCGCCCCACTCACACCCCACACTCTCTCTCTCTCTCTCGCCCCACTCACACCCCACACTCTCTCTCGCCCCACTTACACCCCACACTCTCTCTCGCCCCACTCACACCCTACTCTGCCTCCCGCCCACCTCACACTCCACACTCTCTCGCCTCACTCACAGTCCACACACTCTCGCCCCATTTACACTCCACACACTCTCGCCCCATTCACACTCCACACTCTCTCGCCCCATTCACACTCCACACTCTCTCTCGCCCCATTCACACTCCACCTCATCCCACTTACACCCCACTTTCCCTCTCGCCCTATTCACACCCCACTCTCCCCATTGACACCCTACACTCTGTCTCTCGCCCCACTGACACCCCACACTTTCTCTCTCGCCCCACTGACACCCCACACTCTCCCTCCCCCCACTCACACCCCACACTTTCTCCCACCCCACTCTCTCGCCCCACTCACACCCCACACTCTCTCTCACCCCACTCACACCCCACACCATCTCTCTCGCCTCACTCACACACCACACTCTCCCTCGCCCTACTTTTTCTTGCCCCACTTTCACCCAACACTTTCACCCAACACTCACCCCACTTCCACCCAACTCTCTTTCACTGTACTCTCTCTCTATTGTCCCACTTCCTTAACCTTCTCTCTCTCTCCTCTCACTTATTGAATAGGTGAGAGAAGATTAGACAGAAAGAGTGGGATGAGGAGAGAGACAGACAGAGAGAGACTCACCTGCCCAGTCTCCCCTTCAACTTTCTTGCCACACTGGTTGAGTGGGGTAAGAGTGAGAGTGAGAGCGTTGGACAAGAAACTTAATTAGAGTGGGAAGAATAGAAGCAAGGAATGGGGTGAGCAAGTAAGTGAGAGAGTTAGAGACTGATTCACTAACTCACTCGTTCACTTTACTCTCCTGAACACTCGCCTCCATCCCCCCACTCACATTTTCTTTCAAAGATAACAACAAACAAAAGAGCTTTATTAATATAACTTCAAGCGTGAAAATAATACTAAATAGTATAAATCTTCATCTTAAAAGTGCGTGCAGTTTTTTTGGCCAACCATGGATTATTTCTAAGCTCTATTTATATTCCTTCATGCGACGTTAGCATGACTGCACATGCGCACACACTGGCCTTGAAAATGGGGGACTATATTTTTTTTCTAGAATTCAAACGCACACAGTGAAGTCGCCTCTTTATGTCCCGACGATTTCGAATACAAGCAGTTGCTTTTCGAGTTTCGTGAACTGACTTCTTAACGATGAATCCTTTGTACTGGTTATTTTAGATGCTCCACCATAGGTTCTGGTGTCCGGTTCTCTCTGGTATCTACAATTGTAATGAACATAAATAATCAAATATCTAGAATACCTTTGGTGAATATTAATTTATGGAGAAAATAAAAAATCTTCATCGGTCACTGTTACCAAGCGTATTTGGGTGTTATTCAATATGAATCATAGGAAAACCAGAATGCAATTTACCTTTTAACTAACCAACATGTTTTAGCGAATTTAAACACAAGCCTTGACGGTCATCTGAGTTCCAAAGCACTTATATTGACATGTCAGAGAGCCTCATGTTTGCATATTAATTTAAGTCACTCAAATAACAGTAAAACAAAATGTTGCTTCGATCAGAGGTCAGCCATTTTGTGATGATGTGTTATTCCACCTTAAGCTTTATTTTAAAGTCTGAGATTCCTCTCATTGTAATCCCGCTTTTATTTTTTGATGTTTGATAATGTCATTTATGCTATCTTCATTTTTTCATTGACTTTGTTAATATGAATTGACACAATTTCGAAAGATAGTAATTGTAAAATACATAATGCAATATCTGAATCTTCAGACATTTGCATGTACCTGCAAGCATCTATTGCATATGCACCTATAAGCCACAAAGTTCTTTGAGTCAATAAGGAATATAAGGGTTCTGTTAATCTTTTAAAAACATGAATATGTGCTGCGTGATTTCTACCAATGCAAAATAATTTAGGAAAATCGGGATTGTTTTAAATTATGAAAGTAGGACAAACTAGTACAGCCTACTAAGGATGTATGTCTGTCACGAGTACTGATTTTTTGGGGAGTTTTTTTTTTTTTATAAAGAATATTATGTTCCTCCGAACTTTTTTTTACTCCGACAAGAGCTTTGAAAATCAAAACATAGGTCATCACAGATTACAAAGCTCACAGAGACGAAGCATCACCTTTATGAGACCACCTTTATCATATTATATGAAAATCATAGTTAATGATCTTGGATATACATGGATACTGTTTTGACACAATATTGTATAACTATATCATATATTAAAATATTGTATGATAATCAAATGTTCATTTCATACGGTATTATACGATACAATGTTTATCAATACAATAATACAAAATACTATATTGCATCTTGATACCTACAATATATATCATATAATACAATAAAATATTGTAATACCTAATGATGAAATATGATGCTGTAACACATTTAATCATGTTATACATTATTGTATTTGATCACATAATACAATATAATAATATATGATACTATATAGTATTTTTATATAATACAATATCATATTATACAATATCATACCATATGATACAATATTATATATTACAATACCATATAATACATTTTCATGTGATATAATAATATATAATTATATAAACCAATATCATATTATACAATATTGTATCATATATAGTATACAATATCGTATCATATGATACAATATTATATATTGCAATATCATATGAAGCAATAGCATGTGATAAAAAGTATATAATACAATATCATATTATACGATATTGTATCATAATATACAATACTATACATATACATGATACAAAATCATATCATAATGTACAAAAAATTGATACAATATCATATCGTATCATATAACTTTTTACAATATATGATATAAAATTGTATCATATAAAACAATAGTGTATCATATACAATACTATATCATAGGAATAATATATCATTTAACAACAAACACATCTATCAAGCAGGTTTGAGTGGGGTAGGAGATTTTTTTAGCATCCGATCAGGCTCTGCATCTGAAGCTACCTCTGCGATTCATTATAGTTAATCAACTATGCAAGCTATTATCTATAAATAACGTGACCTGTTCCAAAAAACTAAATCTCACCCAGCATGCGAAACCTATAGCTCAGATTCAGCATTCAAGCCTGTCAGCTGCATCAGTATCATGAGACGCATCATCATGCAAGTTTGGTTAAGTTAGGACCAGTATTAACTAAGATATATTTTTTAACATTCATAATTATTGATATCAGGCTCTGCATCTGAAGTTACCTCTGCGATTCGGTTATTTTATATTTAAATCAACTATGCAACTTTGAAATAGTACTATTATCTATTAAACATGTGACCTGTTCCAAACAAACTTAACCTCATCCAGCATCCGAAACCTATGGCTCAGATTCAGCATTCAAGCCTGTCAGGTGTATTAGTATCATAAGACGCATTTTCAATGCAAGTTTTATGAAGTTAGGACCAGTAATAACTAAGATATAATCATCAGAGGGCACTTGCTCCATAAACTTTAACCAGCTCTTAAAACCTTAACCTCCTCCAGCATCCGAAACCTATGGCTCAGATTCAGCACTCATGCCTGTCAGGTGCATCAGTATCATAAGACGCACCATCCATGCAAGTTTAGTGAAGTTAGGACCAGTTATAACTAAGATAGTATCATCAGAGGGCACCTGCTCCAAAAACTTTAACCAGCTCTTAAAACCTTAACTTCATTCAGCATCCAAAACCTATGGCTCATATTCAGCATTCAAGCCTGTCAGGTACATCAGTATCATAAGACGCACCATCCGTGCAAGTTTGGTGAAGTTAGGACCAGTAGTTACTTAGAAATTGCTATCAATGGGCACCTGCACCAAAAACTTTAACCTGCTCCAAAAACTTTAACCTCCTCAGCATCTGAAACTCATTGCTCAGATTCAGTATCCAAGTCTTTCAAGTCCATAAGTAGGTTCGGATGCATTATCCATGCAAGTTTGGTGAAGATATGACAAGTAATAACTTAGATACAGGACCTGCAACAAAAAACCTTAACCAAGTCCGAACGCTGACGCCGACGCCGGGGGTATAGCATAATCCCCCCCCCCCCGACTTCGTCTCGGTGAGCTAAAAATGGTGAAATATATTTATATTGTAGTGGTTTAGTTTTTAAATTAATAGAAAAGAGCCTAATTGAGAAATACATATATATACATGTACCTAGTTATTATAATAGTTGAACTCATTGACATCTATAAGTGCGTTTACTTTTATATTTTAAATATCAACCATGAAAGAAAATATTAAGACCTAAACCGAATATCATTCTTTACAAATTACCAAATACAATTTAATTCATTTATCATAGCATTGCATCCCTATTGGTCTGTGAAATAATTCCATTCACGAAAACCGATACCCATAGTTTTTTGTATTCTTTCGCCATTTTGTAATTCATAATGTTGTCTAACATAGACATAAAAAAACAAGAAAAACTTAGGTCATGTAATGCCAAGATTGTAGAGATCATCTGGTTAACCTAACTTTCCTTACAGTTATACCACCTTGATAGACAATTCTGGCAAGCTGAACCCCCCCCCCCCAAAAAAAAAAACCCACCAAAACAAAAAAACCCAAACTGGTTATCTTTTCAAAGTATGTCTAAAAGACAAGAAGCGATTGATACAATGCAGTAACACACTGATATAGTTCTTTAATTTTTCGTTATTCCTTTTTTTGGTGGAAAAAAACAAATTTTTTTTAATGATCCTCCACACACCCGGGAAAAGTTTTGCATACAAGCCCACGCTTCTTAAATACTTGAAGATATGGATTTTCAGTATGTGTTCGACTTGAAAATGAACACAAAAACTTTCAATTTAGGGGGGAAATCAACTTTTTAAATTTTACTGCTCTTCATAAAAAATAAAAATTCCTGCAGTATTCGAACTCGGGACCTGCGGGTTGGTAGACCGACGCTACACCCGTTGCGGCACAGAGATAGTCACCAAGTTTCAGCGATATAAACTGTTTCTGAATGAGTTGCAATCGCCATGTTGTGACGTACTGTCATAAAAAGTAGAAGTCACGGGGTGTCGAGGATCCTTAAATAAACGACATTCCTTCGGGAAATTTTTAATTTCGAATTATAGTCTATCATAATTGGTTTGAGTCTATCATACGGAAAAATCCGAGTTAAGAAACGACATTCACGTGGAAAGCCTTTCTTTGAGTGTATAAAAATGGCTACAGCGCTAGCTCACCTATTTTTTTTTCTAAAGATAAGCTTGTTTAATTTAAGTTAATTTAATTTCTACCTTCGAATCAATAAGAGATGCATTGTGGGTATTTTATATCAATGAAAATGATTCAGATGTTTCAAATTAAAAAAGATTTAAGATCAGAGAAGCTCACTTGATTTTATTACATGCTAAGTCTGTCCCGGTTCCTTATTTCCTTCTCAATTTCATTGATAATTCGATTTTCAAAATTATACTAGATGTTGACCCGTGCGTGCACGGGTTGACATTGCATATGATATCGGACATTTACGAAATAGATACATCGACACACCGTATTGTCGACATTTACATAGCCAAGCTTTAAGCCTACAATAATGCTATTAATTTCACTACATTCTGCTTAGTTAGAATAATCTAACTGTGTCTCGGGACAGGTCTTCACCACAGTTAAAATGCCTCCCATATACCCGTAATGTAGCAAGAAATTGCAGAATCGCTCCGAAACGACTTTGGAGAAAATTAATGAAGTTGCATTGAAAATAACAGTCAAATTATTCATAACAAACCGTTTTGAGGCTGTAAATACCTTTCATCTAAAATTTAAATTTAATATCTATATAAATGAAGAATTCAACACTTTTTCACCAAAGGTTTTTACTCCAAATTTACACACCATGTTGACATTCAGAACTCTCGGGATTTTTCATATTAAATGCACTGAGTTAGTTATCTCCCGTATTTTCTTTGCTGAACGAATATATAGCAAATTTTCAATGAAGATTTACACATATTTGTATTATCGTTTCTAAGTTTATCCTTGCAAATGTGATATTCATGAAACATAAACTAAAGAGCCTCCCATGATTTAGCGTGAATGTAATGCGCATGCGCAAGATTGTAAAATCCAAAAAATCAAGATGATTTCCGAATTTTTAAAAGGAATTTTCGTTGATTATTAATTATTAATGAAGCTTGATTGAGAAAAAATAAAAACAAATTGGTAATCTTCAAGTACCAATGATGTTTGAAATATATATAACAGAAGACAGTACTCTTCCGATTTCTCGGTATTAAAATCCAAAAATTCGAGTCTATTATTTTAATATAGTAGTATAGATTGGTGCCAAAAACTACATTCATTTTATAGAATGAAAAAAGTTAACTCTAAATTTGTTTTTTGAAATACCGTCTCTATCTTGCCAGCTGAACAAAGGACATGGCTAAAAAAACTGACCTACTAGAATTTGCATTGCAAACGACATGAAAGCATCCGGATGATTATGTTGAATGTTCAGAAAGGGTCCATTTCCGTAAGAAATCGTTTCCATGACTATCAATTTCTTTCTGTAACAATCTAGGGCTATTTTTGATATCGTGATTTCAGTTGTTCTTCACTGACATGCTTATGTGTTTCTTGAGAAAATCGGCAGAAAGTGATTAAAATAGGAGCCCGGAACACTGGGTATAGTATAAATATTTTTCTTAAAATAATACACACTTACAAAAGGGAAAAGAACTTGCTTCAAGACTTTAATGTTGAAACTGCTAAGGATGATGCTAATGATGGCGCTGCAGTGCTGCTGCTGCTGGTAATGATGATGATGATGATGATGATGTAAGTGGTTGTCTTCCTTCATTCAACATCTTCCTTTGCTGTAACATGTTTCCCTGGTAAAAAATAAATAGAGGACATTAATTTTCACAAAATCTCAAAATAAATATAGAAAATTTAAGCAGTAAATAGCTATCCTTTTGTACGAAAGTATCGATCATTGCAAAATTAAATGTACATCGCCCGCATTATGAGCAGATTTAGAGGTAAAGGAGGAGGGGGTGGGGTCCTGGACCCCTGGAAAATTCAGATTAAATTCAAATACATGTAGTAAATTTACTTAAAATAGCCCCCTCCCCCCAGCAAACACAATTACCCCCCTCTCCCAGTGAAACATTTTCCGGATCCGTGCATGCGCATGAAACACCAAAGAAAACATTTTATTACTGTAAACGTAGTTACATTTGGCTGTGTATTTTATTTAGCGCTTTTGATGGAATGCGGCTTCCGCTAAATCAAGTATATCGCAAAATGCCATATATGCATGTATGTATAAGAATAGTCACATTCAGGAATACGCTAATAAGCCTAATTCAAATATATGCCAACTTGTTCAAAAACCAATTTTCGCCAAATATCGTACAAGCCAAATATAATACATTTACAGTATTACCGTTATTTACTAGTTAGTCCGTAAACATTAATCGTTATATCGAATAGCTTCATTTAATGAATAAGGATTCATTCTTCGAGTATTATGAGGTGATAATTTCGGTCGGGGCGTGGTCAAATCCAATAAAGCATGAAGGGCTTTATGATAGATTTGACCACGCTCCGACCGAATTATCACCTCATAATACTCAAAAAATGATTCCTTATTACTTATATTTATATACTTTTCAGCAAGTGTACGATAAAAATTAGAATATTAACATATTTATGTGATTTTCACTTCTTTTAATTATATGCATGCAAACCCCGCTTGCGCCCCAACAATACATCCTTTGAATTTATTGGACTGTACATTACAAAATCGATTCGGACCCCCCCCCCCCCCAACCCGGCAAACACAATCTTCACTCGGATCCCCCTGGCGCGTGATAGTACGTAATGGCGATTTTTTTTAAAATAAGAACTTCTTGGTTAATTAAGGAATAAGGAATCATTCGTTGAGTATTATGAGGTGATAAATTTGGTCGAGGCGTGGTCAAATCTACATGTAATAAGCGTGGTCAAATCTATCATAAAGCCCTTCGGGCTTTATTGGATTTTACGAAATAAGTGAATTTTACTGAACATTATAAAACCGCTCGATTCCTTTACATAGACGATGTTAAATATTAGTAATACTAAATTCAATTTTATCATTACTTAGTATTAAAGAACTCGGCAGTTTTAAAGCTTCGTATTGGGTAAATGACTATTTATAAACTAATGGTTTGGAGACTCACCCTGCTGTGTGTAAACTAATGAATGGAAATAGTTATATGCATGTAAAAAAAACAGCTTGGCGCAAGTGAAAGATCAATACAATCTTTGTATATTTTGCGTGAGACTAGGGGGAAAAATAAGTACCAATGTGAATCATGCTGGGGGGAAACCTACCAATTTACCCAATTTTGTGTAATTCGAGCTTAAAAAGTAAAAATGTGCCTAATTTCGATGATGGGGCGAGACTTTTTGACAATATTTCAAATAAACGACATATTTTTGTGAACCCCCAGCAAGAACTGCAAAATACATTACTTATCGAAGGATTTTTCATAAAAATATATTTGAATTAATGTCATTTATTACTTGCTCCGATGCGATTTATATATAGAACATACGCTGTGTTAGGATACGCACGCCACGTGCCTAAGAACAACATATGACGTCACAAAAATGCATGAAATAAACTGGATATCGCTGTTAATTTTAATTGTAACAACAATTTATAGAAAATTGCTCTGTTAAAGTATTTTTTCGATAATTAAAACACTATCGTTTCCCGATATAAATTAAGCTTCGGACTGCCTTAACATAGATGCGAAACTCTAATCATGATTGAAACAATATTTTCGATTTTAAAGGACAAAAGGCACTTATTTCATAAGGACGCTGTTTAAAAACTATGTGAATGAAACATGTATGGTTTATATAGAAACTAACAGCTAGTGTTTGCAAGTACGCTCATGCAATGATTTCAATGAAGTGCTTTCATCACCAAATGTCGATATTTACATAGAATTGCATGATCTTAAAATATCATTGGATTTTAATGACGTTATTTAGATGTAATGTTTTTTTCCTAATAATAAACCAAAATTTAAAAAATATTGATGATTTAACAAAAGCAAGTAACTATAATTAGTGGGCGAATTTGGATTAGCATTCATTATACTGTAGATATTGAGAAATAGGGAAAAGAGTCTAGATGAGAGTTTATGGATTAAATTGATACATTGAACTATTTGAACATGCCCACATAAAAATGATGTCATGTTATAAAAATAAAAAATAAAAAAATGTAATAATTTTTTTAAAAAGAAGTAATCAATGATTTAACCACCTTTACGTTTAGATCTCGTACAATTGACGCCATGCAAATTAGAATCGGTTTAGATAGGGATGCATTTAATGAATTAAATCAAGAATTCTACTAATGATAATGCATGCGCAGATCCAGAATTTCCCCCCCCGGGGGGGGGGGGGTGTCATGGAATAATTTGTCGGGTGTGGGGTGAGTGGTATCAAGGCAGCATATTTTCGGTAATTTTACTATGTAAATTCAATAAGTAGGAATCTCTGGGAGTGACGTGTCTGATTATAACTAAAGCAATGTAACTTACCATTGAAGTCCCGGGTTGCATTGATATTGTCTTCCGTTGATTTGCTCAGGTTCCGTCATTATCGGTTTCAGCACAGGCAGGGGAGAATAGGGGATGTCTTCTACATGTAATATAAAAGAGGGCAATGCTTAAAAATTATAAAAACGTTAAAGAGCGCAAGCATACCGGTAGTCATGATAGCTGCATACGCGGATCTAGAGGGGGTGTCAGGGAGAAACAATTACCCCCCCCCCCCAACCATTGATCTACTCATGAGCTTGTGCAAGTAAAATTTAGATGTATTACTTCTAAATCATAAATTCTAATAAACATGATCAATACCAATTCCAAGAGTATCTTTTTAAATTTGAAAATACATGTAAAAGATTTTTAAAAAAAAGGATTGATTGTTGAACTGGTAAAACTGTTCAACGCAAAAAGAAATCATCAAACGACAAAATAAGGAGACCCCAAAATAGTGCATACGTATTTGAATTTTTCATACCTTTTGATTTCACCAGGATTTAAATCGAAGACAAATTTCCAGGCGGGAACCTGTTCTTGAAAACCTTGCATGATTCATTAACGTCCGCTGCTCTCGAAGACTGTTCAGAACAATGTGCGTGGTCCTTGCTCTTGGTCACGTGGACAGTGAGGTCGGCCGTGCAGTGAGCGATCATCATGGTCACACTTGTTGGGCAATCATTACCATTGACCACAGAGCCAATGGGTTTTAGACAGGTGTCAAACATATCAAAGTCATAAACAATTACGAACTATCATAAATTGAAACGGGTAAACGTATATAAAAGTTGTTTTTTTATTTTAAAGAAACAACAAATAATAGTCTACATGTATATTAATCCTCACTAGGCGTGTAGGATACATTTGCATGGAGTTGTGATTTTGTAAACTTTTAATGATAAGATGTAACCATGGTAACTGGAGTACAGTTGTCAGTGATCTCATATACCGCATGAAAGAGGTATAGCGCCTTTTCCCATTATTTCGCCTACACCTGTGTTTGGACGGAAAGTACCTGTTACTAAAAATAGCTTCAGGTACCAAGCTGTTGCAATATGATTTTCGAAACCTAGATACACTGTACTGATTTTATAATGGTGTCTGTAACAAATGATTTGTCAGAAATTCTGGTAAATCTGGGTATAATTGTAGTTGATATTCGGGACCGTGATAAGTTCAAGCAAAATACAATGGATCTAAGTGTAAATAGAGTACATGTATAGTGTTAATGAAGAGATCTATATATCTTGGGTGTTCTCATACTCAGACTGAATTAAACAAGATAATTTTTTTTAAAAACCCAGAGAAGAATAGATACATGTAACTTTACCTTTCTATTCTTTTCATGTTTCAATCTAAGTGAAAAAAAAATATTTACTACTTGGTGGATTCGATCAAGCGACCACAAAATCAAAAAGACCTCCGCGTTACCACTAGGCCACGCATCTAACATTTTTAAGAAGATGCATTTTCAATATTTATGGCTATATATACATGATTGTATGAGAAAAGACACTAATTGAAATATTTGTCTAATTTTCAGTACGAGGACCACGTTAAACCAAAACTAATTCAATGTAAACGTATACTACAATACCTGTAAAACATAATTTTAATCGGATGTCTTTGGTTTAGAGTGGTTCAAATAGTCAAATATCTAATTTTTTATCGTATACTAACTACTTTCCTATATATCCCTAACAAAACCTGAATATTTTAATGATGTCGTGTAAGAAAATAAAGACTCTTAGAGCATGGTGATTGTGTAATTTGCGTTTCTTTGAATATATATTTAAACTAAATATTGTTAAATATTGAAAATGTCTGATGTTTGCAAAAGTGCTATATTTGAGGCCAAATCGTATATTAAGTGCGCTATACCTCTTTGTTTCGTCAGAAATTTACACGTATGGTAACAGGTCAAGAAAGTGTTAAAAAAAGAAGTATATTTTTATAATTTTTACATAAGATTTGTACAATAATACATTAATGTATACTGTACTATTGAGTATGCAATTCATTGCCAATCAAACACAGGTGTAACGACGAAAAGTGACCCCCGTAGAATATTGACCCGGGGGTCAAATTTCTACGGAGAAAACTGACCCAGGGTCAATTTTCTATGAAAAGTTGGGTTGTTTTTCTACAGTAGAAAATCATTCCAGACCTGTAGATCTACGACCACCCACACGTTGAAAACTGACCCCCATAGAATTTCGACCTCACTTATAAACTACATAGAAATTATAAAAATTAAAGGCGATACGTGTAGCATTAATGTTTGGCGAATGTCCGGAAAGGGGGGATAGCGAAAGCATATGAAAGATTAGACAGAACTAAATATGCGCCTCCCGTTTTACCCTTTTACTTATATAACATCACTTTGAACAAAGCGATGTCTGTGTTTATCTTGAAGTACTTGTCAGCTTGCCTTGTGGAGCACCTTCGCTAAGCCTTTTTAGGGTTGTGACCCCCCGAGGTATATGCATTATGATGTGCTCGCACGCGCTCCCTTTTTGCATTATGCTCGCTTTGCTTACAGCGAATTACAGAATACCGGTACAGTTTTCAATAGCTTGTCGGATTGCTCAATAGGGTATTCAATTTGGTCAGCAAGGTATCACATTATTAATATATATTTCAGTAGCTTAAAAGTGATCTCTTTTGAACTTGTAGATCAAATCATTGTTTTGAATAGAAGTACTTATGCAAACATGTACTTAAAGAGATCAATTTGTGGTTCTTCTAATCAGTTATTTATTGGATTAGATGTTTGTATTAATCAAATATTTAATCACATCATCTCAAGGCATTTGTTTGTATATTAATCATTAACTTTGATTGTTGATTTGGCACGGCACGGGACCATGACTTAACATGAAACAGGTCACATTTGATTTGCCTAAGGTGATATGGAGCTCAATTATGTGTAAGCGTCACGAGAAAACGGAAAAGCTAAGACATTAGGTAACGGATATTTAGATAAGGTACTTTTTTTTTTTTTTAATAAATACATGTACATCTAGTGCGTATTATATTAAAAGTTTTTAAATGTTTATGGCTTAAAATACAGTGTACATGTATGTGACAGTAGAATTATTTGCTTAAAATAATATTTAACTACATGTACATCTTACATGTAAGTTATCATTTTTAATTTAAGTACTGTATAGTTTTTTCTGTTTCCAGCACTTTTTGGTTAATATCTTTATAATCATTATTTAATTTTTTATATAGAAATCAAAAAAAAGTCTAGTTTAATTGTTATAAATTGATGAATTACTATTCTAGTTGTATAAAACGTTTAAATTTTCCGGCGGGGTGGGTGGGTAGGGGGGGGTTCTAGATTTGAGCAATTTTGTGCATTTGGAATTTGCATGACGTCAAATCTAGTTAAAGGCCTACTATATTCTTATTAATTAAAATCGTTCAAATGTGCTGCATTTAAATATATTGAGACAGATTATAATTAAGGTTTTCAAACCGTTATAAATGGGAATTCCGAAATCGATGATATTAAAGTGCTTTCATTGTTTACAGAACACGCTATTAAAACGATCGATCATAAAAGGTATATTTATAGATTTTTAAAAAACCGTGTTCGTGTATTTTAATTTTTGAAAAATTAGGTGGAAGTTTTTCTTGTTACAATATAAATTCAAGATTCGCTTTTAAAAGCGACAGTTACTAAGTACGCAAAGAACCGTCATTTTTAAGACTGTCGAGAACTACAGCATTTATACGTTAGTTCAAAAAAGTACAAAATGGAGTGCACAAAAGGCTTAAAAAGAAAGGACTCCGATGCAGATGTAGACGAAATGGAAACTGGTCAGGGCGAGATTCTTATGTCATCTGCCGTAATTGAAGGGAAGAATCTTAAAAGGAAAGTAGAGGAAACAGTTTCTGAGAGTTCTATAGAGGAATTCGAGAATCGTTTACTAAATGGCGATGGAAATTCTGACGAAAACGATGCCGAACTTTCCTCTGATATTGAGCGGATGGCTCTGTCTGATTGTGAAGATGATCCTGGAGATAACAAAGGTAATGTACCTGTATACTACTGTGTCAGGGGTCGCCTTTAATCAGTAATAATATGATCCCGATCACAACTTGCACAGGTCCAAAAATTATTTCTCGTTTGGGGGTGGGGAGGGGCGAGGAGCGATTTTGTTAGGGAAGTCTACGGACATTCGGATAATTTACATAACTTTACTACATTGTATATCTGAAAATGCCCCAAAACAAGGATTTGTTAAAAATCTTGCATATCAATTAGAACCTCACCAAAAAATTGCTATATACTATAGCTAGTATATTCAAGATTTTGCTAAATCTTCATTAGTAATAAACAAGGTTTATTGTAAAATTTTAGAAAATGTGAAACATAGAGGTCTTCAACTTCGCAACTACCAAGAGGAGCTAGCAGCGAATGCCATGAAAGAAAAGAACACCATTGTCTGCTCAGGAACAGGTACTGGGAAAACCCGCGTGGCATTTGCTATCATTGATGACCATATCAAGAAATATCCGAAAGGTATGGGATCACAGTTACTAGTACATGTACTATGACATCTTTATACTTCTTTATTTTGAATTCAAGCACTATATCTTCAATTAGCTGCAGGTCTGCATGTATCTCGTTCCCGGTCCGAAAAATTCAGATGGATTAGCTGGGTCTTGAATTTTTTCAGACCTGGCTCAACCGTCACCAAAATTTTCAATTCATTCAACTCAATTCTCAACTCAACTACTTTAAAGAAATGTGCATAAATTTGAGGTCAAATCTCAGACTTGAGGTGGAGTTGTTTGACTTGAGGAGAGCTGGTGATTGTGGGGCCTAGGGCTACGTCAGACCTGCAATAAGAGGATTGATTTCATGAATGGTTAAAGATGTTAAGTTAAACAATATAAATTGACAGTGACATGTGCAAAACATTACAATATATTTACATCTACCGAGTATAAATTCCCTCCCTCTATTTCGTACGGAAACTTTAGTTAATTCATAGCTCTATAGAAACTAACAGGCCCCGCCGTCACCAACTTTCCTCAAGTCAATACTCAGCCTCAAGTCTGAGTTTTGACCTCAAATGTATGTATATTTCTTTTGAGAATTTGAGTTGAGGACTGAGTTGAGGGATTGGAAATTTTGGTGAGGGCGGGACCTGGACTGATATCGACACACCCCGTTTATCGATGTGTCAAAACCTACAGCGACTGAAACTGACAGGAAATTAACAGGACTGAAATCTATACGCCCTGTTTATCAAATGGTCGAAGCCTACAGCGACCTTAGAAAAAAATCACAGACTGCACGAAATGTTCATGATGATGTTAGACTCAAATTCCCATGGGAGACGATTGGGCTGTTTCTTTTATCTAGTATAGTGTACTGATGAACATTAACAGTTATTTAGTTAATTTAACTTAATCTTTACAATCAATTTATTAATTTGTTAAAAGAAAGATGTAAATATAAACAATAAAATGCTTTCTTTGTTGATTCATGTGGGATATGAAGGTGGCGACATTGCAGAAAAAATTACATAACCCGCGGTATTTCTATTCATGCTATTGATGATGATGATGATGATGATAACAATTACATGTATATTGATTACAGGTAAGGTAGTTTTAATGGCCCCTACAGTTCCACTGGTCAACCAGCATTACAAGGTCCTGAGACGTCTGTTGCCTCATTTAGTAGTAAGTTGTTGTTTTTTTTAATGTCAGTTATTTTCATGATTTTCTGATAGTTGGACTTTCTCATTAACTCTGTCTTTCATGTATTACCGAGGATAAGACGCTGAAAATAACTGGTGAAAGTGAGAGAAGCGAACAACTCCACATGTTTGTGGGAGAATACCAAGTTTTCCTTCTTACACCAGCCATCTTGGTAAATGCTATCCATCCAGAGAAGGATGAACTCATTCTGTCCAAGTTTTCGCTGATGATATTTGATGAATGTCACCATGCTTGCAAAGGTCACACCTACAACCAAATCATGCTGAAATATCACATGATGAAAAGTGATGGAAAGACGATATTGCCTCAGGTAAACATGCAAATAGTGTTAATTATTGTAAATGTAGTAGTTGAGGGTATAAGGACCGTGGATATCGGCCTGGGTAGCTCAGTGGTAGAGCTCCTGACTAGAGTTGCAGGGGTCCCGGGTTCGATTCCCTGTCCAGCCAAATGTTTTCCATGTATATACATGCTCATGCCTCCTTTCCTATTACATTTGGTGCCATGACTAACCCCTGGAAATAACAGGTGAACTCCTGCCAGGGGAAAAACCTGGGGATGATCTTGGAGAGCGAAGATTGTTTAAGGAGAGAGGAATGTAGTAGTTGGGGCTATACGGACCATGGATATCGGCCTGGATGGCTCAGTGGTAGAGCTCCTGACTAGAGTTACAAGGGTCCTTGGTTTGATTCCCGGTCCAGTCAAATGTCAAAATTATATGCAATATTCTTAACCCAGGTTTAGAATTTGCAGTAAAAGTTTGAACCCAGAAGAGAGGGGGGGGGGGGCCTTTTAATAAAATATTGCCCCAGATTTCAGATTGTATCCTATAGTATTGTAATCAGTCTGTATTGGACAAATTTTCTCTCCCCTTAGTCCTTTTCTCATTTATGCTACACATAAAGAGTGATTGATGGCAAAGGGTGTTTCATGACCTTTAACCAAGTTTCTGGGTCAAAGGTCAAGGACTAACAATGTTGAAGATCACTTGTCTTATGAGATGGCCATCATCTCAATGGTTTTAGTTAAGTTGAACTTCATACTTATATTATTTGACAGCAATGTATGGGTTGATTATGTTACAAACACACACACACACACACACACACACACACACACACACACACACACACACACAAAATGAACTTCATTAATTGTTTATTCTTAGATTGTGGGTCTGACAGCAACACTTGGGACCAACAAGGCCAACACTCCAAGCAAAGCAAAAGAGCACATCCTCCAGGTCATGGCCAACTTAGATGTCCATCTGCTGTCAACTGTCGTCAAATACAAAGATGACCCACAGTTAAACAGAGATCAAATTGATATTGGTAGGTGTTATGTATATATTAATGACTTTTATATAAAAATGATTACCGTATCCAGTTTTTCACAGCACACCAGCTTTGAACGTGTAAGTATTTTAAATGCATGTGCATTTAAAGATTAAGAATTGTAACATGCTGAATATTGAGCTGAGTTTATTTAGGCTAGGCATTTTTATTTTCTCATTTGAATTACTAACTTTTTTATAAAGGGATGCTCTCTCTGATTGAGGTGATTTTGTTAAGTTTACTCCTACCTACTCCCAACAAAAAAAAAAGCTTTTCATAGATATAGGAAATGGCTTAGCAGCATGTCGATATTGTTTTATAAGTATTTGATTGAAATCATGTCATGTTAAGTTAGAGTGGGATTACACAAGATATTCATTCTGTCCAACTACATTTGTAAGACTATCCTACTAGGTTGTATGATATCTTCATAAATTTAAAAATAAAAATATTTAATTTAGTCTGCAGTCAGCAGTATACATGTATGTATTAATTATATTCTTTGTAAAAAATAGAAATAATGAATTCAATAACTTAGGTGAAAAGACTAATGAATTTTATCTTTATTGGTGCTTATTAAACTACAAATAATGTATGTTTTTTATTGCAGAAAAAGTTAAACTTCTACAGGATGTTAAAAATGATCCAGTTCACAAAAGAATTGAGCAAACAATGGAAAAAATTGAGAAAATCTTGGATGAGGAAAAGGGTATTGAAACTAAAAAGACCAAATCTTAATCAGGAATCCATGACATTACTTAATATGTTTATATAATTTTCAGCAAATGTACAATTAAATATTAGAATATAAATTAATTACACAAACCCCTCTTGTGCCCCAACAATATGTCATTTGAATTTGTTGGATTCAATACATTACAAAATCGATTTTGTAGTGTTATTACAAAGACACCAAAAAATGTAATGATTTTTTGTTTAATATTGCTATCAATAATTTCCTATTTAATTGAAAAGGACAATTAGATAGAACCCATGAAGATGAGATTGAAATTTTAAAGACATTAATGGGGAAACCAAATGCTAACAGGACACCTGAAGCAAGCAGAAACTCACAACAATATGTGCATTGGTGTCGTCGTCTGCAAGATAAAGCCATTCTTATTCAGTCTAGAAAACAAAATGTTTCTCGAAGATTACAACTTGGTGGGGAGTATCTGAAGGTAGATAATTCAGCATCTCACTTTTTTATAGATCATAAAACCTACAATAAACTAAAACCCTGCAATACTAATTTAATGGGACAAAATATGAATTTAAATATGAGTTTGTCACACATAGATAAAAAAAAATCTAGAACTGTAAAAAAAAATATTTTGGTAACAAAGAAAAACAATTGTCAGAACTTCCTTTCAAAAAGATATTGTAATACATATATAGATTTCTGTATCAAATGATATTTTTGCACCCCTGCAAACAAAGTTTAGGGGTATTATATAGGAATCACCTTGTCCGTCAGACTGTCTCTCTGTCTGTTTGTCTTTTCAATCATGTCTGGTCCATATCTTTCTAATGGAGAAGCATTACTTCACACAAAGATTGCTTATGGCTTGAGGGTGTATCATAATTAAGACCAAAGGTCATTTTGGGCAATTTCAAGGTCAATTAAAGAAAAATATATTAAGTTCATAATTTGTGCCAGCTTTATATGTACCTTTCTAATGTAAAAACACTAGAAGCTACTACTACACATAACAATCACTTATGACCTGAGTATGTGTCATGAACTTCACTTTGGGTCAGTTGTGCAATTCATGGTCATTGTTTTAAAAAAAGCATAATTCATGTCTAGACATTATCCTCTAGTGAAAGTTGATTAATAGTTAAGATTTGACTCAAAGATTGTTTGTGATCAGGCCCCGGGGCCATAAGACTTAGATGAGCTCACTTTTGATCTCAGTCTCACTTTTTCATCTAATGTTCCTTTTGTAAAATTGAAAGTTAGATCAAAAGTAAGCTCGTCTAAGTTTTATGGCCCCAGGGTCTGGAAATATATCTTGACCTTGAACTTTGGTCAATTGTGCAAGTTCAAGCTCACAGTAAAAAAAATAGTACATCCATTACTTTCCAAGGTATTATATTTTCTTAGTGTAGGGAATGGGTTTTTTATACTTGTACATTGTATCTCTAGTTTTATATATTTGATATAAAGAAAAAACAAAATAACAATAATTACCCCACCCCCTTTTCAGTGAATGAAAAATAGCCATGCAAATAAAACATTGAATATGTTTCTAATCTTTGTTTTGACAATGCAATTAGTCATTTCAAAATTTCCTCACTTACATGTGCTATGGAACTCCATATCTCAGAAAATTTATCCCATAGGACTATATATGATTTTCTTTGATGAGCCTGCTTTTTGTTAACTAAAATTGTATAAACTTGCAAAACATTATCATAATTGACATGCTTCCATTATGAAAATGTAAAGATGAGAATTTATTTTTTACAAATAATTTTAAAATCAATATCTTTTTAATGGATAGATTAGATATAGATATACCATTAAAAAACCAACTGTTTTCATTTTGTGAAGGGAATGATAATTGTCTGAAGGTGGTAAGGGACAGTTCCATATTGTGACATATTTCCTATCGAAATAAACAATAAAATTAAGTCTAATTTTTAACCGGGTTTTCCAAAGGAAAAATCTGGTAATTGAAATGGTGAAAATGGCGGGCGGCTGCCAAAAGGGTACCCTTATTGTATGGATAACTCAGTTTTCAAGATAGGAAGTTGTTCTTTTGCAATTATACATATATCACAGTTCGATTGATCGACATTGGTTGTATGTGATAGGGTATGATGGTCGCCCGCTTGGACACGTAGGTTTTCTCTGGGTACTCTGGTTCCTCCCACATCAATGACCCCCTCGCGCTAAAATCTGTACCAACGAAAGATATTAATATAAGTTGTAGAACTTGTTTATCAATCGTTGTAAAATAAATAAAATTCAGTTTCAGTTTCATATACCAGAGGTATGCATATTACTTGGATTTTGATTTCTGATAATCTATGAAAAAATACCAGCTGTTGAACTTAGTCGTTTTCTCGCAAAATATTGCATATATGGTACCCTTTTGTAACTCTCCTACAGTTTTCAAAATATGAAGTTGTTCTTTTGCAGATTGATTGTACATATATTACAGGTGTGCATATTGCTTGGATTATGATTTCTGATAATTTATAAAAAAAAAAAATACCAGCTGTTGAACTTAATTGTTTTCGCGCAGAATAATGTGTATAGGGTACTCCATTTCTCTGGATAGGTAGTGTTTATCAATTTAGGGTTGACATTGATTATGGATACAGTTCACATAAATGAAAACCCGATTTGCTGTGACAGCCTTTCACTTGTATGATTTAATTGTTTTTAAAAAAATTGTTGCCTAACAGCATAGCTCAATAGGTTAGAGCGTTCACTACGAATCTGTAAGTCAAGTAAGAGTTCGAATCCCGCTGGGGCCTTTGTAATTTTTATTATAACAACAATTTTAAAAACATTTTCGGTCAAATACATGAATCGCAAAATTTTAAAATTTAAAAATTCTAAACCAGTGAAAGTATTTTGATTATGATGTACTTTTATCTACATTAATATCAACAAAAAGGTGCTCCATACCATCTTAATAATGCATGTATTATTGAAGACGAAGTTTGGCAATAATGTTTGCTGTATGATTGTTTCAGACATTGAGTGAGTTGCTGGAAGTAAATGACTGTTTGACAGGAGACATTGCTTTGGAGGTTCTTCAAAAAGAAGTGGAAAACAAAGAATTGGAAAATGCCGCTAAGGAAGATATGATGAAGAGGCCGTTTGCTTGTCTGATGACCTGTAAGAACTTCTCTAGATTCATATAAATTCTTTGTGTATAATGATAAACATTCCTTAAAATATAGATATTACAGTTGTCATCAGTTTATGACATACTGAAAATTTAAGGGATCTTTTTGTTTCCAAAATCTTAACCGAGACAAGATAATAATGAGTTCCAATAACAACGCTCGAATATAAACTAATTGTTACGCTTTTAATTTTAGCTATTTATTTTTTCTGGTTAAAGTATTAAAAGGAAAAATTAAAAGCCTTTGAGTCTGAATTTACCGGTTTTAAACTACTTATGTCAATATACATGTATAGCTTTTAAAACTGATATTCCAGCACTGCAGTCAGACCTGAGAACGGATGTGAAGAACATAACAGCGGCTAAGACAGATGATCTGAAAAATATTAATGTCCTTATGGAAATTATGAAGGGCAATGTTCTAATCGACAATAAAGATGTTCGACCAACACAGTTCATCATCTTTGTAAAAACTATAGAGTTGGCCAAACGATTGACTGAAATGTTAAAGAGCAAGGCTTATATATGTGAATTCCTGATCGGAACAACAGGTAAAGCACTATATTCATGAAATTATGTTTTAGGGAAACAAAATTTTAAAATCCTTAGAATGAAAAAAATATGAAATCAATTTTCATATATATCTGAATTTTATAACCAGACATGAGCCAATCTGATCAAGATATCACCTGTGATAAATTCCGGGATAAAGAAATTCAAGGCATTGTTGCCACTTCGGTAGCTGAAGAGGGAATAGATATCACAAACTGCAACCTAGTTATCCTGTATAACTATATTGGCAATGAAATATCATATAAACAGGCCATGGGTAAGTATATTGGCAATGAAATATATAAACAACCCGTGAGTAAATATATTGATAATGAAATACGGTATCATATAAAACAAGCCATGGGTAAGATTCACAATAAAGTCATGTTTTTAAAGGTTTAACTTGTAAATGTAACTGCTAGAAGAAAACTCGTGAATTCACCTTTGGACATTTCGTTATAAGAACTGCAATGTTAAGATAATTATTATAGTGTATTTTAATACTTTCAGTACAGGTGCTTTGATTTTAAGGGCTAATTATGCGTAGTTGCTAGAAAAAATATTGAATTTTTATTTTGTAAAATACTGTATTTTCATAAAAACCTACATTTTCATAAAAATATTTAAAAGTGCTTTTTGAAGGAAAATTGGCATTATTGCACTAGATTCTGCAGCTAAGGAAGAGAAAAATTAATCAGCCCCTGGTCTGAAAAAAAATCTGGATGAGTTTATCCTAATTTGTTCAGACCAGGAGCTACAGACTTGCAGCTAACCAAAGTCATCAAATGTTTTGCATTTAAGGGCGAGCAAGAGAAATGAAAGCCAAAATCCTTGTTCTTGGAAAACCCACTGACTATGATAGAGAGACTATCAATAGTGCCAGAATAAAATACATGGAACAGGCTGTAGAAATGATTAGATCAGAAGATGTTGAGGACACTAAGAATAAGATAAGAGGCATCATAAAAGAAATGGTTGCAGAACAAAAGCTGAAGATGTTGACATCATCACAGGCAGATGCAAAACCAGAGGGCGCTAAAAACAACATACTGATTTGCAAATGCGGTCAGTTTAAAATTGACTGTGATGTACTGCGGTGCATTGAAAAGACAAATTATGCTGCGCTTGATGTCAGGTTGTGGAACGAGATTGAAGAAAAACCTTTGACAAAAAAGGCAAATACAAAGCCAGACTTAATCATGCAGGCCACGTGGAATCACCATGGCTGCCAGACACAATTGGGAACCATCTTTTTATACAAGAATGTTCGTCTGCTTTATTTATCGCAGAAGTCCTTCAGTTACGACACTAAAGATGGAAATCGTCCACAAGCAGTCCAGAAATGGACAAAACTACCATTCCAAATTCCAGCCTTGACCACTGAGGAACTGTTAGAGCACCAGAAGTTGAAAATTGCTAATGGAATACGTTGATGATAAAACTGATGATAATATATTAAGATATATTGTAGAAAAGACTCATATTGCCTCTTTAATATCAAGCCCAAAAAAGTATGGTTTTTTATGTAAATTTGCATGCATATTTCACTTCAGTTAATTTTTCCCATGAAATTTTGAAACAATTTTAGCTATATTTAACAAGGTCATATCACACATGACATTGAATGCACTTAACATGAAATTCGCTTTAAAAGAATTGTCATGTTAAATTCTATTAAGAATTTTTTCATGTTAAAATCACGTACATGAATCAATTAATGTGAAATTTATCTTGGACACAAATACCTTTCTAATGAGGATTTTAGGGGCAAAAATTTACACTGTGTGTACATATATAAACTTGTAAAAAATTACTAGAATTGCATTAACCAAGGGTAATTTAATCACATAGGCTACAGGGGAAGCACCACCAGAAATGTCAGTTTAGTTAAAAGTTTCTATTAGATACTTGAATTTAAACAGATGCTTCCAGACGTTATAAACATCTTTGACCAACAGTAAATACAAAATTTTCCTTTTTTTTTTGTAGAAGACGGTCTTTTTCAGATATGTAATTAAGTTGGCATATAGTACAATATATAATAAAGACCAGAAATAAGACAACCTATTTGCTGAATGTAAATGTATAGGTTATCAAATATTTTTTTTCCTTCAAATTTCGTAGGTATGAAGATTTGCTAAATTTATAAAAAAAAAAAAAAAAGAAAAAAGAAAAAAAAAGAAATTACAATATTTAATTAAAAGCTTTAGCTGTTTAATTGAGATAATATACATGTGAAATATTTCATTATTGTATATAATATTTCTAGATTTCTTATTGTGAGATAGTATGTAAAATGTACAACTTAATAATCAATACAGCATTATTGTAATACATGTTATAGTATTTTTAGATGTAATTTATTTTTAGGCCATTCCAAGTTTTTTCTATGTTTAGCGTACGCGGACGGATTGGTTTTGAGATGTAAAAATAAAAAAAATCCACAATCGTTTTTCATAAAATTAGATCGCTTTTTAATATGTCTGGCTTGGGATCGCATTTTTAAATCGAATCGGAAATCAAATATTAATTATAACAACATTCTAAATGAAAACCATAGCGGTTATTTGTTATTTTTGTATTTTTGCTAAAAAATTTAAAAAAAACTTTAAAATATATTATAAGTTTTATTTTGTTGAACCTTTAAAGTTGTGTGTTTTTTCTAAGGTTTGTGTTTTTTCCTGATAGAAAAATAGGTTTTTGAGTTTTGGGTGGACGCTAAACAAAGAAAAAACATGCAATGGCCTTAAATAGCGTCACTTAAAAAAAAATAAAAATTTAAAATCAACCCACCCTCCTTCCCCATTATCACCTACAGTGTGGTTTGAAAAATAGCCGCTGTTTTTTTTTTTGTGTTTTTTTTTTTTGCAGGAGAGGTCAAATTTAGTACTTTATTTGATCTTGCATTCAATATGGGATGCTGTTTTTTGCTCATAAATATTGTATATGTATATGTTGTATATAATATAAATTATTCATTTTAGTTGTGTGCAGTAGAGGTCACATTTTGAACTTTGTTTGATCTTGCATCCAATATGTTTGACTATCTCACTATGGTAAAGACCTCCTCTTATAGTCTGTTTTTCTTTATTGTCAAAATAAATGAGAACAGTGACTCAAACATGCGTTATGTTCTTGATTGATAAGTATTGCATGCCAACCTATCACCTGACTTGATAAGTCTGAGTTAAAACCTAGCCTCATACCTTCATTCTGCAGTAGTTATAGGATTTTGGCATTGGATAATGATGTTGCTGATAGCTTTTTTTCCATTGCAGTTGTCAATTGACCAAGTCCTCAGACCAATAACTAATTATTATTCAAACTTTTATTTTTTATTTGTATTTCATTTTAAATCAGAAACAGGAGGTTGAATTGACAAAGGAAAGTTGCACAAACAAAAAATGTTAGACATGATAGTTTCAAACAGATAAGTTAAATAAAATGAATACATTTTATAAGCAGGGAATAATCAGGTTTTTTTTATTTGGATGTCCGCAAAGTTTCTAATGTACACATTCTGTACATGAATTGACTCAATGACTATTCCCCCCTCACTTAAACAGTTGTCCCACTTCACTAACTCTAAGCCCCTCTTTCAAACCCACCCTCCCATCTCCTCTCTTTCTTAACTTTTAACTCTCATCCCATTCCCTCAACACACTGTGTCAAACTCCATTCTCTACACTTTATCATTTCCCACTCTTGCCCCCTCTCTTACCCCACTCTACTCTCACACCACCTACTTTACTCATCCTTCTTCTACCCTACTCTCTCATCCTTAATTCACATCCCTCTCATCATTCTTTCTCATCCTTCTCTCTCACCCAACTCTTATCCCACTCTCTAATCCTTCTTGCCTCCTCTCTCACCACACTTTTTACCCTTCCTCTCAACTCTCTCTCTCTTTTATCCGTCTCTCACCCCTTCACCCCACTCTTTTGCCCAAATCCCACACCAACTACCTCACCCGACTCCTGCATCCATCACTCTCACCCGCCCCTTCACACCTCACCCTCTCTCTCCTCTCTCTCTCTCTCTCTCTCTCTCTCTCTCTCTCTCTTGCAACACCCTCGTGCTCCCTCTTTTTTCACTCAACTCTTTCCATTTAAAGAGGTTCGCTCCTCAGATTGAGGGTAGCCATTTTGGGTCACCTCTAGTCTGAAAATTCTAGTTGTATATTCATATTTTACAATGCCAAATAAATTATATTGAATGAAATTGTTTTTAAAAAATTACATTTTTACAGAGTTTAGTAAGGTACTATATTTTGTGGCAGAAGGTTTAAGAAGGAAATGAACAATTTTCAAAACTCACTAGTTTTAGAATACTGTTATTTTAGCTTCCTAATTTTCAGTCCAGACCAATCTTCTAGATAGTTTGTGTATTATGATATATTCATGATGTTCTAAAAAACATATTTAAATAATATTTTGATATTTCTATCGATATATTTTGGCATATTTAGCTTATATTTCATAGAAGTTAAGAAAAATTTAGCTCCAATTTTGGCCTGAAATTAGCTTATTTCATGCTATATTTAAAATTTATGAGATGTGACCCCTACTTGTTTTACTTTTAAATGAGACATTAAATGTATGTTTCTTTGTATGCAAAGTTTTGGAAAGATGACATTACTATAATTTTTTTTATATGCGTTATAATTTTGATAACTCCAAAATTTTGTAACATCTGTTGTTGTGTTCATTATGTAACGGCCTTTGAAGCCACCAGTGAAGCAAGAATTTTTAAACTTTGACTTATATTTTACTTTTATAGTCACTACATGTGTTCAACGTCACACTGTATTAAAATCATAACAAAATAATAGTTCAAACTATATATATTTGTTTGATTTCTTCAAATTATTAATTTCTATGTCAAATTTTAGCAAAAATTTCAAGACGATTTTCATTTCTGTTTGGGGCCCTATATTTCCAAAACATGGCATGTGACATGGGTCACAAATAAAATAAATGAACGTTATAAGTTCCCATCTTTACATCCAAGTGGTTTTTGGATGATTGACATTACTATTATTTCAGGTGCCAACCTCCTTAATTTAAATTTCTCACCTCTCATCAAACGCTCTAATGACTCATTCTTTTTTCCATTCCTATCTCTTGCATCTCATCAAACTCTTTTGCTTAAATCTCACCAAACTATGTCACCCGACTCCCTTACCCGACACTCACTTAACCCTTTCTCTCTTGCACCGCTCTTATTCCTCTATTTAATCCCTCTCTCACTAAACACTTCCCTATCACTCCATTATCTCATCCTTATAACCTCAGTCTAACCCTTTTACCCCATCCCTCGTTCATCCTTCTTTTGATCTCTTCTCCCTCTCTCACATTTCTACCTCATCCAACTTTCCCTCAACCCATTCTCTCTCTCTCTTTCGTCCCACTTACACCCCACCCTCTCTCTCGCCCCACTCTCATCCCACCCTCTCTCACTCACACCCCACTCTCTCCTCACTCACCCCATCCTCTCTCTTTCGCCCCACTCCCTCCCTCTCCTCACTCACACCCCACTATCTCTCGCCCCACTCTCTCTCTCTCTCTCTCGCCCAACTCACCCGATCCTCTCTCTCTTGCCCCACACTCTCTCTCTCGCCTCACACCCCACTCTCTCTCGCCCCACACACACCCCCTCTCTCTCTCTCTCTTTCACTCTCGCCCTACTCACACCCCACTCTCTCTCTCTCGCCCCACACACATCCCACTCTCTCTCATGTCCCACTCACACACCACACACTCTCTCTCTCGCCCCACTGACACCCCACTCTCTCTCTCTCGCCCCACTCACATCCCACTCTCTCTCTCTCGCCCAACTCAAAACCTCTCTCTCTCTCTCTCTTGCCCCACTCACACCCAACTCTTTCTCTCTCGCCCCACTCTCTCGCCACACTCACAGCCCTTTCTCTCTCTCGCCCCACTCACACAGCACTCTCTCTCGCCCTACTCACACCCCACTCTCTTTCGCCCCTCTCACACTCCATTATCTCTCTCTCTCGCCCCACTAATACCCCACTCTCTCTCTTGCCCCACTCACTCTCTCTCTCGCCCTACTCACACCCCACTCTCACTTTCACTCACACCCCATTCTCTCACTTACGCCCCACTTACACCCCAATCTCTCCCTCGCTCCACTCACACCCCACTTTCTCTCTCGTCCTACTCAGACCACACTCTCGCCCTTCTCACACCCCACTCTCTCTCTCTCTCTCTCTCTCGCCCCACTGACACCCCACTCTCTCTCGCCCCACTCACATCCTACTCTCTCTCTCGCCCAACTCAAAACCCCTCTCTCTCTCTCTTGCCCCACTCACACCCACATCTTTCTCTCGCCCCACTCTCTCGCCCCACTCAGACCCCTTTCTCTCTCTCTCGCCCCACTCACACACCACTCTCCCTCGCCCTACTCTCACCCCACTCTCTCACTTTCACTCACACCCCATTCTCTCACTCTTACGCCCCACTCTCTCTCTCTCGCTCCAATCACAACCCACTCTCTCTCTCGCCCTACTCACACCCCACTCTCGCCCTACTCACACCCCACTCTCTCTCTCTCTCTCTCTCTCTCCCCACTCACTTCCCACTCTCTCTCATGCCCCAATCACATCCCACTCTCTCTCTCTCGCCCCACTCACATCCCATTCTCTTTCTCTCGCCCAACTCAAAACCCCACTCTCTCTCGCCACACTCACCTTATTCTCTCTCTCTCGCCCCACTCTCTCTCGCCCCACTCTATCACCCCACTCACACCCCTTTCTCTCGCGCCCCACTCTCTCTCTCGCCCTACTCACACCCCACTTTCTCTCTCTCTCTCGCCCCTCTCACACTCCATTCTCTCTCACTCTCGCCCCACTTACACCCGTCTCTCTCTCGCCCAACTCACAACCCACTCTCTCTCTTGCCCTACTCACACCCCACTGTCTCCCCTCTCACATCCCACTCTCAGTCTTACGCCCCACTCACGCCACACTCTCTCTCGCCCCACTCTCTCTCTCTCGCCCCACTCTTTCACTTTAACTCTCGCCCTACTCACACACCACTCTCTTTCACTCTCGCCCTACTTACACCCCACTCTCTCGCCCCACTCACATCCCACTCTATTTCTCGCCACACTCTCTCTCTTGCCCCACTCACATCCCACTTTCTCACGCCCCACTTTCTCTCTTTCGCCCCAATCACACCCCACTCTCTCGCCCCACTCACTCCACTCTCTCTCTCGCCCCACTCACACCCCGTACTCTCTTTCACTCTCGCCCAACTAACACCCCACTATTTCACTCTTCTATCTCGCCCTACTTACAACCCACTCACTCTCGCCCACTTACACCCCAGTCTCTCTTTCTCTCTCTCGCCCCACTCACATCCTATTCTCTCACTCTCGCGCCACTCACACCCCACTCTCGACTCACTCACACCCCACTCTCACTCTTTCACCCCACTCACACCCCACTCTCTCTCTCTCTCTCGCCCATCTCACGCCCCACTCTATATCGCCCCACTCACTCCACTCTCTCGCCCCACTCTCTCGCCCCACTCTCTCTCTTTCTCCCCACTCACACTCCACTCTCTCTTGCCCCACTCTCACTCGCTCCACTCACACTCCACTCTCTCTTTCACTTTCGCCCTGCTCACACCCCATTCTCTCTGTCTCTCGCACCACTCACAACCCACTCTCTCTCTCTCTCGCCCCAATCACACCCCACTCTCTCTCTCTCTCTCTCTCGCCCCACTCACACCCCACTCTCTCTATCTCTTGCCCCATTCTCTCTCGCCCCACTTAAACCCCACTCTCTCTCGCCCCACTTACACCCCACTTTCTCTCGCCTAACTTACACCCCACTCTCTCTCTCACCCCACTCACACACCAGTCTCTCTCACCCCACTGTCTCACTCATCCCACTGAGATGAGGAGTGAGAAAGAGAGAGGGAGAGACTCACAACTCTCTAACCGAACTTTTTTTCTCTCACCTGCTCAGTCTCCCCTTCTACTCTCTTGCCACACTTATTGAGTTGGGTAAGAGAGTGAGAGAGTGAGAATGAGAGCGTTCGACAAGAAACGTAATTAGAGTGGGAAGAATAAAAGAAAGGAATGGGGAAAGCAAGTTAGTGGGAGAGTTAGAGAGTAGATTCACTAACTCACTCGTTCACTTTAACTCACCCCAATCCTCTTCTCAAATTTTCTTTCAAAGATAACAACAAACAAAAGAACTTTATTAATATAACTTCAAGCGTGAAAATAATACTAAACAGTATAAAACTTCATCTTAAGAGTGCGTGCAGTTCTTTTGGCCAACCATGGATGATTTCTAAGCTCTATTTATTTTCCTTCATGCAACGTTAGCATGACTGCACATGCGCACACACTGACCATGAAAATGATCAACGGGGGACTATATTTTTTTTTCTAGAATTCAAACGCACACAGTGAAGTCGCCTCTTTATATCCCGACGATTTCCAATACAAGCAGTTGCTTTTCGAGTTTCGTGAACTGACTTCTTAACGATGAATCCTTTGTACTGGTTATTTTAGATGCTCCACCATAGGTTCTGATGTCCGGTTCTCTCTGGTATCTACAATTGTAATGAACATAAATAATCAAATATCTAGAATACCTTTGGTGAATATTAATTTATGGAGAAAATAAAAATCTTCATCGGTCACTGTTACCATGCGTATTTGGCTGTTATTTAATATGAATCATAGGAAAACCAGAATGGAATTTACCTTTCACCTAACCAGCATGTTTTAGCGAATTTACACAAGAGGCCCACAAGCCTTGACGGTCATCTGAGTACCAAAGCAATGATATTGACATGTCAGAGAGTCTCATGTTTGCATATTAATTTAGGTCACTCAATTTAACAGTAAATTATTTGATTATGAAAGATATATTATTTATTTCTAGAACATGAACGGTGAAAAGGGTGTTTTTGAAAAAATAAAAAATAAATAAAATTTGCCCACCCGCCCCATATTTTTTGCAAATCAGTATGAGAATCTAAATATTAATTTTAGGTGGTCTTACGTAGTCATATACAAAATATCTGAACAATGTCGTATAATAGATCCTGTGTAAAAAAAAAATACCCTGCATATTCTTATGTTTATCATTAAGCCTTTGTAAGAGGATGATTTTACAGTCATATCACATATTGAGCACTGCAGTTCTCAAGAAGATGATCAGACTTAAACAGCTGTTTATATATGGATTATAAACCTACATCAAACTTTGAACCCCTTATAGGGCTCAAAAATTGTCAAGAATTGTCAAGAGGCCAAAGTCTAAACAATTTTAAGGAATCAACAATATGTCTAAATGCTTGCACAAAGTAAAGCCATATATAATAATATTAGAGCTTTTAATTGAGTGAATAATTGAAATTTTTATTCCTTTGTAAAATTGGACCCCCCCCCACCCCCGGTGGCCCAACCCTACTCCTGAAGATTATGATTTTGACAAATTTTAATCTACACTATCGGAACTGACAAAAGTTACAGCTTTTCTAGACAAATTGTGTTTTAGAAGATGATTTTAGAAAACTTTTCCCTATATATTTCTATATAAAAATTTTAAACCCCCTCCCCAATTGTGGCCCCACCCTACCTCTGGGGATCATGATTTGAACAAACGTGAATCTTCCCTACCTGAGGATGCTTCCACACAAGTTTCAGCTTTTCTGCCCAATCGGTTTCTGAGAAGAAGATTTTTAAAGATTCACTCTATATAGTCCTAATATGTAAAAATTTTACCCCCACTGTGGCCCTACCCTACCCCTGGGGATCATGATTTGAACAAACTTGAATCTACACTACCTGAGGATGCTTCCACATAAGTTGCAGCTTTTCTGCCCAATCGGTTTCTGAGTAGAAGATCTTTAAATATTTTTCTATATATTCTTATGTAAAATTCGACCTCCCATTGTGGCCCCACCCTAACCCAGGGGATCATGATCTGAACAAACTTGAATCTACACTACCTGAATTTTCAATGATTTATAATAAAATCAACTTTATAGAGTCATATACAAAATATCTGAATATGTCATATAATAGATCCTGTACAAAAAAATTCCCTTGAATATTCTTATGTTTATCATTGAGCCCCTTTGTTACAGGTAATTTTACAGTCATATCACATATTGAGGAATTTAAACGTAAATCAAATTTTGAACCGCTCGTGAGGCCAAAGAATTTCAAGTGGCCATAGTCTAAACAATTTTAAAGAATTATCAATATGTCAGAATGCTTGCATGTAAGTAAAACCATACATAATAAAATTTTAACTATTGTGAATTATAAATCTAAATATTTTCCTTTGTAAAATTAGAGCCCTTCCCCCATTGTGGCCCAACCCTACTCCTGGAGATTATGATTTTGACAAATTTTAATCTACACTATCTGTACTGATTTAAGTTCGATTTTCAAGGCAAATTGTTATTTAGAAGATGATTTTTAATTAAAGATTTTCCCCTATATACATGTATTCCAATGTAAAAATTTGCCCCCCCCCCCTTGTAACCCCACCCTACCCCGGGGATCATGATTTGAACAAACTTGAATCTTCCCTATCTGAGAATGCTTTCTGAGGACCCCTCATTGTGGTCCCACCCTACCCCTAACGATCATGAGTTGAACAAACTTGAATCTACACTATTTAAGGATGCTTCCACATGGGTAGCAGCTTTTCTGGCTGATCCGTTTCTGAGAAGATTTTGAAGATTTTTTTCTATATATTCCTATATAAAAATTCGACTTCCCCCCCCCCCATTGTGGCCCCACCCTACCCCTGTGGATCATGATTTGAACAAACTTGAATCTACACTACCTGAGGATGCTTCCACAGAAGTTTCAGCTTTTCTTGTTAAATGGTTTTTGAGAATAAGATTTTTGAAAAATATCAACAAATTTTCAATGATTTTTTATCATCCCCCCCCCCCTTGAAAGAGGGCGTGGCGTTTCATTTTAACAAACTTTAATCCCCTTGACCTAAAGATGTTTTTTGCCCAGTTTGGTTGAAATCGGCCAAGTGGTTCTGGAGAAGAAGTCGAAAATGTAAAAAGTTTATGAACAGACAGACATACAGACGGACGGACGGACAGACGCCGGACAAAAAGTGATCAGAAAAGCTCACTTGAGCTTTCAGCTCAGGTGAGCTAAAAACTGACCTACTAGAATTTGCATTAAAAACGACATGAAAGCATCCTGATGATTATGTTGAATGCTCAGAAAGGATCCATTTCCGTAAGAAATCGTTTTCATGACTATCAATTTCATTCTGTAACAATGTAGGGCTATTTTTAGCTCTCTGGTTAAACAAGAGGTACAAGGGCCACATCGCTCACCTAAGGAACAATAGGTATGATTAAATCAGCTTAATGGCGTCAAATTACAAACTATCTGGACAATGTAGCATAATACATGTAGATCCTGTATAAATAAAAATCCACTTTTCTTTATCCTGGATATTCTTATGTTTATAATCAAGTCCCTTTCCTAACAGGGTGATTTTATAGTCATATCACCTGTTGAGCATTGCAGTTCTCAAAAAGATCCAAAACAATTGTTTATATATGGGATATAAACCTCCATCAAACTCTGAACTCCTTGTGAGACCCAAGAATCGTCCAAGGGCCAAAGTCTAAACAATTTTAAAGAATCAGCAAAATGTCAAAATGCTTGCATATAAGTAATACCATATATTAATAACGTTTCAGTTTTTATGAATAATTAAAATGTTTTCCTTTGTAATACTGGATCCCCAATGTGGCCCCACCCTACCCCTCAAGATTATGATTTGAAAAAATTTGAATCTACATTATTTAAGGTTGCTTTCAGTTAAGTTACAGCTTTTGTAGGCAAATGGTTTTAGAAACAATTTTTTCTCTTTATATTCCTATATAAATTTTGCCCCCCCCCCCCAATTGTGGCCCCATCCTACCACCAGGGATCATGATTTGAACAAACTTGAGTCTACCTTACCTGAGGATACTTCCACACAAGATTCAGCTTTTCTGGCTGATTAGTTTCTGAGAAGATTTTTAAAGATTTACTCTATATATTCTAATGTAAAATTTTGACCCCCTATTGTGGCCCCACCCTACCCCTGGGGGTCATGATTTTCACGACTTTAAATGTACACTACCTAAGGATGCTTTCACACAAGTTTCAGCTTTTCTGCCTGATTAGTTTCTGAGAAGAAGATTTTTTAAGATTTACTCTATATATTCGTATGTAAAAGTTCGACCCCCCCCCCACCATTGTGGCCCCACCCTACCCCCGGGAGTCATGGTTTTCACAACTTTAAATCTACACTACATGAGGATGCTACCACACAAGTTTTATCTTTTCTGGCTGATAAGTTTCTGAGAAGATTTTTAAAGATTTACTCTAAATATATTCCTATGTAAAACTTCGACACCCCCCCCCCATTGTTGCCCCACACTGCCCCCGGGGGATAATGACTTTCACAACTTTGACTCTACGCTACCAGAGGATGCTTCCACAAAAGTTTCAGCTTTCCTTGCCTTATGGTTCTTGAGAAGAAGATTTTTGAAAATTTCTCAAAATTCTTCAATAACTTCTAATTATCTCCCCTTGAACAAGGGCGTAGCCCTTAATTTTCACAACTTTGAATCCCCTTTGCCTAAGGGTGCTTTGTGCCAAGTTTGGTTGCAATTGGCCCAGTGGTTCTGGAGAAGATGTTGAAAATGCGAAAAGTTTACAGACATACGGACAGACGGACGACAGACAAAATGTGATCAGAATAGCTCACTTGAGCTTTCAGCTCAGGTGAGCTAAAAAATCGGATAGACAAACGGCTTGTCTATCCGATTTTTAAACCAGAGAGCTACAGATCTGCAGCTTTAAAACCGACAGAAAGTGATTTAAATAGAAGCCCGAGACAGGGCATCGTAAAAATATTTTTCTTAAAATAATACACACTTACAAAAGACAAAAGAACTTGCTTCAAGACTTTGATGTTGAAACTGCTGAGTATAATGCTAGCGATGCTAGCTGGTGAAGATGATGATGATGATGGATGGTGATTGTATATCTGCATTCAACATCTTCCTTTGCTGTAACAACATGTTTCCCTGGTAAAAAAATAAATAGAGGACATTAATTTTCACAAAGTCTTAAAATAAATATAGGAAATATAAGCAGTAAATACATGTAGAAAATTTACTTAAAATAGCCCCACCCCCACCCCCAGCAAACACAATTACCCCCCCCCCCGAGGGAAAAATATTCTAGATACGTGCATGCGCTTGAACACCAAACAAAAACATTTTACTATTCCAGTTATTTATCATTTTTAAAAATATTAAAGTCCTGTTCACGAACTATCTGTAAATATATCGAATAGCTTTATTTAGTGAATAAGGAATCATTCTTAGAATATTATGAGGTGATATTTTAGGTCGGGGCGTGGTCAAATTCAATAAAAACCGAATGGCTTTACGAAGTATTTGATAACGTCTGACCGAAATTATCCCCTCATAATACTCGAAAAATGATTCCTTATTACTTATATTTATATACTTTTCAGCAATTGTACGATTAAATGTTAGAATATTTACATTTTTATTTACATTTTATTTCTTTTAATTATGCAAACCCCGCCTGCGCCCCAACAATACGTCATTTCGAATTTCGTTTTGTTCTGGTTTGTCCTGCTTTATCGAATACTAAGTATTTGAGAAAAATACATAAAACCTTACTACTATATGAAACCTCTCTTTTTCAAAATACAGTTGTTTAGTTATAATAACTTCAAATCTATTCAGAAACTTTGTCAATATTTATTGAAAGCTGAGAGATGATTTAATATGTTAATTCCTAATATGATGTTATCCGTCTTACGTATATTTACATATTTACTATATATTAATAATATTGTACACTGTTAGCCCATCTGATATATATATATATATATATATATATATATATATATATATATATATATATATATATATATATATATATATATATATATATATATATATATAGAATCCTTCGCCATTCTCCTGTTAATTGTGTGTATTAGATACCTATGAGCCACATGGCTCCTTTGGTCAATAAAGAAAGACATTGAATTTATTGGACTGGGGCCCGTTTCACAAAGCATACTTAGGACTAAGTTACTAGTATATCTTAGGAAAGATTTTTTTTTTCTTAAGCTCATTACTTATCCGTTTCACTATTCCAGTCTTATCTTATGAAATTCCTAAGTTATGTCTTTTAAGATGATCAGCATTCATTATACTGTAGATACTGAGAAATAGGGAAAAGAGTCTAGATGAGAGTTTATGGATTTAATTGATACATTGAACTATTGATTTCATACTAGTTTATCCACCGTTACGTTTAGATTTCGTTCAATTGACGTAATGCAAATTAGAATTGGTTTAGATATTGGTGTAGGGATAAGAATTCTACAAATGATAAATAAATGCTTGCGCAGATCCGGAATATTTTTTTCCGGGAGGGGGGGGGGGGGTCGACGGGATATTTTGTTTGTCGGAGTATGGTAGTGGTATCAATGCATATGTTCGGTAATTTTACTATGTAAATTCAATAAGTAGGAATCTCCGGGGATGGAGGCATGATCCAATCTAGATCCGCGTTATGTATTGATATACTCCCCATATATAAATAAAACTGTGATGGGAGCTGCATGAAATGAAGGGTCCTCGACACCCCCCCCCCCTCCCGTGACTTTAACTTTTTATGATAGTACGTCACAATATGGCGATTTCAACCCATCGTGAAACTGTTTTTATGTCGCCAACCTGTGATGTTTATCTCTGTAGCCAATCAGTACTAGTATATACTCGGCGTACTGACCCGTAGGTACCGACTTCCGATACTACAGGGACTGTTGGGGTTTTTTTTCTAAGAAAAGCGATCGATTTTCAAAAATAAAAAAATGGTTTTTTTCCCTCCAATATTGAACTTTTTTTCTGTAACTTTTTTTAAAAGTTGATCTAAAAAGTTAATAAGATAGAAATCAAAATCTCTTAGGAATATAGAAGTTTAGGCTTGCATGTAAAACTTTTCCCAAAGGTGTGGAGGACCCTTATATTGCATGCATGTTAATATTATATCATTAATTAATAATTAATCTCAGAGAACCCTGTACCATACAAAAAAAATAACTATTTAAATGCATTATTTAATCACTGAATGTAATGTATGTGCCGGGGTCGAGTCGAGGGGGGTGTCCGAGAGATAATTTTATTTTCCAAGTTCACCTATCCTTCTGAGCCCCTCCCTCTAGATCCACACATATAATGAATAACTCTTGCTTAATTAATTCAGGCACGTAGCATCAGTGGGGGTCAGTGGGCCTGCCCCCCTTTTTCTCGCAGCCGACATTTTTCTTAAATATACATATATAAAATTGAATAATAGGGGAGTTGACCCACCCCCTTTTTTGTGGAGGATATAATAAATGGAAGAGAAAACGAGGAAATCAAGAGTAAAATTGAAGGTAAAGGAATACTGCTCACTCCCACCCCCTCGAATTAGGATTTTGAAGATTTTTGGATTAGTTCGAAGATGGTTTTTTTTTTTATTTTGCTTGTCAAGATTTTTTTGGATGAGGTCCCCATCCCCCCCCCCCGCAATTTCAAAAACGATGCTACGAGCCTGTAATTTAAACTCACTGTACATTTAGAGATTTCACATACTTTTTTTAAACAAAGACATTTTAATATTTTTATGTTTGTTTAGGTTACGCCCGTGCACTTGCATATGGAGACCAAATATGTCTATTTTTTTTAGCAGAAATATAATTTAACACTGTTTTAAGTTTTGAGTTTGACAATATATATTTTTTTTCGATGGCTTTCCTTTTCTACTGACATTTTAAACAAACCCAAACTTGGGTATAAGCTGCGTATAAATACATGTAACATGCATTAACTACATGTTTGCTATGCATTCAGTTTCAATATTATCATTATATATATAAATATCAAGCACTCAGCATTGTTTTTGAAAAGGGTGATGGGCAACCCCGAATTTTTATAAGCAAGCAAACGAAACAAAACCCATCATAATCTTTATCATAAAGGGGGGATGGCAGTTTTTCAAGAAATTTCTGTTTCAAAAAAAGTTCCCCCTCCGTCCCCTCCCCATCCTGACCTGATACCACGTGTCTGATTATAACTAAAGCAATGTAACTTACCATTGAAGTCCCGGGTTGCATTGATACTGTCTTCCGTTGATTTGCTCAGGTTCCGTCATTATCGGTTTCAGCACAGGCAGGGGAGAATAGGGGATATCTTCTACATGTAATATAAAAGAGGGCAATGCTTAAAAATTATTAAAAACGGTAAAGAGCGCAAGCATACCGGTAGTCATGATAGCTGAATACGCGGATCTAGGGGGGGGGGGGTGTCAGGGAGAAACAATAACCCCCCCCCCCCAACATTGATCAACTCATGAGCTTGTGCAAGTAAAATTTAGATGTATTACTTCTAAATCATAAATTCTAATAAACATGATCAATACCAATTCCAAGAGTATCTTTTTAATTTGAAAATAAGTGTAAAAAATAAAAAAGGATTGATTGTTGAACTAGCAAGACTGTTAAACGCAAAAAGAAATCATCAAACGACAAAATAGGGAGACCCAAAAATAGTGCATACGTATTTGAATTTTTCATACCTTTTGATTTCACCAGGATTTAAATCGAAGACAAATTTCCAGGCGGGAACCTGTTCTTGTAAACCTTGCATGATTTTTTAACGTCCGCTGCTCTCGAGGACTGCTCAGAACAATGCGTGGTCCTTGGTCTTGGTCACGTGGACAGTGAGTCGGCCGTGCAGTGAGCGATCATCATGGTCACGCTTGTAGGACAATCATTACCATTGACCACAGAGCCAAAGGATTTTAGCCAGGTGTCAAACATATCAAAGTCATCAACAATTACGAACTATCATAAATTGAAACGGGTAAACGTATATAAAATGGTTTATAGGATACATTTGCACGGAGTTGTGATTTTGTAAACTTTTAATGATAAAATGTAACCATGGTAACTGGAGTACAGTTTTCAGTGATCTCATATACAGCATGGCTCATTAAATTTGTTTCGTTAGATAGTCAGAAATTTACACGTACGGTATTAGGTCAAGAAAGTGTAAAAAAAAAAAAAAAAAAAAAGAAGTATATTTTTATAATTTTTACATAAGATTTGTACAATAATACATTAATGTATATAATGTACCATTGAGTATGCGATTCATTGCCAATCAAACACCGGCATTTTCCAACAAAAGCAAATGCAGAAAGGGATAAAATAAGTACATGTAAATTAACTATTTGATTTATAGAATGGTGCATTTATAAAAACAAGTATATAATTATATAATTACAATCGAGCAAATGGATGTTTTATGCCCATGCACCTCATAAATGCGCGGATCCAGAAAATTTTTCCAGGGGGGGGGGGTCCGAAAGATAATTGTGTTTGCCAGGGGGGTTCCGAGCCATATTTGCGATAATTTTACTATGTAAATTTAATAAATTTTCATTTTTCAGGGGGGGGGGGGGGTCGGGTCCCCCCTGACCCCCCTCTAGATCCGCGCATGTCATGCATGTACAGATGTCTAGTACAGTTATCAATTTTCTAAATAAATCTAATTCATTTTGCGTAGAAATTACAAAATTCCATGTATTTATTCATTGGTGTTTAACAATTACCTCACCGTATCAAAATGGTTTTAATAAATCACTCTTGAAGTCATTTACGCTGTGAGAATGTTTGAATGCAATGTTAAATGTTTAATGTACATGCACATGTAATAAATCAAAACAAAAAAATATAAGTAACCAATTAATTTATTATAGGGTTTTAATTCCCATATACGTCGTTCAAGAATTTTTGTTGGTGCTTTTTTCGGTTGCCTCGAATTAGAATGACGCAACGTTATTGGATAAAACTCGGCACGTGGTTGCCGTCTATATTTCAGTAGACAAAATTTTGGTCTTCGTCGAAATAAAACACTTGTTAGGTTTTTAAGTGTGCGTATGTTCATCCCAACCGAAGATGTCGCAGAAACGTGGACTTTCAGATTATTGAAACATGCTCCGTATTTTTGTACTATAATTACATTTACATAATATGTACATTTGTTTTTACTTTGGATGAGGTTTATCTCTGCTATTTCATCAGAAATATGACTGTGTTTCATATATCCATTTACATAAACGAAAAGCTATCTAACGAGGTGTTTCAATTTATCAAGTATGAAAAAAGAAGCTCAGTGATGGAAATTCCTTTCTTTCTTTTCTTTCCAAAGTTGCTTTTCACGACGCACAAAATCTTGCGTGAGTTTTGGGATGCTAAGTCGTATTTTCGAACATATATACTGTACAAATATTCGATTATTATATTCGATTCCAAAACATTCCTCAGACATTTTACTTAACTGCGGTTTATACGATACATTTGGAACACATTTGTGGCCACATTCAGTCACTTCCTTCCGAGTACAACCTGTGGTAAAGGCTTCATAAGGTACATGGATGCATCATTAGGGTGCATTTTGGGTATCATTGGGGTTCATTATAATATTAAAGGATATTAAAGGGATTTGACATCATATAGGTTCATTGGGGCTGATTTGAGTACAACTTGAGTTTTTGTTGAGCTACTTGGGTACTACTGAGGTTCATTAGGATATTAACTGGGTTCATTAGTTATAAAAGGTCATCTCATGAGTCCATTAGAGTATCAATGGGGGTTATTGCGTATCATCAAATTTCATTGCAATTAGGGGATCTGGGTGGTATCATTGGAAGTCATTTGGCATCTTTGAAGTTCATCGAGTACAATTGGGTTTCGTTGTGGTATTATTTGAGTTCATTAGTTAGATAAGGTCGTTATAGAGGTTTATTGAAGTATAATAAGGGTTCGTTTTGGTATCATTCGGGTTCAGTTTGATAACATTACGGTTCAGTGAGTTATATGGGTACCATTGGGGTCCAATGAGATATTGATGGGGTTCATTACTTACATTTGGGAATAAATTTAGGTACTTTAAAGTTCACTGGCGGTATCAGTGAATTCATTTAATGGGTTCACTGGGGTAAAACAACAACAACAACACTGTAGCCATAACAATGATTGATTTAAAATATTTTAATATAAGCTTTTTAAAATGTTTATATATCATGTACATTTCACCAAAATTCCACGACCGTATTTACCCCTTTTATTTGCCAATTAACATACTGGTACTTTTGCATTGCACATTTCATCATGGATATATCAAACTCTTGAAATCCGTTACAATTTGTCCTCAGATCCGCTTTTATTAAATGGTTAAATATCCATCATTCTGTAATCTCTGTTACCATGACAATGGGTTGCATAGTAACAATTCTAAAAAAAAATTAGGGAAGAAAAAGGAATGAGATGACAAAGAACAACACATTGAAAAATTTGACGGTTGTTTTTAATTGTTATAATTATAGCTACATGCATAAATAATGTTTAACCTGAAAATATATCAAGACAACAAAGGAAAGTAAACAAGTACAAACACATATACACGGGTATTCTATTTGTAATGTAATGATTCTGTCATACAAACCCAACAAGTATAACCTCTCACAACAAATCTTTAATCAGGGCTGCTGTAAATTTACCAATGGTTGTGTGTAAAAAAATATGTCAATCAAAAATATGTCAATCAAATAGAATGAAAACACTTAATTTTATTCAAATAAACATATATGTATGAAGTCTCTTGAGTAGAAACAAACATTCAACCTTCAGTTAAAAAAAAAAAAGAAGGTTCTTTTCACTTTTACAACCTCATCAACTTTCACTTACTCAAGTTTTTTGCTTTATCAAAACAATAGCAGTATTCCTTGTAACAAAACTGTGAGGTAATTAAGAACAAATATCATTTATCAAATATCACTAAAACAATTCATGCAACATAAACACTACAGTCTGATAATAATTTCTTACATTTTTTAATCTTAATTAAATTATTAATATTAATCTTTGTCAGAATTTTACAATTACATACTTACAAACAATGTATGTATGTTTGTTTAATCACAAATTATGATCTTATGAAAAAAATATCTTGTTAACTTTAAATACACATACACATGTGGTATAAAATTACAATTTCAACTGATATTGATACCAAGATAAAAATTCAAAAGAATTCGAAACAAATTTAAAATAAACATCTCAGTCTGTAATCCCAAATTAGCTTTTCCCTCCAGTAAAAGATTTAAACTTTGAGTGATTTCTTGACAAAGCATTTACTTTCAGCTTGTTAAAAAGTATAAAAGTATAAATCTGAGCAACAAACATACTAAGTACAAGTATTTCTAAGAATCCCGGCCATGTACTTCAATCTCTTTACTACAATGGGCATTCCAAGACCTAATAGAATAAAAGGTAAATGAAAGGTCAAGGTCACAACACTGATCAAAGTTGAAGGTCATGTCTCTGCAAAAAAAAAAGCTTTAATAGCTAGATCTTCAATATAAAAAAAAAGTTTGAAAAGGTACGTTTTTGCTTCTGAATCAGCTTCAAAAAAGCACACTAAAATGACAAATACATGTAGGTATTGTTTTGAAAAAAAATTTAAAAATCAATGATTAAGCACCAAGATAATAAAAGAATTTACAGATGGAATAAGCATTATATTCTTGTAACAACCCACAGTGTATATACATTGATAAGTAGTGAATAAAAAATAAAACATCCACATTTTCTTTTCACAAGGACATATCAATTGCACATGTTATTTGCATTTTCGTAAAAAAAAATAAGATAAAGCATAAACCAAATAAATATACAACAACAAAATGTATAAATTTATAACCATTAACTTTTATTTTGAAAAAAAAATGAAGCCTTATTCACAAGGGATTTTATTTGCAAGCAATGAACTACCTGAATTTAAACAGACAAACTTGATATAACAGATTTAAGGTGGTATAGGACATCTGTCGATATTAATGTGAATTTAAGTACATTAAAAATTAAAATACTTTCATTTAAAATTTTTAAATTTTTCTTTTACATTTAACCAATAAATATTTGTTGGAAAGGTAACAACTTTAAAATCCCCAGCGGGATTCGAACACAGAATTACAGATTCATAGAAAACCCTCTAAACCCACTGCGCTACGCTGTTAGGTGACAACTTTGGGAAAGAAACCATTTATAAAATTACACTTCATTTTATTGTTTATTTTGATAAAAAGTATGTCACCACTATCAGTATCATAAGTACAGTTAGTATTTTTAAGTCCCTGATAAAGCAGGGTATGTTGTGTTCATTCATTGGCTTGCTAATTTTCTCTTTGAAAAAAATTATCAAAAATGACAGAATATAAAGTCAAACATTATGATATTGAACTCAGTGAGGTAAAAAAAAAAAACTTCTAGATGTCTGACGACTTGAAAAATTAAGGTTAAAATGCATAAGGAAACACTGGTTGGGATTTTAAACTCACTTCGACATATGATAGCATTATTTGAAGATACATGTATTAAGTTCAATTACATATAGCTTTTTTTAAACATACATGTTCACCTCTTTTTTGTAGAAAACTTGACAAAAATCTATAAGGCACAATTCAAACCAAGCTTGAGGTCAAGTTTTGTTCATCTACAACTGTCTTAATCAAAATTTGATACACGGAATATAAAAAATAATAATGTAGGAAAATTAGGAGATTCTTTGCTTGTTCAAATTACTGCTCATAGACACTAAATGAATATGAACATTTGATGTAAAATGAAAAAATAATAAGGATAATAAAAATAAACAAGGATGTCAATGACTAAAAATATCAATAAATGCTTTTTTTTTTTTTTGGCAAGCCACAACTAAGATAACTTGACGTAATATAAAAATATGATAAAAGTAACATGATAGTATACAATGTATATTAACCTGTATAATCATAATGTCAACAAAAATAGGATAAGAACAAAATACCTGTACATGTATTACAAATAGATTTGGGTTAGTGGTATTGCATTGACATTTACAGCCTCATAAACACATATACAACCTAAACACAATGTAAATTGGATACAGATAATGCTAAATATTAAAAAAAAAAATCAACAACTTAAAAACTACATCAAGATTTTTTTCTCTGAGCATTTCTGATTTTAGTGAGTGTTTAAAAAAAATTTTTTTATTTCAAATAAAATGAGGTTTATTCGAATGAGGATGGACCTCAAATCGAGGTGAAATTGGTTCCAGTTAGATGTGAATACACGGTATCATAGAAAGACTATGTTGGGTAGGTACAGGATGTGAATAAAATCTATTAGTATTGTACTGGAAACATGCATATGGTTTGTAACGAAAATATAAAGCTTGCATCATCAACTATCAGCTGGACTCATTTGATGGCACTGAATCAAACCAAAAACAGATCTTGCCACTGACTGAAAGTTGCTCATCACAGAAAACAAACTTCAAAGGAATATGCTACCTTTAGGACTGAAGACATGTTTAATCTCTTGGACATTTTCAAAAATGTTAATTATTAATTCAAAAAATAAAAAGTCAATAATTAACAATATGATTTTCTTTTAAAATGCCTGAAACATTATTTATGAGTAACAATAACCACGAGGCATATTTCAATATGAAAACCTCCTAAAAATACGGCAAACAGGTCTGAGACTGGTTAGAGAACATAATCACCATCAGAAGGCAAGTACATGTGTAACTTACAAGTACATGTGTGACTTACAAGTTCATGTACCTTTATAACTTACAAGTACATGTATAACTTACAAGTACATGTATAACTTACAAGTACATGTATGATCTATAAGTACATGTGTGACTTACAAGTACATGTTTTCATGTACACACAGCTTTTGAGTATTGTTTATGGAGAAGGAAGAATGGACATCTCTACACAACGTTGTTATCCGCGGCCTCCGGCGAAGCAGATTTACGATGCACCAGTTCCATGCTGCCGTAGTCATTGGTTTTGTAGCGCTGGCTCTCGTCCTCGATGATCCTCTCTATGTCCTCCTCCCCCACCGTCTCGCCCTTGGCTCGCAGTAGCTCGGTCTTGATGATGATCTCATTACTCATGTACGCTTCCCGCCTGATGTGCAGCTTGAGTTTGGCGGGGACATCCGGTATTAACCAGGCGATCAGGCCCGTGATCACGACGATCACATTCTGTCAACAACAAAAGTCTGTATCACTCTCAAACATCTATCACAAACTCAGGAAACAATTCATAACGGTACAATTGTTATATGGCCGAAATATCATTGTTAAATAATGAAATAAACCATCATATCATTTTGATGAAAAAAATTTAGACAGTGGGGCTACAATGTGTATTTTTTTTTTAAACTTAATACGCTGATTTGCACAGTTTGACAAGATTAGAGGGGACTAAAATCAACAAAAATCACAATTGATGCAAATTTCTTTATAAATTATCACATTTAACAGTGTGTCAGCTATTAAAGTTCTTTTTTAATTTCCTCTCCAACCCAATTATCTCCAGTCATGTTACATGCATCAGATAGAGCGACTTACCTCAAACACCACGACAAAGGCAAACCGCGCGGCCAGGACGTGCCAGTACATCGGCGAGTATTCATAGGGATCGCCGCTGTCCGGGGGATTACGGAAATCTCTGTACCTGCAAGACCGCAAACCAGAAATTAAAACTTCTTTTCACAATTTTTTTTAAAGTCAGAGTTTTAATGTTTTGTGACTTGTTAGTCATCTTTAAGAAAATTCACACATGTTTGTACGACATTGCTGGGATGAGCAACGACGACAATGATCAATCAAGGGATGTATTTGTTCTGATGTTCTACCATAAAAACTATCGCTCTCCTAAATGAAAATGGATTAATCAAGGGATGTATTTATTCTGATGTTCTACCATAAAAACTATCGCTCTCCTTAATGAAAATGGATTAAAAAATTTATCATAAGTTACAAGAATAATACCGATATTAACACATATACAAAGGGGAAACGACTAAGCTGTCCAAATAACCAAACATTTTCCCTCTTTGCTAGTTTATGTAAATTTCTTTGTTTTTTTCTTCCTAGTCTCCTCTGTCTTTGCATTCTCTAACAGACACAGATCTGAGATCAGTATTAACGACTTACCGACAAGACTCCACACTGTCGCTGCCCTCAAACACAGGTCTGTGGAACTCGTCGAAGTCGGAGGTGTTGAACACGGCCAGGGTCTGGTTGACGTAGCCCTTCAGGGTCCCGTCGGGGCTGTAGGACATCGTGTACACCAGGCGCGGAATGAAGTCTGAGGTCAGGGCTATGATGAAGGCCTGCCAAATCAAGCAGTGTTCAGTGTGGATGTAAAACAATAGCTGGAGTCAAAGACTCCATATCTACATTTACTATGCAGTGACAATTGGCACATAAAGCTCAAGGAGGCAATATTTCTTTTCAAAGAAAAGTTGCATATGGTAACTCTCTTAAAAGGATAATGTGCCAAAGTAAGCAAATAAATACTGTAAACATATTACATATGACTGTGTATTCTTTTTAGCGCTTTTGGCTGAATGCGGCTTCCGCTTAATTGAGTACCTTGCTAAATGCCATGCATACACAGTTAAACTTTGATATCTCGAACACTAACATTTCGAGTACAATGGATATGTCGAAGTGATTTGTAAATCCCAACCACTTATTTTTTAAGTATTTTACCCTCGATATCTCAAATACTCGGATATCTCGAAGTTTTTAAACACTCCCATCTAGTTCGAGATAACGAATAAAATCTCAGGAATGATGGCTTTTTACACAGTAGACATAAGCACTTAATAATTCTGATAGAGCTTACATTGGAGATGATGGCTATCCTAGAGATTCCATACAGAACACTGTACCACACGCCTGCAAACACAAAATTTAAAGTTATCCTCGTTATTCATGTTGAAAATCCCAAAGAATAAAGATCATAAAATGCTGAATCAAGATTTCAAAAATGTAATTTTGAAAAGAAAAAAATTTACTTAAGGAAAAGTTCATGATTTAATCCTCTTAATTATAACTTCATATAAACATCATTTCATACTAATGAATGACTCTTTTCTATGTGCACTTTACCTATATCTGGGACTCTCTCAGCCATGGGTCTGCGAAGTTCGGTGGTGAACTTGACAGCATCAAATCGGATCTCCAGGATGTTGTTAATGAGGGCAAAGAGAGGACCCAGGGGGAAGGCAGCCACAAACAGGGTCAGGAACCCAAACTGTAGGACTGAAAACACAAATAGGGTTGGAAACTTAATCTGTAGGACTAAAAACAAAAATAGGGTTAGGAACCCAAACTGTAGGACTGAAAACACAAATAGGGTTAGGAACCCAAACTGTAGGACTGAAAACACAACGCAGACTGTAGGACTGGAACACAGACTAAGAATGCAAACTATAAGGGTTTTACAACTTTACAGTCTGATTGCTCTATTCATAATAACATTAATTATCTCATTTTTGCATTGTTAATGTTTAGCAATTAACATTTCATCTTGATTCCATACTCAATGCATTTCTTACCAGAACAAAGAGCACATATATATATATATATATATATATATATATATATATATATATATATATATATAATTACATTAATGAAATGCATACAACCAATATATTGACCACTGACTTAGAGGTAACACATGAGATAAATAGTACATGTAGGTACATACTCATCTCCAGGTACTCGTAGAACAGAGAGGTGGTCTCGGCCGGCTGCAGTCTGTAGTCCTTCTCCCAGGGGAACCGGCTCATCTTCTGCTCCTTGGTCTCCGGCCAGATCCTCCTCTTGATCCACTTGATGACTTTTCTACAAACATTATCAAATGAAAATCTTTCACTAAGTTGACAATACATACACTCAAAAGAATCAAGTAATTTGCATAATATATAATTATAAAGAGGAACAGATAAAGTTAACATCACATTTAATTATTATTATCACTGAATAACAATTTCTATATTCAAGTCTTATGCAATAGTGGTAATCAATAGCCATTAAATAAAGAGCCTTACGGTATGAGGATCTCGACGATGTTATTGACGATCAGCTGTTTCCCTGTCATAATGATGGCCAGCTGGATACACAGCTCAATGAGGCAACCCCCGGCTTCACACTGTGTCAACAGAAACAATCAGATTAAAGACTTAAATCAAAAGTTGTCTCTTTAACTTTTAAAAATCTTTCATCAGATATTTTTTCATGTTTTTTTTTCTCTGTACAAAAAGAACAAGTCTTCATTGTTTAATTAAACAAATGCTCACCTCCTCTTGCCGACCTCCAAATAATGTAGCATATTTTCCAGGTCTCCCCACCATTCTGAAATGACAAAATGAACTTTGATACTTAAAAGACAAGAGATGTTTGTGAAACACTTATGTCCCCCTCCCTTGGACATACATTATAGGGTGCACAAGCCTTTATTATGATTATTATGATTATGGGCAGTATACATGTACATAGAAATAAATTGACCTTTTGAACTTAAAATCAATAGGGGTCATCTAACGGTACTATCTGAAATGCATCAACCTATCAAGTATGACATGTCTAAGCTAAAAAGTTTTAGCATTGTAGGTTTCTAGATATTCTTATGATAAATCTGTATACCAAATTTCATTTCAGTATGTACAACCTCTAGAAAAAAAACCCAACGGAAACTACAAATAATTGAAATTTTTCGAAGTCCAAGAGCATAACTCTGTCAAAAATTGCTTGATCATACCCAAAACCAAATCTGACCTAGATATTTTATAGACCGACCGACCGACAGACAGCAGAAAAGCAATACGCCCTCACTTCTTTGAAGGTCGGAATGAAAATTATGGATCTGAATTTCAATCAGTAGGATTGCTTTTTTATACAACAGATATCACTGTTTTTTATTTTTCAAAACAACTTGAAGCAAATTCATTTTGATAGTAAGTTTTGAATTTGGATGGTCCAATTGATTTGTGGTTGCACATTTACCTCCCTTTGAAGAATGCGATGTAGAGGATGGAGGAGTAGTAGTTGACAAACTGGAGGGAGAACAGTTTGAGGGTGATGCTGTCATCATACTCCTTCTGGGTACGCAGGCACTCCATGTCTGTCAGCCAGAAAGCCAGCCGGTTGTAGATCTACAGAGCAACACACACAAAGAACTAAATTATCTCAATGAACAGCTCTGCTATAACCTTAATTGTAAGTAATTAAAACTTCATTTAAAAGTACAGATTTGGTGACTTTAAAAGCAAAGTATGAATTAACTAAAGGCTATATCACCGTATGTATTGGTTGTACTTTAAAACATATGTAGAATTACAACAAAATGGTGAAATGAAACTACTGATGAAAAGGAGAGATTTTTACTTGTCTAATGAAATAATTGCCCTACAAACAGCTAACAACATGCCCTGTAAAAAAAAGCCAGTGTCAAAAGTTCAAAAATCTATAATCTCCTTTTGCATTGTAAAATAGGACACCCCCTGACAGACACTTACAAAGTTGAGTATGATGATGATGAGGAGATTGATGCAGGCCGCTGTAACCGTGGTGACCAGGCTGGCGTTCTGGTAGATGACCTCTGCAGTGGAGGCGATGAACGTGGAGTTAGTGACCGGCGTGTTCCGTGTGAGCACCTGGAGGGCGGCCAGCGTGGAGATGCGGTAAGCAATCACTCCCACCACTGCCACAATCGCCAGGAATGCCTACAAACAGCATACAGAACATCACAATAGACAATATAACAGTCAGAGACATATAGCCTACAATGGCACACAGAGATCATTAAAAGTTAAATCATTATGTATAAAATCTAGTAAAACTAAAAAAGAATTATTGTACCACAGTGCAAAAATTCTATAATTCTAGAATAGTGAGATTGATAGGAAGCTCAGTCCCTACATACATGTATATAGTCAGAATTATTTCAAATATATATAATAATTATAACACAAGCTGGTACATTGTAATACTGACTGTCTCTGAATAAAGTTAATTATGTTGATTCAAGTTGTTAAAATCAAACCTTTTAGTAATTGAAGTATTTAGCCCACCTACTCAACCGATTCATATTAATAATCAATTACTGGCAGGAAAGACTGTCAAGACTTACCAGAAACAACATGGCCGTCCAGGACATGAGGTAGATTGGGAAGCGTCTTCTCCAGAAAGGAAGATGGGGCTCTTTAATCTACAAAACATTTAATGTATATTCACAGTACAGATTTAAAATAACAGGATGTGTAAACTTTTTGTTTAAACCTTAACAATGTTTCACATCTTAGTCTAGGAATAAAAAATTCTTCCAAATAAGATTGTATTGTCAGTAGCAATTTATGTTATGATATCAAAAATGTGTTCAGTGAGAGGAAAAGACTAGTTAGACTTAGTCTAATAATTGAAAAAAATAGTAGTGAAATAAAAATAACTTTCATTTATTATAAAATCCATGGATCTCATCAACAAATCAGTGTTAAGTAATCTGTTTAACTACATATCTGTGATACACAAAGTCCTGAAGTACCTGTTTGTGTAATTAGCCTTAACCATGTGATGGGAGTGTACATGTAAATAGCCTTACCCCAGTGATGGGATGTTCCTTGTATGTGGTGATGTGCTCGAGTTTGGCCAGAAACTCTGGACGAGGAGGTTGCTGCAAATATGTCAACACTGATTATTGTCAAAATACCCCTGATTAATTATTGCTTGCCTTTTATACCAATTATCATAACTACAAATTCACAAATAGCTCATAAAGATACAAAAATTAAAAGTAACAAAAAAAAAATTAAATTAAAAATTATCAGAGAGCCATGGTACTTTACCTCCTCTGTGACAAAGTCAGTCAGGTCCCATTTGAACTGTAGAGCTGCTTCTTTCCTCTTCCAGAACTCCAGGAACAATGTACCTAGAGTGAGATACCAGAGGTTTTGAATAAAGTAAAAATCAAAGTACTGAGAGTACATTTAGGTATACACAGAGAATTTGTTGGCATGCCTTTAAAGCACTACAATTCAAAGATATAAGTAATAAATGCATGTGTTACAAAGTGACAGTGCCCAAAATAATTAAGTTTCAAATTCATTAGTTACATGATAATACAAGAGGCTGGACAAAAATTTCATCTAGCTCTTTGCATTATTTGCATTGTATGTGCTTAAAAATAAAGCTCAGTCTATAATTAATTACAGAATACATTTTTAAGAACAAAAAGGAGCATAATGGGAAAGCTCACCCCAGAATGACATGAAGATGGCGAAGAACACTGTGGCGTTGTTGTCAAAGATCCTGCTGGCGCGGGCGTGGGAGCAGGCGGCACTCAGCTTCCAGTAGGGACACTGGTAGTCACACAGGGGACACATCGTGAAGTTCTTACTCTCGTCGCAGACCTCATTACTACAAAGGAGAGCCAAACAACTCACTACAGGGGAATATACAGAAAATATCTGATATAATGTAGATGGTGAAATTTTTTTGGGCATAAAATTCTGTTGATTTATGTTTTAAGTGAAATATGGTTTTGCAGGGATTTAATTTCATTGATTCAACAATGTCCATGTTCTGGTGAAGAATGAAGACATTCAATTATTAATTATAATCCCCCAGATCAACTGATTACCTTCTATCATAACTTCAGTAAAATCTTATCCATCTATCTGATCAAAGATGTTGACTTACGCAGGGTAACTATTCCCCGATATTGCACAGCCATATATGAACACAATGAGGCCGACGATGGAGGCAGGAATCAGCATCTGCATGTAAAAACCCAGCCAGGCAAAGTAGATCGCTATCTTCTCACCAAAGTAGGCCCTGAAGTTAATATTATTAAAAGATTTTTTTTAACATATACATGTACATTTGATTACTAAAATGTACATCATATTTGAAAGTGCACTTTATAGTAAAGTTATTCTTTTCTACAAAATTAATCAGTGTGTACTACATATATCAAATCTCTTCCAAAATATTATACATTTCTGAATCAGAGTAATATCATTATAAATATTATTTTCATCATCTAAACAGTTGGTTATGGATGGCTGATTTACCCAGCATGCATTACAGACGTACCGGACATGGTCCAGCGGCTGGATCTTGAAGCAGTTCCTCCAGTTCGCCCAGTAATCAAACAGCAGCTTTCTGTCATTGTCAGCAGAACCAGGTTTCCAGTGACCCTACACACACACACACACACATGTTAAGTCAATGAGAGAAGTTTTCAACAAATTAAACGGACAAATGTAAGGGCATTTGCAACAATCAAATTTTCTGCCTAAGGCTTATATTGTCACATTTAAGCATCATTTTTTGGGGTTAGCATGTCCCAATTAAAGATATAACATTTATTTAAGTTCATTCTGCAAAGTGGAAGGAATTGTTACAATGTTCACAGCAACTTACTTCATGAAGAGGATAAGCATCCGAGTAGTGTCCATCAGCGATCATCTTGTTGATGCCTACAAAACACAACATTTTAATACATGGGAAGATTCACCACAGCACAGAATTGGGATGTAACATATAAAAAAAATTTTTTTGTTTTAAAAATTCTATACATTGATTCAGTTCTTATTTTATGACTACATGTAATTTCAGATAGATTCTATCAGCTATGCTGGACCTACCAAAGGAGTATGCCTTTTCTTTTGCCTTGCTGAAAGATTTACGACGTAAAATGAAGTTAACGATTCTACTCCTTGTTGCGTGGTCAAAATATTTCTCCCTGTCTTCAGGGATATCAAATCTACAAATAAACCAAAATAAAAACACATTCTTAATAAAATGTAATCATTATACTTAGGTTTTAAAAATATAATACAGTATTCAGCCTATAGCATATTGTCTTTTTTCATCACATTGTGTTTTTTATGAGGGTATGGGGGAGGGGTGGGGAAGGGGGGAAGTAAAATATGTATCTGATGAGTTACTATTTTCAAAAACTTGGGATGATGTTAACTGATAATATTCACTGTAGACCTCTGTAGGACCAATGTTTATCAAGGAATAACTCAACTGTTGTTTAGGGTCTACCTTGTTCTATTGCCAAAAACTTTGAAACACTCCCCTCTATAGTAATACAGATATCAAACCCCCTTTATACCAATACAGATATCAAACCTCCTCTACACTAATACAGATATCAAACCCCCTTTACACTAATACAGATATCAAACCTCCTCTACACTAATGCATATATCAAACCCCCTCTACACTAATACAGATATCAAACCCCCTCTACACTAATACAGATATCAAACCTCCTCTACACTAATCCAAATATCAAACCCCCTCTACACTAATACAGATATCAAACCCTCTCTACACTAATACATATATCAAACCCCCTCTACACTAAATTAAATACAGATATCAAACCTCCTCTACACTAATACAGATATCAAACCTCTACACTAATACAGATATCAAACCCCCTCTACACTAAAACAGATATCAAACCTCCCCTACACTAATACAAATATCAAACCTCCTCTACACTAATACAAATATCAAACCTCCTCTATACTTACAGATATTGAACCTCTTACAGGTATACCTTGTCTCTACTGTAGGCCTAGTTGAATTACAGATATCAAATCTACTAAACATTTTCAGATACTGAACCCCCTCTACACTTTTAGATACTGAACCCCCTCTGCACTTACAGATATTGAACCCCCTCTACACTTACAGATATTGAACCCCCTCTACACTTTCGATACTGAACCCCTCTACACTTTTAGATATTGCACCCCCTCTACACTTACACATTTTGAACCTCTTTATCACTTACAGATATTCCTTGTCTCTACTGTAGGCCACGTTGAACCTCCTATTGATAGGTTTGACCACCTCCTGGTCTAGTTGGAAGGGGGTGAACAGTTTCTTGGTGATGTTGGTCATCGTGTCCCACAGTCGGGTACTGACGGCCTTCACCGGGGTCTACAATACAGACACCTTGTACCATTTATATCATACCTTGACCTATAGAACAGCTCAGGTGGGAGATTCTTTGTAATCCAATACACAAGAAAAAGTTTCATTTGTGTCTAGAACAAACCAACATCTACCTTTTTATTTGATAAATAAATGTAATTGTATTATTTAGAGTTATATTTGAATATTTTGTATACATGCAAGACAATGAAGTATATTTGTTGGAAAGAATCTGCCTTATAAAGGAAAAAGATACCAAATATAGATAGGTGACTATAAACATTTATGTATCCATTCTTGCTAATTTTAAAAAACAATTTTGAAAATATGAAAATTGTCAAAGATCAGTTGAAAATAAATAGGTCAATCAGGTGAAAATGAAATAATAAAATAAAATAGAAACTCAGGCAGGAACAAAAGCAAAAGAAAGGGGACTTGGAAAAGAGTACCATTTGTATAATGATGCAATAATTTAAAGTTAAATCTTTCAAACTTATTACAAATGTCCTATCAAATAATCACATGTGAAATGAGTACTCTAAAAAAGCAATGAAATTGAAAACTGTACAAAATACATGAAAATTTTCAATCAACTTCTGCAACAATATCACAATTATCTTATCAATTCTCCAGAACATAAGAGCTAGACTAGAATGACAGTCTTCTACATTATGCACACTGAGCTTATGTCATTGTTACTGCAGAAAAATTCATTACACAAAATAGCATGTAACATACTTCCTGAAACAATTTTAACACTCTTAAACATCTGTTATATAATATATTCAATTACGTTTTTTTATCTTTGTTTTGGTAATCAATGCACTGAAATATCCATTTATCAACATTTCTGAACAGACGCTGCAAACAGAGAAGATGTTTGACCCTTTGTGCTACAGTCAATCATGATAGTATATTTAGTTTTTAGAAACACTACAAGGCCTTTAGTTTTTGTAAGAGTTGTTCTCCTTGGCTGCCATGCTAGGATACTCCTTTCAACTTTGTTTGTAAAATCAAAATCTCTTCCAGACCAATCTACATTTGCCACAGCCTTAACTCTGTGAAGCTGTAATCAGAAAAATGACCTTGTGCCATACATACATGTACTGTATCATAATAATCACCCCAACATTATGACAGCCAAGGTAAGAACTCTTTCAAATCAAGTTTCAAATTGACAGCTTTAAAATTTTAAATATTCTGACTAAAGCTGTTTTTCTAATTGGTCAGTAAACCGTTTGTGTAGCAGTGTACTATATGCACTGCAGTTATCTATCTTCTACCAAGCTCCATATTTGCTTGCTTCCAATTCCAGCTATATATGCAACAGGTAACTACATGTAATTTGTGAAAAATGTAAGGACAGGCACATTCTCACGACATTTGCTCACTACAACTTTACATATCTTATACACCATTGAAAAATATATTTATCTTTATTTCCTAAAAATTCAAATCAGGTAGATACTTGTCATTTTATTTTTGTTATTTGGTAAAAACCACTTACGACTCAAGTGCTTCAACTGCATGCTTTTAAGAAGCATAATAACTATCAACATGTAATACATGTGATAACATGCTTTTAAAAAATCAAGACACCCAGAAAATTTTTTTAAAAATCAAAATAAATTTGTTTAGAATTAAGCAATGTTTTAAGAGTTGATATTAAATCATTTAAACCATTTAAACCATTTAAACTCGATTCTTATACATAAAAAAAAAAATTTCAAAATATATTTCACCCATTTAATTATTGCAAAATAAATTGACTGCCTGAACTCACATATTAAAGAACATTTTGAAATATATTTTACACATATAATTATAGTAAAATAAATTGACTGTATGAACATCAAGATTACTGAAACAAACAAACAGACACACAGACAAACAAACAAGACACAGACATGCTGTAACTGTAGGCATTCACAGCAACCCCAAAAATAGGCGACGAGACAACAACGCTAACGGAAATTCCAAATCGTGAAGGATGTGTCATACCACCGGTCGGCGATGAAAGCCTCCTCCCTCCATCTTTATGAAGATTTTCTGAGCAGGGTCAAGAATATATACATTATACTGAGTATGTGGATTGCTTGTGATCATTCTAGATAGTTTATAGACTAATGATGAAATATTACTCTAATGTAACAATAATTCCTCTGTTCATTTAATATAAATGGTATTCTCTAAAAAAAAAAAAAAATGTTTGTATCTTCAATATATAGAACAAGAGGCCCAGGGGCCACATCGCTCACCTGAGCAACAATAGCCTTAACTCTGATCAAATTATCATAACAGTAACAAAATCAAAATATCTTGACAACTAAGTACGGTAGATCTTGCTAAAAATATTTAAAACATCTGCCGATTTTTATCCACATATTTTTATGGTAAATACCAAGCCCCTTTTGTTGTATCTGTAAGAAGATTTTTCTCTATTCCTATATACCCCCCCCCCCACTTTGTGGCCCCACGCTATCCCAGGGGACCATGATTTAAACAAACCTGAATCTGCACTATCTGAGGATGCTTCCACTCAGATTGGAGCATTTTTGAGAAGATTTAAAAAAAAAGATTTTCTCTATATATTCCTATGTAAAAATTCACCCCCCCCCCATTGTGGCCCCACCCTACTTCCGGGGACCATGATTTGAACAAACTTGAATCTACACTACCTTAGGATGCATCCATACAAGTTACAGCTTTCCTGGCCTAATAGTTTTTGAGAAGAAGATTTTTTAAGATTTTCTCTATATATTCCTATGTAAAAATTCATCCCCCCCATTGGGGCCCCATCCTAACCCCTGGGAGCATGATTGGAAAAAACTTGAATCTTCACTATCTGAGAATGCTTCCACTCCAATATGAGCTTTTCTGGCCTAATAGTTTTTGAGAAGAAGATTTTTTAAGATTTTCTCTATATATTCCTATGTAAAAATTCATCCCCCCATTGTGGCTCCACCCTACCCCCGGGGACCATGATTTGAACAAACTTGAATCTACACTACCTGATGATGCTTCCATACAAGTTACAGCTTTCCTGGCCTAATAGTTTTATAGAAGAAGATTTTTAAAGATTTTCTCTATATATTCCTATGTAAAAATTCATCCCCCCCCCCATTGGGGCCCCATCCTTACCCCGGGGAGCATGATTGAAACAAACTTGAATCTTCACTATCTGAGAATGCTTCCACTCCAATTTGAGCTTTTCTGGCCTAATAGTTTTTGAGAAGAAGATTTTTTAAGATTTTCTCTATATATTCCTATGTAAAAATTCATCCCCCCATTGTGGCCCCACCCTACCCCCGGGGACCATGATTTAAACAAATTTGAATCTACACTACCTGAGGATGCTTCCATACAAGTTACAGCTTTTCTGGCCTAATAGTTTTTGAGAAGAAGATTTTTGAAACATACCTACAATTTTTTAATAATTCTAAATTATCTCCCCTTTAAAGAGGGCGTGACCCTTCATTTGAACAAACTTGAATCCCCTTCACCCAGTTATGCTTTGTGCCAAGTTTGGTTGAAATCTGCCCAGTGGTTCTGGAGAAGAAGATGAAAATGTGAAAAGTTTACAACGCCAACGCCAACGCCGACGCCGACAACGCCAACGACGACAGACAACGGACAAATTTTGATCAGAAAAGCTCACTTGAGCTTTCAGCTCAGGTGAGCTAAAAAAGGTTGAGGTTTACGACAAATAAATTCATCTAATACTAGTATATGTATAAACGGATAAACTCATCCTTTTCCAATGCATTTATCTATGGATAAATTCCTTTAATACATGTACATGCACTCACAGATAGACTTATCCAACACCTGGATATAATATGGATGTTCTCATCAAATACATAATTGATGGATAATTCCATCCATTCATGGATAATTCATCTATACATGGACACGATGAACTTATCTGATACAAGTTCTAACAATAAACTTATCCAGTGAATGTACTAAATATGGATAAAATAATCCTATACCTGCATTCCTGGATGAACTAATGTAATACATTATATAAATAGTGCCTGTTTGGGAGGGTAACAGTTGAAATTGACACCCCAAGAAAAACAATTGTCAATCGACGCGAAGCGGAGGTTGACAATGGTTTTCGAGGGGTGTCAATTTCAACTGTTACCCTCCCAAATAGGCACTATTTATTTTATTATACTGAATGTCATAATTTTAGAGAAAATTTTACTGCGTTTATGTAGAAATGACGTGAATTTAACGGCGAACCGTACGTGCATAATTTACGCGCATGTAACAATACGTTTTATCGGCCCGTTGCCAAGCGTGTTGCTAACGCTGAGGGTAAGAGAACGGATTGTCAACTGTGTCTAAACCAATCAGATTTCAGTATTTAACATGAAAGTATAATAATGGTTATAGTTCTTTTCATACTACCCTAAATCATACATACACATTATCATCCCAGTTTGATTATACTTTGATCACCTCTAAAATCTTAACCTTTTATTCTCAATTGATTACACAAAACAACAAAAAGCAAGTCTACTATAAACAGAAATTGAAAGAAGCACACCTCTAAATAAAGATTATAATATCAAATATCAGATCTAATGGTTGGTTATCTGATTCAAAGTAGAACTTGTCTTATATGCAGTATTTAAAATTAATGAAAGTCAATTTATGAGTCAATTCTCATAATCATTTAGCATATATTTCTGATAGATGTAATTATTCCTTTTTTTAAATTAAAAAAAGTGCAAGGGTTCTTATCAAAATGATGCATGTACATTACACTGGTCAAATAAAAGCAACAAAAAAAATTATGAGGTTAAAAGCACACAATTAAAAAAAAAAATTCGCATCAAAATACTTCAGAATGTCAGCTGTGAAAAGGTTGGTTATGTACTTTGAAGAAACACCCCACACTTTGTGTCTTCTGGTTAAAATTTCCTTAAATTACTTACATCAAGATCAGGACCTTGAAAGCATTTGTTTTTAAGCTAAAAGTAAATTTAAGTCAAGTCAAGACAAAAATTCACAATTTTTTTCCATGACTTCTTATCAAAATACCAGAGAGATTTCATTTTCACAGAATGATTAACTTTTTCATTCACATAACTAGCGGTGGCTTTTGAAGAATTTCTATTTATTTAAACTCTGATTTCTTAACGCTTTCAAAAAGATTCTGTACCGGCATCATTTTTATCTTTGTAAGTGGTCAATGAACATTGTAAAGTTAACTCTAAAACAACTTTAAATTGCAAACAATAAAAATTCTGATAACTCTTTGAATATTTCTTGCTACTAATCAAACCTTTAATGTCTCTATCATATTTTGTTCAAAATTATCTACTATAATGGCACAGTTGGGAAAATTGAACCAGTTAGTCACTCATCGTTGGAAACCCACGGTTGATTATGCATCGTTCCTCTCTCCATCACCCGTGGGTCCCTTTAAACTTTGATGCTCGTATTGAAGCACGCAAGTTGATTGGTGGCTCATATTACACCCTGAGTAAATTGGTCCAATCAACAAGTCGCTTTAAACGCTCGTTAGTTACAGTATTCAAATGGCAATCGCAGAACGATTTGTGTTGATAGCAAGGCTACAGTAATGCAACCTTTAAAAATTGAAGAGTTCCATTATTGTAACGACTAATTTGATTGAATGATATTTATGAATATTTGGTCATTAAAACGAGCATCGAAGTTTAAAGGGACCCACGGGTGATGGAGAGAGGAACGACGCGTAATCAACCCTTGGTTTCCGACGATGTTAGCCACTGAAAAATTGCAAAATAAAGTTGCAATGAATAAAAGTTGGTTTTACAGTATGTGTACCCATGTAGAAATTTCATCAAACACTGACACCCTTCCCACCCTTATGTTTGAGAACTGGCCAAATCTAAAAACCCCTTAACCATTACAAAATTGTCAGCTTAGAAAACCGCCTAGCCATTTTTAAAGACCTGTTGTGCATGTTCTATATCGCTACCATTACATTTACCTATTCTACAAAATTAAACCTCACAATCAATGTTATTGGTTTAGAATCTTAAGCCAATGAGCACAGGAAGAAAGAAGCAGAGTTCATATTTCAGCCAATGTACGATTCCAAGTATGACCATTGAGATCAGATGAAGACAAACACTACATTGCAACGTTAAATGAGAGAGCGCTAGGGAGGGCATGAAACACAGTGAGACAAACAAGTACCTCAAGCTTGGCATACTTCTGCTGAATCTTGTCCAAGTCCAGACTCTGTCGATCATAGCAAGAAAACATGGTAAATATTACAGACAGGCATTCTGGAGGTACTAGCTGTGTAAACAAGTGGGGGACAGAATGACGGACAGAGATAAAACTTGCAGCCCCCCCCCCCCCCCCGGTTTCACCGGTAGGAGACTAGTAATAAGAGCTGATACATGTCCGAGTTTTCTCCTGGTAAGTCTTTGGAGGTTTATTTTTAAATGATACCTGTCCAATACCCTTTCCTGTTTTTGAAACAAATCAATTTCAAATAAAAATGTTTTGAGAGACGAAATGATGACTCCGATATAGGAGTGCAGATTTTCTTGATAATCCCAGATACCTTTAAATTTGACGAGCTGAACAATGTCTTGTAACATTTCCTACCGTCCTTTCCCTCCTGATCAAGACAATATTTGTCAATGACCAACTCACTCCTACCCCATCTGCACAATCCCTACCCCCTATTTTTGGTTAGTTAAAGCTAATACAAATCATAAGTAAAGAAAACTTAATTGATGTTAAAATGAGTAGTTTGCCCTTGCCAATGAATTTTCTTTTCCGAGAAGGTTTATCCATACTTACGACACGGTCAGTAGACAAGTTAAAGCAATGCAGTTAATGAAATTACGCCCGTACCCTACATTATGTGAGAAAAAATTATCTGGGGGTCACCTTTGCAATTAGAAAAGCTATTCTATTCATTTGATTATAAATAACATTTTTATACAAATAACAACACAAAATATTCAACAAATTTAGTGCCTGTTATAACTTTGCCACTGATTATAAACTGATATAAAATAAAAATATTAAAATTTTTACTTCATGCACAATAAACATAAATTAAGCTATTATAATATGTGTATGTGTTGCATTAGTCTGTTGATAATTATATATTTATTATATTATGCGGCAGTACCCACCTTTTTGACAGGCATGCGCACTTTGAGGATTTCAGCGTAACGGGTCAGAACTTCATAAGGGGCATGGACCTTCAGGAAATGGACCTCCTCCCCTTCTTTCTGTAAATTTTAAAATTTAAATGTCAAGAAGCATTGCTATAAAACAAGTGATCAAACAAACAAGTAAAATAAACAAAAAAGAATTCTCCAATGAAAATTTGTCTTGTTTTTTGCATGATTATTTACGAGGGTAATACACATACAGTATGCAGTTGGATCTATAAAATAAATAAACATAACAAAATATTTAAAACTGAATCCCAACAAAATTTTTGCGTTTGTAGTACAGTATAATCTAAAACAATTACAATTGGCATTTGTTTTTCAGAATAAAACTTCAGCTGTAAGCCCGCGAGTATATAACTTACTTCATCTTTCTCCAGTTTCAGCCCTTCCTGTTCCAGGTTTTCCTCAAACACCGCTCTGGCCTCCTGGGAGTGAGCCAGTTTCTCCGGCTTTCCCTCCGTGCTCCAGGCCAGGATGTAGTCGATCCTTTTCTTACCATCCTTGAAAAACATGTTACGGCCCTACAAACGTATATTAAACTGCCATTACACATCCACATGAAAGAGCAAATGAAAGAACTATTTTTTGAATGACCTTGAAAGAAATGTGTGATCAGTAACATTTTATTACACATAGTAGGTATAAACCACACTTTGAGTTCCCTTATAAACTTATTATCTAGAACTAAATTTAGTGTCTTTCACGGTATAATAAATGAAATCTTTATTTTTAAACACTATGTTAAAACTTTTATGCTTCTTTGCATTGCTCAAACTGTAACAGTTCTCCAAAAAGTGGATAATAAATCTTGTAATAATGGACCATGAATTGTTACCGTTTGAAATCCTTAAAGGAGTATAAAACCATACATGTTAACCTCCAGTGATGAAAAATAGGTAGATTTTGAACCGAAAAGCGGTAGCATTGCGCGCGGCCGTTTTCGCGTATATTTCAAAGCACATTTTTTAATATATTACATTATGTAGAAATGGTTTTCAATTAGTAATTAACAATATCAACTAAAATATAAAAGATTTTTGAAATTTAGTAATATCAACACATGCAATATTGATTACCAGTAATAATGCTATTTTAGGGGGAGGAAAAAAAATATTTGAGTGCAGAAACTTTAACAATTGCCTTTGTTCAGAAAAAAATAAGTTAAGTTGCCAAAATTTAACATATAAGAGAAGTAATGACTAGTAGGAAATGGTATATTTTGTTTCAATATCAAAACGATGTTTAGATGCTTATCACAAATCATGCAGCTTTGCAAGTCAAGTTTACTGTTATGGTCAAGTTAAAAGATATAATCAGTCATCGTTAAAGCCACGTGTGGAATTGCAAAGCTTTTTTTTTCCTTGGCGAGGATAATATCGACATGTCTTGTAACTAATGTAATCACGGGAACTGTGGCTTCTTGCATCATTCAATGTAAAACACATGCTTGAAAACTTGTCATTCACCAGACTTAAAAAAGCGTTTGTGTGCCTCCGATTCAAAGTCACGCACTAATTTCAAACCCGACGAGATTTTTTGACCACAATGGCTTCCAAAATGGCTATCTATCAAAACAAAGAACGTATTTTGAAGAAAAGCGGTAGTTTTTTAAATAAAAGCGGTAGGCGGGAGAAAGAGCTAAAAAGCGGTAGACTTCCGCGTAAATCGGTAGAGTTAACATGTATGATAAAACATATTTTGACTTCCCCCAAATACATGCCAAATACATGTATGACAGACATGACAATTCTCCACCACCGAGTTTATTCTGTTTCTGGATGATGTGCTTCTATATATTACCGGTAAGCTTGTTATTTTCACACCTCAATACATGCCTTACATAGTACATGCATGCACAAATCACACACTCTTCGTTCAATAGACTTCAACAAAAACACTGATAGTCATGGAAATCTGTTTGTCACTGATTATATCTTGACATCTTAAAATTGAGATAGATAAAAGTTCATACAATCAAGGCTTTTATAATTAAAAACTCAATATTCCAATTTTTCAAATAAAAAAAAATTGTTAAAGTCAAAGGGGGGGAGGATTTATTTGATTAAATAAAAGATGCTAGTTGGATTGTTTTTAAAAAATTGCAATGCAATTTTGTCTCAAGTTTAATAAACTACATTCATTTTTAGAGTTACATAAATTATATCAAAGTTGTGTTACAGACGCAAATTAAATACAGTATCATTTGAATGCACTTGTCAATGATGAAATATTGTTGAACTCTTAAAATTAGAGGGGCACAGACTCAGAAAATTCACAAAATGAACAGGACAGTTAGGACTGTACAGGTAAAGTTCTGGTTTATGGAAGCAGACAGCATGCTGCACAATTTACCACCAGCTCCTGGTCCAATTGCTGCTAGAGAGCAAGGAGAGATTTAGAACGTTGCCATTTTATAACTTATCACTGAAAACTTAACATCGTTCATATCAACATCAAGAATACTCAAATTGTGAAGAGCATACTGGAAAACAACCCATCACAATGTCATATCAAAACCACAAAAAGATATAATTAAACAGCAGAATAAACAGATCTTGCTTTGCTATATACACAGGAACAGGAATTCAAAATAAATCCATCATAATTAAGTAACATTTCATCATAATTTGTCACAATTTATATATGCATTTTTTTGTATTACAAACTACATAGAAATAAACTAACAGAACTAGATAACAGTCATTCCACTGACAGTTAGACACAGACCCTTGTAATCAGGGTTCTGAAATTTATATCCATATCAGTTTTTTCAGCTTCTAAAGACACATGCTGCTTGGCTATACCGTGTCTTGTCAAAAATGAATTTTATCAGATAATTTTTCTTTTACAAAAATCAAAAGGTTATATTCTTCTTGTCTTGATCATGACCTAGAAGGAATTAGAACTAGAATTTTGATACTGTTTAATTTGTTAATTTTAAACCTCTAATCAAGACCCCATTTACATACGACTAATGCGCTAGCTTCTTTTCTTGCCTCCGATTAAGGACGGGCAAAACAACTATACTGTCTTTACTAGCTCAAAACCTTTTTTAGAAGAATTGAGAAGGACTCTATCACCGTTGGAGTAATCACCCTGTTGTACAATTCCTCTGAATGATGAGGTCAAAATGACAACTACTGTAAACCCAACTTTTATTCGCGATGACAATTTTTCGCGATTTACTGGACACAAACTGGTTCGCGACGACTAATTTTCGCCTTATGAAGACCTAGTATGTAGTTATTAATACCATACGACAAGGGCTGGTTCGCGGCGAGAAATATTCGCGACGACGATGCTCTCACGAACCTCGCGAAAATTTCTCGCTCACGAATAAAAGTTGGTTTACAGTATTCAGTTTACAGTATAACGGGGCCTAACCAGCTCAATCTAGGTTTATTCCTTTAGTTAGTACTATATTTCATTATAAGTATCGCCAATGGAACACTTACACTAACAAGAGGCCCATGGGGCCACATCGCTCACCTGAGCAACAATGGCTTTATATGGGTGTTCAAAGGATATATTAATTTCCAATTTCCTTTATTTTAGTTCTGCCCCCCCCCCCCCCACAACTTTATAAAGCGATCAAAAAATGAGAGCATATAGGTAGATTTTCTTCTTCAACTTCTTACTAGTTATTGTATTTTATTTTAAAAAATCTTATATGTGAAAGAAGAAAATTGTACCTTAATGCGTTCAAATTAAATAAAACATTCAAAAATTTAATTGGTCTTCTGCATTATAAACGATTGTTACTTGGCGTGAACTCGTAGGATGTTTTACATAACCTTACTCACTTGATCGATGAATACCCTCGAATGAAAAATAGTGTCATGTGATATGTTAAAGAGCTATTATAATCAATGCTTAGGCGTCGGAATGGGGTGGGTGGGGGTAAGCCCCCCCCCCCCCCACTTTTTTTGCAAAGTAAGACATAGCCATACTCAAAATCTTGTTTTTTTTGCTTGTCAAGATTTCTGATAAGGTCTAGACTCCCCCCCCCCCCCATTTTCAATTTGCTTCCGACACCACTGCAATGTATTGACAGGATATAGTGTTATAATCCATTTATCCCCGTAACAGTAATGTAAACTATGGAAACTGTTTTAAAGCAATCATTTATATTTGTGTCTGAAAACCATCAAAGTTGGTGTATATTTCATATAATTCATCGTATTAGGAGGGGGCCCAAGAAAGTAGTTGCAGCAAATGTTCTGTTTAGTGAGACATTTCTAGTGATCAATCAAAATTTCAGCGTCAATCGTAAAATTATAAGAAAGATACAGAGCTCGTAATTCTGCTAGGTTTGAGTCAATTTTTTTTGTTCAGAAGAGTTTATTACATTCAACTTAAGATTTTTAAAATTGGTATTTCCTATTCAGCATTTAAAATGAAGAATAACAAAAGAAGAAATAAGAACAAAAGCATGGCCTCAGCTCTGTGTGCAAACAGAAAATTGTGAGCAAACCTCTGTATCTTGCTTATAATTCGAAAGAAAGTAAATAAAAAATTGTAAACAATTAACAGAAGAAACGTGCACTACAACAAAAAAAGATCACAATTTATTTTTCATCGTATATATACCTTTATATTTCTAGCAGCGAAAACAATCTGAAAATGCTGAGCATCTTAACAAAACACGTTGCATTAATCACCATTACGTAGAGATCGTACCGAATTACCATTGAAATGTATAGTATTTTATAATATGTTGTAAGTGCATCAGATTTAGCTCAGTTTGCGCAGATAAACAATCAGCTGTCTGATTTTCCGAAGTCTATATTTGATTTGATACGTAAAAATTCCAAAATACAGGCGATAGTTCCCCTCAAGTAACGAAAATGAAACGAGAATCAAAACAAGCTAATACCAATGTCACAAGTTAAAATGTCAACGCATTGAAATATTTAACCTCAATTTACTTCACAAAATCGGCACAAATCGATGTTGCATGTTTCAAATATTCTCTTCGCACGTAAAGTTTTGCACAACCAGCAAATTCATCTTTGTCAGTTTAACCCGTGTCACGCGTTCATCATTGCTGCTTTGAACAAATTACTTCCGTTTTCTAGGTATGGAATACCGAACCCGAAGTAATAAACTGATTGACAGCTATTATTTCTTTATTATTACTTACGTAAATTACTAAAATTTGAAACTGAATTAGCCCATAATTTTTGCAATTTATATTTTCCTTTCCATAAGGATTATGTTTGCTAAATTACGTCATTCACTCAGTAGTTTTTGAGAAGAAGATTTTTTAAAATGCACCCCCCTTTTTTACAGTTTCGAGGTTTTCTCCGCTTTGAATACAATCTGGTCTTTTATTTTTGCAATTTATATTCACCTTCTTATAAGGATGCTTTGTGCCAAATTTGGTTGAATTTGGTCAAGTGGTTTTAGAGAAGAAGTTCAAAATGTAAAAAGTTTACAGACAGACAGATGGACAGACAGACGGACAGACGGACGGACAGACGGACGACGGACAACGGGTGATCAGAAAAGCTCACTTGAGCTTTCAGCTCAGGTGAGCTAAAAACTGAACTTTATTAATTTTAACAATGATTGATAAACAAGTTCTACAACTGTCTTATATTAATATCTTTTGTTGGCAAGGATGTTAGCGCGAGGGGGTCATTGATGTGGGAGGAAGCCGGAGTGCTTGGAGAAAACCCACGTGTCCAAGCGGGCAACCACCATACCCTTTCACATACAACCACTGTCAATCATGGGGATCGAACTGGGTTCGCAGCGGTGATAAGCGAATGCATTGTCCACTACGCTTCTTGGACAGTCATTACAATGGGCCTTACTAATTCAATCTACATCTAAATCTTAATTACTGTATTTCTCTGTAAAACTTATGGAGCCCTTACAATCCCAACGAAATTTTATTTGGTTTAAAAACAACGGAATTTTAGCCCAACGAATATATATATATATATATATATATATATATATATATATGTGTGTGTGTGTGTGTGTGTGTGTGCTTCTACAGTATATTTCATTATAAGTACCACCAATGGAGCACTTACACTGGGCCTTTTGTCCTGGACGTCTGCATCTTCATCGTCTTCCCCCTCCTCCACATTCTTTGGTGCGTCTTCACTCACTTGTTTACCTCCCCCATTGGTCTGGGACTGCATTACTTCGTCTGGAGAACATGAACACAAATCAAGATCCCTATAGTCTTTTAAAATTTAATTCATTTGCATTGCAGCAGAGCTTAAAAACTTATATAATGCAGCAGTCATTTAATGATAATTATTAGGCTTGAGTATCGCCAGCCACCTCACGATACGATATGTATCATGATATATTAATGCGATACGTCATGTATCACGATAAATCGTATACTTATAGAAAATATACCCATTTCCGCCTTGTGCGATATAAACAGAAAATTCGCCTACCCATGTGATATAAACCCTAGGGGTGTGATATAAGATTTATATCACACCCCTCTCCGGCAATCTTCGGAATATCAGATGTTATATCACACCCCTTTCCGTTAATCATCTGCTATTATGACGTTGAGTTCGGTATGCGTCGTTCAACTCCGATCTCCGAGTATGACGTCAAATAGTTACGTCGACGTCAACTTGGTATACAAACAGCTGGCGCAAAAATTTCATGGAAGTTTATCAGAAATGGAATACATAGACACAGAGCAATTTGTTAACAATAATCATTCATCACATGATGTTTTTTTTGTTTCTTTAATATTTTCTATTAGTATATGATATAAAAATCATAACATGGCAATTTTTATATCGCATCCTATATTAGCCCTCGGTCGCTGTATATCAGCCCTCGAGCCTGACGGCTCTCGGGCTGATATACAGCGACCTTGGGCTAATATAGGATGCGATATAAAAATTGCCATGTAATAATCTATATATAGTTGTCATTTATAAATAAACTGTTATCTATGTTGCCTACCTCTATAAAGATGATATTGCATAAAGAAAATAAACTTACAAAATCAATCAACAAACTCTAGAAATATAAAATTCAATTGATTGGAACAAAATTTACAATAATTAACTTAAATTTAAATTTCTTAATGTCTTCATGTTATGTATAACATCTAATTTGTCTAGAAAGTCAATGAAAATTCACTTGTACTGTGTATCACGATACACATGTGACGATATGATACGCGTATCGTGGGCCCTCGCGATCAATATGATCGATGTATCGCCGTATTGTTACACGTACCTCTCATAATTATACAGTTTATGGCTGAAGTGAAAGGATATAAACTTGTAATTTCAATGAGAAATATAAAATTGTAAAGAATTTTGCATGTACACAAATTTCTATGTTAATTAAAGCAATACACCTAAACTCTTAACAGTATTGGATATACATCTTTAAAAATTGAAAAAATCCAGGTTCTTGTACATGAAAACTGAATAATGTTACATTGTATCTTCTTGTGAGCATGCAATAAGAATAATTAGACAGCTGGGATTAAATCTGCATATAGAGCACATACTGAATCTGAGAGAGAGAGAGAGAGAGAGAGAGAGAGAGAGAGAGAGAGAGAGAGAGAGAGAGAGAGAGAGTGAGAGAGAGAGAGAGACCTAGCTACAAAAAATCAAGAATATGAACCTGTAGCTAAAGGATTGTGAAACTCAAACTCAGGTAAACGAGTCATCTGAGCATATGACAACCGAGTTCTACCCGATGTCATGAGGTGCTCATCATCATCAGCCATTTTGGAAAGTTGTTTCAATTATTCAGTTTTACCAAGGAGAAAGAAAAAAAATATTGATCAAAACCATATTGGCTGCATGCAAATAGTTTCTCTTCCTGATCTTGCTCATGTATATTTGAAATCAACTGTCCAGCTTTTTTTCTTTCCTTTATACATATGATCAGCATACAATAATGTACAATTTATCTGCATTATGTTGGAATTGCCTGTATTAGTCAGTGTGCATAAACTTCACCAAAGCAAAGCTCATTTCCTGGTTATAATGATTGATGGAAGGCCTCTCTACAAGATGTACATACCGGAAAAAAAAAATACTCAACATTTAAATCAAATCTGCTAAATAAACAAAGAGGAAATCTCTCCTTCTACAAGTACTTTTTTTTCTTCCCTTGCAAAAATATTTTTCCTACTACGCCCACAAAAAATTCTCCACACAGAAATTTTTGTAATTTAATCCCATTCTATGCTGTCGGTCATGCAAAACTCTCAAAATATCCAGGTGAGAAAATGTTACATCCTTATGAATGAAGCCGAGAGAATACAATCCTCCGTGACACAATTGAAAGATATCGCTCTAGATTCCTGGCATAACTTCTCAACAATGGCACTTATTAGATCCCAAGATGTTCTTTTAAATGCCACAATATAGATGTATCCCCAGGTGAAAATAGAACTGTGCGATGATCCGAATACAGGTGTGGAAGTAGAGGTGAAGGTCATTTGTAATATACTGGTCCAGGTAATATTGAGGGGACATCTCAAAACTTAAATAACTAAGTAATACATGTAAGCCAACAAATCTCTATCTTTCTCACTTGCTTTAAAAACATTTTTTTTACAACCAATGACAGAACAATCGTATTTTAGAGATGGTAAACATGGTAAAAGAAGGTTAATGTTTGGTGGAGGTGGTAGGTGGTAGGTGGTAGGTGCGGTCTGGGGGGAACAAGTGTGGAGGAGATAGAGGGAGCACTCAGATGTGTGAGAGAGAGAGAGAGAGAGAGAGAGAGAGAGAGAGAGAGAGAGAGAGAGAGAGAGAGAGAGAGAGAGAGAAAGAAAGAGAGAGAGAAAGAGAGAGAGAGAGGGAGGGAGAGAGAGAGAGGAAGGAGTAGAAAGTCTGTATCTAACTATCTATCCTTAGTCAATATATATATCGATCATCATCTGATAATATTTCAAGAGAAAAAGAGAGAGATTCTGAGTGAGTATCACTTACTGCTGGTCAGTGGAGAGTCGTCGGCCGTTTCTGCCGTCACATTGAGAGAGTCATTGGCATCTACAGAACACCGACAGTAGAGTATAGGGAACTAGGCACGGCATATATATCAAATAGCAGAACTATTGGGAATTACACTGTCAGGCAGTTATTGTACATTAAGTATATGATGCAATTAAAGTAATCCACATGTACAAAACAAATGCAGGTATTACATACCATCATACTACATCAAGATCAACATTTTACTAAATATATGTTTACTGTAGATTGACACAGCATCCCAATACAGTCACATGCATTGTGTATTCAACATCTTATATTTCATATGCATATTCATAGGAATTTCATATGGATATTCATAGAAATTTAGCAAACTGGTTTAACAGAGTAGAGGCACAAACATCAGTACACAGTACATACCCGGCTCCTTGCTCTCTAGCATGGGGATCTTCTCCCCCTTATCCTCTGCCATCTTTTAAAATGTGATCCCAGACAACAATCTGGAAGGGAGAGAAAAAAGCAGCATGATCATGATGATTAGATTCACATTGATGGAGAATTATTACACAAATGAACATTTTTTCCTGTAACAAACAGATGTGACACACACAAAACAAAATCAATACTGCTCACTCTCTCTCTCTCTCTCTCTCTCTCTCTCTCTCTCTCTCTCTCTCTCTCTCATTAGGATTTTTAAGAAATTTCAAATCACTTTTTAATTCAAAAGAAACATTTGTTCACAGTAAAACATAATATATCTTAGTTGATAAAGAATTATCATAAGAAGTCTTTAATGGGGAGAAATTTAGCCCTGCATAAGAAAGAATCTAAAGCTTTTTAAGGTGGTATGGGACACCTGTTGATATTGATTTAGATAAAAGTACATTATAATCAAAATACATTCACCGTGTTAGAATTTTCAAATTTTAATATTATTTGACCATCCAATAAACGTGTTTAAATTTTTTAAGAAAGGTAAAAATTTTGAAAGGCCCAGTGGGATTCGTACTTATGATTTACAGATTCGTAGCTAATGCTCAAAACCCAATGCGCTATGCTGTTAGACAATATTTTTTAAGGTGAACAATTAAATGAAATTATACTTGATTTTATTGTTTATTTTGATAGGAAGTATGTCACAATATCATGAATATGGAGGTACCAGCTTTGTTTGGAGACAGAATTTAAATGTTTCAGAAAAACCTGATGGTGTAATTACACATGTATTACATCTCATATAGTAAATTCAAAGATGATTGTAAAATGTTCCTTCCTTCTTTTAAAATTCTGAAGTGTAGTGTAAATTTAGGAACATAAAAGTAATTGCTTGCCTCCGATAGTCTTTTAAACACCATCACCAGCCCCGTAAAGTGAATTAAGTGGTGCAGTTTGTTTACATGTAAAAATGGTGACTCTCGATCTCGACAGGGACGTATTTACTAACTAGTTGCGAATCTCTGTTATATATGTCTCTGATCTCGATGTAAATTTAACATACATGATTTTCCGAGGTTGGTAGCGTGTTCCGAAGAAAGTCTGAGGCAAGTAAAGAGACGATATCAGTAATAAATTGCATGAAGAATATAATGGTACTACTTGTTTTCACAGAATTTGCGTATAAATAAAGTTAATCAGTCCAAAACTAGCACACGTTTTTGTGCGCAATAAATACACATATTTTCAATGGGTGGCACTGTAGCTCCCTGGTCGTCCATCCGATTTTGTTCAGACCGGGAGCTACATATGCATATATGTACAGACATACAGCTTTAATTCAGCTAAAATATCCAGTTATGTCTCCATCTCTGAATAACTACATGTAAACGCCATTCATAAATGTAATTTGCTAGATGTGTAATATTGTGTCTTCTAATAGTTCACCGTACTACAGCCATAGAAATCTAACGTGACTGTTGGAGCTACTGCACTGTCCCCATTCATTCAGAGTCTGGGCCGAGACAATCGGTGTTTCTGGCATTTCGATGCAAGCAAGATCTTAGAATTATTTGAATTCAAAATCTGCATGAAAGACACTACAGAGTATATCATTTAATTAATTTCCCCCAGAAAAAAATCTTAATAACAAATTAAAGAACCATAACATACCTACCGAGGTTGACTTGTCACTTGGGTTTGTCTTCTTTTTTTTCTCGAACGGAAGTGCCAACCGCAGCGCCGTCTTTTGAAAAGTGGATCCAGGGGCTGTCTCAAAAGCGGTATTTATAAATGGTTTATCATCTTATTATGCTTCACCTGTCTGGATTTTACATCCTTATACATGTAATAGATTTCATTTGGTTTAAAAGTTTTATCAAAGTATCATGTTGATGGTTTGAATAACTAGATATAAATTTAATTCAAATCACAACATATGAAATATTTTCTTTACAGTACATGTAATTGTGGGGGAAATACAATGTAAAGATGTAGAGCATAAGTATACTTTTACATATAAAATATAGGCCTAGCTAATAAATAAAGTCAGAGGACGTAGGCACTTGTTTACCCCCACCCCCTACCCACCCCACCCCAGTATAGAATAATTATATGGAGTAGACTATATAGCAGAAAAAAGTGCATGTGGTAAAATATAATGAACTAGATGATACCCCGCGCAAGCGCGGGGATTAACAATAATTCACATATTATATTATATTCACATATTATATTATAATTCAATGCTTAATATGTTGAACCAGGTTTTTTTGTTCATTTTTCTATGTATTGTGTCCGAAATTTTTCTTAATTGCTTTTCTTAAAATATTCTATAAAATTGAAATAAAAAAGCAACTGCGTGGCTGAAAATTTAGAGGAGAGGACACGAATGAAATCTAAGCAGAAATGGAGTACAATTGTATATACGCATGAACATGTACATGGCCTTAATTCTTTTTGTTGCAGCTGACTGAAAAAAAAACAGACTATAATTATCTTATTTCAAACCAGAATGTGGGTGTATAGAGCGTGGTATCTCTTTTTAGAACTTTGTTCTTTATGTCAAATTTCACTTATTATTGCCCAAAATAAGAAATTTAGATAAAACACTGTCAACAAATTTTATAAGGTTTACTACCAATCTGTCGTGGTATAAAAAAATGTATATGTTATTTAAAAACGTGTACGCACTTTTCGCCATAGCGTTAATTAGTCAACCCCATTTGTTGGCATCCCGTTCTGTAAAGTTCTTTCCATCAAAAATAAAATCGCGTCTATTGGCCCATTTTATTAACTTTTTTGTATTAACCAGATGTCCGATCTGCCCACAAACCATGGTGACTCATCCTTCATTCTCCATCATGACGTTAATTAGCCAAACCGCGTTCTTGGTTACCCCGTTCTGGAAAGTTCTATTCATCAAAACAAAAATCGCACATTCAAGAAACGAATTGGCTCATTTAATTTATTTAACATTTGTCAAATCTCAATTCTTATGTATACCTGAAATAGGTTCCCAGGATATATATTCACTCTTTACATAATCATTCAATATTATTTCATTGTAAGTATATTTTTTGATGCAAATTCCCACTGACTTGGATCCGCCAAAGCGTGTCCACCACCTTACTCACATATTTGCTATTTCGGGCTGGTTTATCGAAAATGAAAGTAGGTTTTTAATTTATCTTACAATTATTACTTATCAACTAAAATTCAATTATAGCTTACGGACATCAACTCACACATGTTGAAATGCCAAAGGTGTGAGCAGTTACTCGGGTGCAGGCATTTCGAAGTTTATTGGCAAAATGCCTTAATTTATAAGTATAGATTAATAATTATTGGTTACAGTATGGACAAAAAAAAAACCACACAAAAAAACCACACAAAACTGCATTTTTATTGATTTTACACTCCGCGGAGAAAATATTGAAGTGACCATATTGACCCGGCTCTGGTTTAAATCAGTGCGTGCAAAATATGTGAGGTTATATTTCTCTCATGCATGTTAAAAGAAAATTTCATGGAATAAAATATAGGTGCCTAGGCCTAATTAAAGTTTTAAAGGAATTAATTATAGGAAATTTTTGTCTTATCTGTACGCACTATACTTTGATTCGCATTTTAAACCAAATAATTGAGCAAGATGGGACTGAGTTTAATCCATCTCTTCCAAATGATTATATAAATATATTGAAATTTCAAAGCATTGTTCCATTATAAACATTTACTAGAAATCTGATCATAGATGAATATTTTGTATTTGCAAGAAATACAATGCAGCTATATGCGTGTATTAAAATAATAGGATATGATCGAGTTGGGGTTTTCAACTCATTCTCTGGGAAGATTGATAGCAGAAACCACATTGATGCTCCGTTGTCGGGTTATATTTTTTTTTAAAATAAAAGTCCAATTATTTACATTATAAAAAGGGTACCCTTTAAATGTACTACATATATACATTTATTTTGACTCGGTTAAAGCAGAGATTTGTTTTGGTTGTTTTTACTACATGTATAATATATTTTACTTGAAAACATTTATCATATATGATCAGTTTAGGTTATTTTCGCTTCCGAAAAAATTACAAAATCTACAGTATCCGACAAAGGAGTCATTGTAGCATTTTCTACAATACATGTAAAAGTGGATTGTGCCAGGATTAAAACCAACACCGTGACAGAAACATGTTGCATGCATTTATTACACCCCCCCTCAAAAAACCCAACAAAAACAGTAACAGATATGGAACATCTTCTTACAGAGCAGGCGTTACTTCATAAAAGTACAATTAATTTGAAAATGATTTTTTTAAATTATTATCAAGATAGAATTTTAAAAATTCTGTAATATGACTCGAAACCTGAAGATCAACTGCATAGGAGACTACAAACTGCTCTGTACGGTACCTGGTGTTATTGTCTTTGATTGAACAATCTTTAACACATAACACATTTTTGGGGATATGATTTAACTTGTAACTTAATTTATTTTCAATCAATTACAGTATCAAGATAGATTAATCTATCAAGTCGACCTCAAGAAATGTTTCTATATATATTAAGCACCCAAAGGCAGACTTAGAGATATTATGCAAATGTATACATATAAAAGACGGTAAAATATTACAGGAATAAATTCAATAGCTGCAGAATTTATACAAATATACACTCGGTTGTATCGACAGTTTACGCTTTACAAACCGAGAAATTAAAAAATAAACCTAAAACAAATTACATACTATAGCATTACAACTTTAACTATACAAGATAGAATATTTAAAAAAACCCTTTCACAAGCTGAGGAGTTGCATGTAATTTCAGGCACGTAGGGGCTTCATGTATGCGCTGCCGCGCGTGCAACCGAACATTCGGATAGGATAAACGAACTCATACAGAAAGTACATAGTTAAATGATTTTTTTGCTTTCGTTGTTTTTTGGGGTTTTTTTTTTTGGCGTGCCATTATATATATATATATATATATATATATATATATATATATATATATATATATATATATATATATATATATATATATATGTAAGTAATTTATTTTTATAGTGACATGTGTATTTACAGTACATTGTAAAATTGACAAAAAGAAAAACTCGAAAAGGTCAACACCCGGCCCGTCGGGCCTATATGTCACTTTAAACACAATAATGTGCACAATAATGTACAGAATACATAAAGAAAAGAACACAATGCGAGATGGGGAAAAAACCCCAAAAGGACAAAAAAGCAAAAAATACATGTTTAAATACATAATACAACAAATAAATCTTTAAGGAGTTTTGGGATATCAGTGAGTATAAGTACTATTTTTATATATTTGCTTACAACTTATTACTTAAATACAATTGATTGTCTTCTCTTAATAGAGGAGTATAAATATTTGGCAACCTGATGAGGATAATTGACAATGAGCAAACGTAATAATTCATCTTCTGAAATTTCTTCTGACTGATTAAGACCAATATTTTCAAATAGTTTTTTACGATAATCGTTATACAAAGAACAATGTAATAAAAAATGAAATTAATCTTCTACACTTCTATTGGAACAAAAAACACAAATTCTTTCTTCAATAGGTTCCCCCCTGAAATCTTCCAGTCTCAATTCTTATTGGTATAATACCACATCTAAATTGGGCCAAAGCTGATCGTAAATACTTAGGCATATCTAAAAATAAGTAATTTTCTCTTCCAAAGACTGTTTTGAATATTACGAAAGTACGTAATTTAGAAATGTTAAGTATTTCATTACTCCAATAGTTTGAATAGTAAGTGTGTATTTTTGATTGAACTAAATCTATATCCACCATCAACTTTGATTCAAAGTAATTATCTAATTCTAAAATATGAAAAACTTCTTTTAAGTCACAGCACTTATCACTTATATATATATATATATATATAAAAGCATGAGTTGTAATCTAATAAAAAAGCACCATACCATTAACTATAAGCATGTAAAGTTCGGGGAGGGGGAGGGGGAGGGGGCTGAAAAATGGCTTGGAAGGATCACCCTTCCAAAAAAAAAACCTTCTGAACACGCCATTTTGATTGTAAAAGTATAAGAGGCACTTTAATACATAAGTATAAATGAACGTTTGAGTATACTTCATAATTTGGTTATGAATATGATCAGTGGTTTTATCAAGACGCATTAAAAATATCGTAGAAAAGAAATAAATAAATGAAAAAAAGAAATGAATAGAAAAAACCATTTATATCAAAAGAATAATATAATCAAGAGTGTATTATGCTTTTTGAAAAATGGGGTACATTATGCAAAAGAAATAATAAAATAAAATAAAAATAAAAGAACTAAATTTATGGTATAAATTAAAACTGGCGCATGAAATACAGAGACATCGTCATCAAGTAATTTACAATATTGTAACCAATTTTTTTTAAAAATGCCATTGATTCCTATTTTAAAACAAGATCCAATCAGACATCAACATCTATGTGTATAATAAACATAATACTGGGCAGAAAATACAGACAGTCTTAGAAACCTTGTCGTAATACTTCAATGAGATCGAAGCTCAAAGTAGAAAATAGAACATGTCCTCGAACTTTTTAACACACATACTACTGTTATATATCATATATAATCTATAATTTTTATGAAAAAGTCAATGCTTAACAAACAAAGCAAATCGTCATATAATTAAATAATTGTACATAATGCTAAATGGCACACTCAATAAATGCCTTGAATTTTTAATTTTGAGCATTTTTTTTATTTCACTTGCTAATATGTTTCGTTTATTCAGTACTCTTATATATTTCTACAATTCCTTGCACCAACCCTCTAATGGATAAAGATGATAAAGAACTAGTCGTTTCACTGGCTCCGCTTTCTTCCGAATTTGTATCCTCACTGTCACGTGATTCATTTTCAATGGAGACGGAAGTACTCTCTGAAACATCAGACGAAAAGTGTTGTGTTGGGGAGCCAGTGGCGTTTTGGTTACGAAAACCTCCAGCTTCACGTGGACAATGGTTTTCATCACACGAAAAGCTTCTATCATCCATCAAAAACCTGACATCTGAACAACTGTTCGAACGATTCTGACCTTCTGCTTCCACATTGTGCGTTGTTGGAGAACCTGTACTTGATTGGTTCTGTGTGTATACATGAACGTCGGTTGACTGTACATTTAGGCCTCCTTGTGAAGCTTGAGCAAGGTGCAAATTCTGGGCAGCGATATTTGATTCACCACTGAGGGTGACATTGAGCTGAAGAGATGGGCCTGGAATGTTCGTTTCGGGTTCGACACACGTTCTAGTTGATGCTTCACCAAGTTTGTCCTTTGGAGACTTCTGAAACGACTGAGACATGTGTTTGCTGTTTTCTGAATTGGCACCAGCCCCGTCACCAATGTGTAGATTGACTCCACTTCCATTTGTTTCAATGGACTTTAAACCAGAGACAGTAACTAGCTGACCCCCCTGGGTAAGTAACGGTAGTGACTGATTTAGGGAGCTTGTTTCAGTGTTTGGTTCAGAGTTATTTGTATGATAACCTGGACTTTGAAGAAGTATTCCATTGCTTGAGGAAAGCTCACATGATAACGAAATTTCAGGACCATATTTATATTCTGACATATCTGGCTTATCCGAATTAGCACCACTGTCTTGAGTACGATCAGTGTTATGCTGTAGGTTAGATTGTTTCCTATCTGTAGCAGAATCTTGTTTTAAAGTTGGAAGATCCCCGCTGCAATGCATGTCCTTATCTTCATAAACATATCCCTTGTCTGAAATATCACGGTCTAAATTTTCTCCTATTAAGGAATTCTGTCTACTCTTTTGAAATCCCGAAGGGTTTTTTAAATCTTGAAATTGGTTTTCATCATTGCTTATGTTTAAAGACAGTTCTGGAGTGTCCACTAACTGGTTGCTTTCCATCGGTGTTTTTTGCGAATTTTTCGCGGTTTCGTTATTATCATCATCATCCCACGATGATTGTCGACAACATTCGGCTAGCGCATATTCTTGGTCGTCTATGCCAGGTGGTCGTTGGACGTCTACTGACGAGGAACTGTCTTCTGAGGGTTCGTTAACATCTTTCGACTCTTCCGGCAATGACTTGCAATAGTTATCACCATCTTTCGCTTTTGGGTTCAATAAGGCTGAAATCTGGGCTTGTATTTCTTTTCGAAGTGCATCTGAAGAGTAGTACAAGAATATTAATTCATACTCTATCTATTTTTATTCTCTCTCTCTCTCTCTCTCTCTCTCTCTCTCTCTCTCTATCTCTCTCTCTGAATTTTCTACCTGTATCAATATAATCTACAGCCTCTAGCATATGCTGAATCAAAGGACACGCTATCACAGAATTGTCGTCCTTGTTGACAGATAGAAGATTTCTCCTCAGCAACGGCAGCAAATGGAGCAACTTGTATTCAGCAACCCCGTGACAGTCTTCTAGGAAAATGTACAAGCGACAAAGTGTTGAAAAGATGAGATCACCATTTTACATGTGCATACAATGAACTTTAAAGGGATTAATCATTAGTAAATTGAACTACTACATGTTTCAGAATATTCCTTAATATGTGCAATAAATCTTTTAGAAGACAGTCAATTATAAATATTCATTTCGCCAATTGTTCGTTGTTATCTATAAAACATTTTTTTAAATTTACCATCTCCCCTTAACCAAAAAAAAAAAAAAAGAAACCCCACAAAAAAAAACAAAAACAGAACCAAAAAAAAAAAAAACAACAAAAAACAAACAAACTGACATAATATATTTGTGACGAAAGTACTGACACTGAATAATGAATCTTACTGTGCAGTTTGGCTAAAGCATCAACTGTTATACGACAGGTGTTGTTAATTATTATAAGACTTTTCATCAAATTGTCCATCTGAACGTTGTTTAAATTATTCCACCGACAAAGCAGCTGCCTGCCTAAAATATGGGAAAATAAACACGATGATAACTTTGACCTTAATATTTTCATAAACAACATTATAATCAATGATAAAATCACAAATACTGCGATTAAAAAGAAGTCTTGTTATTGAGTTTGTATCACAAGAGCTCTAAGAACCAAAGTAATATGAACCTTAACAAATCTCAGCAATCTTTGTTTTCAACTAATGTCAATCAGAACTTGTATAAGATTTTGACTTTATAATAATTGAACCAATTGCCTAGCACTGACAATAACTTTGGGTTAATTAACATACTTACGTATTTTCTCCGAATTTGGAAGGGATTCGTCACTAAGGAACTGAATGATGTGTTGCAATAATAAAAATATCGCCTCTTTGACGTCAAAAGCGCCTTCATCCAAAAGGAGACCTGTCCAAAAAAAAAAAAAAAGAAATGATACTAAATCTGAGTTTTAAAAAAAATGTGAAACGTAGAATTTTTTCTGAAGAGATCATTTAATCCACAATTTTCAAAACAATTTTTAAAACCAGACAAAATTATTTGCTAAACTCGTAAAAGTCAAATGACATTCCCAAAAACACAACAGTTTAACTTTCATAGCGGTTGCTTGCTTTGGTTAGAGTTAGTATTTAATTTGTAAATCGATGTAACTAGTACTTAAATATAAAATTTGCTCCTTGTATCATACGGAAAATACATATGGAATTTAATTACATGTATATTTCAAAATCTTTTTATTAACGCTTTTAAAAATACTGCTTGTTCATGTATCTTACTGACTAAATCGTTTCCTTCAAATAATAGAGACCAGGTTGAAAATTTTATACAACCTATATAAAGTACTCGGAAATCTAAATTATTATATCTTTGAAAATATATATGCGAAACAAAAACGTTAAGAATCGGCACATATATCATGGAGTGAAATATTGACAAACTCATGTTGAAGACATTTTCGTGAAATTTGACTTACTATATTATCTATTTTTAAAAGAATTCATAATTGTATCTTTCCTTTTGTACAAGACAATGATTCACTTTAGTTATAATTGCTTAATTATTTTATTAACTATTATTACACCTCACCTTTGATTTAATTGACTCACTCAAATTGAAGTTTTACTCTATGATATATGTCAATCGTGCTAATTTCTATTGTGTTCAATTCTTATATATATTGTGATATACACCGTTGTTAGATAGAGAGGAATTAGGTTTCGGATTGTTCGGGTGTAGTTTTTGGATTCCCAGAAATCACCCATACCGACCTAAAGTTTAAATAAATGTGCTTTTTACCATCTAAAGCATTTTAGTCTTATTGTCGCCGGATATATAGAAACACTTGATTTTCCCTTATGTCTATCATGAGAGGAAAGATACGATATGTTGCTTTTAAAAGAATCACTGTTTTAAACCTATCCCTATTAGTTTGTCCAAGTAAATTTAAAGTGAATAATTGGTGTTTATCTGACTCTTAATATATATATATATATATATATATATATATATATATATATATATATATATATATATATATATATATATATATATATACTTTGAGTAGTGTTTTAACGATTTAACACGAATATTAGCTTTCGCTAGAATGATTAAATTGCATGCACAATAAAGGCGATAACTGATGGTGTATTATCGTTAAAAGACATTTAAGTTATAATTTTTTTTCGCAATTTATGCAATATACCGTTCTTTACCAAACTGATACGTGACTAAATATGTATTTTTGCATAGCCTCCACAACGCCTACCCGTGTTGATGATTGCTGAAGGTACACCATTGCAGAGTCTAACAATATGCCGACAGGATTCTCTATCCTTCTCTGCAGATGGCCAAACTCCATCAAGAAGTTCCAACGACTCATCCTCCGTAAGTTTCGGAAGCTTTTGACTCCAACGAAGGGTTCGCAATCCAGCAAATCTAAACTCGTCGGTAGAGGAAATAATGAGACAGAAATTGTCGGTGTCCTCCAAGAGTTTTTTCACGACACTTTCGTAAATTTTGTCCCAAAGACTGTCTTGAGTTAGTTCTTCGCCAGAGCTGGACTTTGATTTAGGATATTGTTGGTGGTCATGGTGAAAGATGTAGACATATTCACTGTTTTTCACATACTGAACTATCGCCTCTGCATCCTGTATCGGTATACTAAGACAACTAGCAATAGTCTTTAAATACTCCTCGAAAGTTTTAACGGATTTGAAGTCTATGGCAACAATCTTACATTTGTCATTCTCATCAGACCTCTTTAGGTCCCGAAGAAATTCCTTAACATATCGAGTTTTACCGACACCCATCGACCCAGAAATTACAAAAATTCTTTTTTTATTGGAATTGGAATTTCGTTTCCATTCATCTTTTAATTCATTCATTAAATCACAACGGCCTACAAACTTGTCTCCCATTTTAAGAAAAGGCAAACTGTCGTAATATGGATGTAATGTTACACATTAATTGACATCAAAGTGTCACTATATCATCGATAGTATATCGCATTCGTTATAAACTGTAATTCACTTGCATTTCACATCTTGAAGGAATAATACAGCTTTACACAATCTAAAACAGAATTGAGAGTCATTAGGATTCAACATAAGATAGAAACATATTGGATTATAATTATCTATGATACCCAAAGCTGGAATACAGCTAATAAATGCATTTTCCCTAATTTCAAACAGTGCACTTTTCAGAAGGTCAATAATTTGTCAATAAAAGAACCCCCTAGCATTTTACAACTCGCGAAAGGCCATGCATATATCGTGGACTAAGTTGTAGTTAAAGATTTGATATAATTCTGTAAATGCATGGAGTCGATTCAATAGAGACGGTAAGTAAAACCAATAACTATGACTAGTCTATCAAGAAATACATATAAGAATTAGTATAAGACTACAGATTATAGTCCCACCTTCATTGAATATCAACGAGGCACTCCTATAGGAGGGGCAGGATATGATCGTATAAGACAATCTTACGTACTAAAAACCTCTTCGATCATCAAAAAATCTTACATACTTCAAACCACTCACAAAATCTAATTGTTAACCTTAGTTGTTTGGGTTCATTCAGTGAAACGCCACGTGCAGACAATTGAATCAATAATATACTTGTGTAATGGAATAGAAACATGTAAGGATAGTTTTTTTTATTATAAGGACATTTGATTCAAAATCTTCTAAACATCGTTAATTTTTTAAATGATGTACATAGAAAAAGGTCTCTACACTATTTGGTAAAGTGACGAATTGCTAATATTAAGTTTGTGTACCTAAGAGACCATTTCAATGTTTGCCGTTATTATACAGGAATATTAAAAAAAAAAATTTAACCACCCCCCCCCCCCAAAAAAAGAGTCTCAAGGTAATTTTTGAACAAGGTATCTTATACACATGAAGAATCTGTATAATCAAATCAATAACACCTTCTGCTAAATAGATTAAAAATAGATTTAATTTTAAAGATAAAAACAACAAATTTTGGTTAATTTCTTGGTCTTAAAAAGTTTTACAAAACTCTATGAAACAAGGTAAAAAAAAATATTTATTGAAATACAAATTATGATAGGGACTACCAAAAATAGTGGATAAAAAGTGGAATATGTTTAGTATATCAAAACAAGTACACAAAATGAAATCAATCTGTGCCATTCAGTCAATTGAAAGGTGACTGAAAGGTAACTGAAAAGTGACTGAATGACATATTTGTGCCATTCAGTCACCTTTCTAGATTATTCAGTTAACATTCAGTTGACTATATGGCAGAGCTCCATTCTGTTGTTACTGTTGTAGTCGCTGTTGCTTCAACCAAATCTTTTAACATAAAAAATATCGAAATAAATGATGGAAAAACTAGATTTTTTTCAAACATAGAGGGATGATTAAATTATCAAATGTTTCATGAAATACTAACAAATCACTGATCAAATAGCATATAGGAATGTTAAATATTAAAGTAACATACTTTTACTGACCGTTAAATTAGTGATAACGAACACGGTGATTTTCCGCATATTTAAATTATAAAAAGACACCTTCGCATATATTACCATTAAGTATAAACTAGAATATATATTTTTTAAAACTAAAGCAAAAGTTTATTAACGATCAACATGTATATATCTAATGTATAAGTGCAATTCATGACTTTACTATATTAACTGTGTTTCTTGTGTTGGCGAGAATCTGATAAAATGTGATAGGTTACATGTATATATTAAAATGCTCCCGTTCTTGTTTATATCTTAGTTGCTGAAAAGAAAATGATTTGAAGCAAAATAAGCAGTGACAACACTAGAAACTTGTTTATAATAAACTTGCAGATAGAAAAAAAAATAAACGAAAACGGATCCGGAGCTTTCACCAGTATACAAAATACAAATGTACATTTGAACAAAAACATTACACATAAAATCTTGTTTACATTACATTACAAAGAAAGGAGCCTTTAGAATAGTTCCAACCTACACATTACTTCTGCAGGTACAATTTCAAACTAATTTAGGAAGTGAGGTTAGAGTATTTAGAGTATTTAATCCATAATATAGGAATGCAAATCACTCAGTCTTTGATGGAGAAACTATTTAAAAATCACATATTCCATTTTTATAAAAAGTGCATGGAATTATCACAAACGAATACAGTAAAACACAGAGAAGTGATTTCCATTTCCTGCGACTTTACTTCATGTTGAGGGATATAACGAATTACGCTTAGAACGAAGCAAGATCGCCCGTTCCTGGCACTTCGTTATAAGCATGTTTTACTGTATTTGTCCAAAACAAATTCAGTAGAAACATGGTAAAATATCGTGTTTGAAACCGTTTACATTACTGAAATATGCATCTGCACTTCACAGAAAATAACATGCAAACTAAATAACATATAATGTTTTGTAATTTTGTAAAGAACTTAAATTGATATGTTAAATAAATCAAATTTTACTTTTCCATTTTGAATGTTTACAATACTTCAAAACAGTATCATTAATAGGCATTCAAACTTTAAGTTTAAACCAAAAAACACTGCTCACAATTGTTCTTTTTGTGAACAGAGCTCTATACTTTGTTGTGTATTATTACCAGGAAATTAAGCTCCGTTTTCATTACATTTATTCTATCCGCAATTTAATGATAAGCATGTTTTACCAGTTTCTAGATTCTAATTTTTCCTTCAAATAATATATTTTTTTCTATAAAGCAGCCATAATGTACACAACATGTTTTGCACAAACCTTAAATTGTTTACATAACAAAAAAAAAAAAAGCTTCTCGCTTATTAAACCTGATCACTGCCGTTACAAAATCTTGGCTGACTTTTTGGAATATCTTAGTTTTAAAACTCTGTAAACATCAAAAATAGAAAAAGCAAAATTTGAAACAAAATTGTGACACCTTCATAACAAAATTAATGAACGTGCTCTTTTTTTATTATCTCACTTCCGGATGGAAGTCTTGCTTTACAAAACCGGTTAAGAACCCTTGTAATGCAGATATACATCATCATGTGAAAGCAACCATTGATTTTTTATATATTCTCAAATAACATAATTTGTGATTACGTGGCTACAAGAAAAAAAAAAGATTTATTCCATCATTTGTTAAGCCTTTTTTGTATTTTAAAAACAAACACACAGATGATACGATGGCTCAAAGCAATGTTCAGATTAATTGAAGACCCATAATGAACCTTTCGCTCTCTCTTTCTCATATATTTTTTAACATGTCTACGATTTACTAGTGGGATGTCTAACATTGCCCTAAATTCAGCATATTCCGTGCTAGATCGTCAAATGTCAGGGATATTAATGACAGTTGCATAGCAAAATCGATATGAGTATTATCAACATCTTGTTGTTGCATAATTTGGAAAAACGTAAAAAACAGTCAAGGTCATATGAAATATATATTTAATCCAACTTTACATAATTATCTTCATTGTCTCAAAGCAACAATAGTTGGTACTTACATTTGCCATACTAGTTTACAGGAAGTTTCCTTCAAGATATACACAGACAAATAATATTTAGGTCTGACAATCCTAATTTTACTTTCGGTTTCAGTTCAAGTACAAATGGGTTTTATGACGTTATGCAGTTATGCATCTTAAGGTGTTCATTGGGGCGCGTAATTAAAGTGATTTTATAAAGCTGTAATCAAGTGCAGTTTGTATATTTACTGCACAAGTAACATTTAAAAGAAACCCATGTTACTTGTACAGCACAGCTATATAGGATGTGGCCTAAGTTAAAATAATAATAAGATCTTTATTAATTTTGTTTTTCTCAAAGTGCCTTTTTCACAAAGGAATCAGAGATTTTTTAAACTGATCTGAACAGCGGGAGAAATCTCCGAAGGACTAAAAAAAATCTTCCAGATAACAATTAGCTCTTGTTCTGTATGTTATTTGTCTGCCACAATAGTTCAGTTTTTGACAAGTCTGCAGGGTGCTTTTTAGTGAATTTTGCGACATTGATTAGATCGCAAATAGCAAAACCTTTCTAATTTATTTTTCAATAGCCATTAACCACATAATTTTTTTTATAAATACCACTATAAAAACAACTTTACCAAACTTAATGAAAGTAGTAGCTACTAATATTTACAAATGTACCAAGCAATTCCAGGTTCATTTTTCAGTTTTTACGAAAGTGGTACAAATTGAATATTTTTTTTTGGTTTGATTTGCCATTTGTTATTCAACACGGAATCGAAAGATGAATCAAGAAATGTGCGTTTTATTTCAACTTGAAGAAATTTTAAATCACATTGGTTTGATTTACGCACATTTTAAAAAAAGGTTAAAATTTATTTATTTCAGTAAAGTAAACAATTATTGATTCTTAATTTTTAAGAACAGAAATACATGTACTAACTAAAATATTTAATAAAATAAAAAAAGGAAGTAAAGTTAGTTTTTAAACAATACTTTCAATGTAATTCGCTAATGAATCTTCCCATGCTTTGAAAATAAATATTGGTGTAAGATATGTCTTCGCCAAGTCATACTATGTGGGAATAAAAAAAAAATATTATGACATTTAATTTTTATCCTGAATCATTACAAAATGGTACATGGCATGTGAACGGTTTCATAGAAAAAGTCAAAATTCTGAATGAAATAGATTCACAAAATGAAATATATAATAAATCATCCATTATACACTAAAGTAATTTAATTAAATTAAGTATAGAAACATTTAAATAAATAATAATGGAAAGAATTTCAATTTAGTTTGAATTTAGTATCTAAAGATAGTTTGAAAGATAAGAATCTTGTCACTGAAGTATTCCTTATTTACATTTTTCTGTTATATGCAATTCTCTCTCCCTTAAGTCTAATATAGTATTGAATCACATTTCACGCACTTTATTGATTTATTGATATTTAAGAGGATTTAAATGTGTTTGTGATTTGTTAATACAATGTGCAAAGGGTGAAAGTCCAAAAAAGTTTGAAATTTTAGTCAAAGAATCATCGTCATTTAAAATAGAGAAATGTCATCATAATAATGTCCAATAAAATTTCGAGATTTTGAATCACTTCCTGGTGGTGCATATTGATTTAAAATACCGCTACGTAGTAAATTGAAATTCGGCCTAAACATCTCAATGGAGATTCAATCAAACAACATGCATATACAACTCTATTGATGTATATTTACAAATGTATTTATTTGCCAAATTACAAACTATTTGATTACTGTAAACAAACTTTTATTCGCGACAGCTTTATTCGCGATTAACTTTGGATAAACTGGTTCGCGACGACTATTGTTCGCGATCAAGCCTTAGTTATCCAAACACTTGTTGATATTACAACCATACTGCAAGGACTAGTTCGCGGCGAGAAATATTCGTGATGACGATCGTGAACCTTTTAAAAAATTTCTCGCATTCGAATAACAGTTGGATTACAGTATTTTTTAGACAACAACACGTATTTGCTGTACTTTACATGTTAATTAAAAAAACGTAAAATTTGAAATTATATTATACTCTTTCCTTCTTACATCAACTCAAAAGGTATGTAAAAATTGGTTAATTGAATTATTGAGTATGTTAGGGTGGAGGGGGGGGGGGTAAAAGGTCGCCCCACTCACGTTTTTGCAAATCGATATTTTTCTCGGATTTCCTTAAACAGTATTTTGAAAGATATTTCCCTAAAAATATAGTTTATGTATTTCCGCAATGATTATAGCTTTTAAGTATGACGCCGTTTGGTAACTAATGAACAAATTAAAATATGGACTATATTAAAAAAAATCCACATGCTTCCAAACATAGTGCCAGGCTATTCTTCAGATCTACTTAGAGCCTCAAATTATTATTATTTGTTTTCTATTTATCCTCTATTCAAGTGTGTGACCTTTGTTCTGAAATCTAAAGACCCTTTATCTTTATTATGTCTTTATTATGTGTCATATTTAGTTGAAATGTTCGCAATTGTTCCAGTAAACACAACCACAGACGATGACTACGAGCCGGAAACGGAAGTAATTTCATTCAAGATCTCAGCTTGAATACGAACTCCTTTTAATTGAGACGTGTTTATTATCACTTTTTTGTAAATGCTACTAAAATAATTTGGATTTTTTATCATAAATAATCCTTATATGATAAATACAGGTTGTAGAGTGCAAATTCAGTTTTCATATCTTCTGACTAATCCCTTGATATCGATTTATTACAAAAAATATGTTTAAATCACAGGTTCTGGGGCAATTGCAATAAAACAAGCTCACTTAGTCTCAGTCTTACACAAAATGTATGTAAAACTAAGATCAGTATTTAATTCCTCAGTTTTATTACTCCTCGGCCTGACCTTGATATTTTTCTGTAGTTTAATAGGTTAACACAGTGCGTTTGATATACATTTGAAATACCGAAAAAATTGAAATACTCGCATGAGCTGTATTATGTTGTAAATTAAAAAAAAATTACTATATAATTTATAATTGTGATTGAGAAAAATATAAAAAGAACCTCGTGGTGTAGATTATTCTACCAACTGATAAAGGTCGAACTCCTACCTCAAAAGAAAAAGTCATGGATGTCTTTCTTGTTCATAAAAAATTCCTTTGTTTTACGAGTTGAGTCCATAAAATCACATCTCCTTCTTTACCCGATGTACTATTTACTTGTAAATGTCCTTATTCGCGAGGACTAGACATTCTCTTGTCCAACAGAAATTTATCTCTTTTCCACTTGTCATAATTTAATCTTTAATCTCTCTATTGCCGATTGAAGTCATACCTCTTTCTTCCTTATCTGTCGTTTCTTTTTTTTTTCTTTTTTTTTTAACAGATTTGTGTGTTTATTGGAGGGCATATTTCTTAGTTGTTTACCAGATATACTGAATGATAACCCGCGCAAGCGCGGAAATCAACACTTTACACAATGTTATCATATAATGAACCATATTTTTGTTCATTTTTTGTATATACTTTGTCCGATTTTTTCCTTATATCTTATTCTTAAAAATTGAAATAAAAAACAAACTGTATTGTTGGATATTTAGAGGAGCGGGCAGGGATGAAAAATCTAAACTGAAATGTTTAATGTATACATGTACGTGACCTTAATCCTGTTTGTTGCAGCTGACTGAAACAAATAAACTTTTTTATTGTATTTATTTCAAATCAGCGAATGGTTATCTAGTGTATCAATCTCTAAATTTGCTTCTTTTTGTTATTTTTCAATATAGTTTGTATTACTCTCCCAAATAAGAATTTCAGATAGAAGACTGTTTTGAAAAACAATCTGTAGGGGAGGAGGGAGGCGCATTCCCATTAAACTTATAGACGTAGAATACAATAACCTGTTCATTAATGTTTACAAATTTTAAATGTCTAAGGTTAACAACCAATCTGTCGTGGGATAAAAAAGTATGAAATTAAAACACGCTAGGTTATGCAACATTATCCATTTACATGCATATTTTAAACAATAGTTGACAGATTTAAAGTATCTGGCCGATGATGAACTCGCCCTACATTTTCCGCCATGATGTCAATTAGTCAACCCGTTTCTGTGCACCCCGTTCTGGAAAGTTCTTTCCATTAATACTAAAATTGCATTAATTGTTCCATTTTATTCATTAACTTTTTGTATTAATAGAAGTCCGATCCAAGGTATCTGCCCGCGATGCATGATGAATTCGTCTTACACTTTTCGTTAATTACTCAATCCGCGTTCTTGGTTACCCCGTTCTGGAAAGTTCTCAAGCGAATGTGTATCATAACTAAAATCACCCACTTAAGAAACGAATTGACTCATTTTATTTATTCAACATTTGTCAAATCCTAACTTCTATGTAATCTCTAAATAGGCTCACAGTAAATATATCCACTCTTTACACATTCATTCAATATTATTTCATTGCAAGTATATATTTTAATGCAAATTATCTCGAACTTGGATCCGCCAATTGAAGCGTGTCCACCACCTTACTCTCATTTTTGCTATTTCAGGCTTGTTTATCGAAAATGAAAGTAAGTTTTTTAATAATTTCACAATAATAATTTATCAGTTAAAATTCAGTTATACCTTACGGACATCAACACACATGTGTTGAAATACCAAAGGTGTAAGCAAGTACTCTGGTGCAGGCTTTTTGTAGTTTATTTGCAAAATGCCTTAATTTATATGTATAGATATACCCTGCTATTTCATTTGTTGAAACCAAGTATGTCAACTGTCCCTGTATTTATCTTTTTTATCTTATATGTCTTCTTCATCATCAGTAATGTCTTTCGTTGTTCATTGTTATTCATTTCTCTCCCGTTTCCCATCTGTATGGGGGTACTTTTCTGTTGGCCATCCTTTCTTTCTGACATTTTTTTTAAAATTAGAGTTATGTTTCGTTACTACAAGAATTTATCAATCTTTCGCAGTTGTTCATCAGACATTTTTTCTTTATACCCACATATACGTAAACCAGTTTCAAAGATAAACCTTTGAGATAAATTGTTTAAAGTCCCTTTAAGGAAGTTAAAGTGATAAATTGATTGGGTGAGCTTTACCAAATTGTTTGTTTCATTTCATTTCATACAGGTAAATATATCACAGAATGTCATGATTACAAGTTATGAATTACGGATTACATGATTATGGTAGGTCTCTACCGACAGAAAAAAAATCCAAACGAAATACTGGCGTATATTAATAATATTTTAAATAACCTGAGGATAATTTGATAATTTGTATGGGGGGGGGGACTCGATTTTTGCAGGTCTATTTTATCTAGTTTTCATGCAACAATGATAAAAAAAAAGATCATTTTCTTTTTATCGATCGAAATATCAACCGTACTATATGAATTTAATGGAGTAGGGAATGGGATATCAAAATGGAGGGAAGTAAGCGATTTTTCACCGTTTCAATGTTCATTCATCTTCTCTGTAATTCATAACTTGAAATATGAATTATTGCAAGCAATTCAAATAAATATATAATCTTCAAATGAGTAATTCACCTCTTTATTTCAACTTTGTTATAAGCCCTGCAGGCCAGGGGTGGAAACAGATACTACTGGTGATAGGATTTGTTGTCTGTACAACTACATGTACATGGTCGGGATCCCTTGGCAAGGAGTCGCCTCAGTGAGAAGTGGTGGAACTGTATCATGTGTGACAGGTACTGGTTCACTAGAACAGGTGTATGTTCTGGGCCTGGCGCCTCGCCTTACTCTGTCACTGACAAGCCATCAATGGCGAATGTGCAGTTTCTTTAAGCGCGCTTAACACGCTTAACATGTTTAACAAATTGCCTCTTATCATTGTGCAAAATGGTTGAGCAACGTTGCAATAAAAAGGCCCTATAGTTTATCATCGTAAATTACAGTTACTAGAATATCATGTTTTTGGTTTGGGCAAGACTATTCAGAGTACATGCATTTTTATTTTTCAAATATAGCAAAAAAAGAAGAGTTGTGAGTCATCCAGTATTTTTTATTTAGACATTTGTAAATTGAAACATGGTTGAAATCAATTTATTTTGTTTATTGAAATGATAATGAAATATCAAGAGATTGTAGAAAGAATTGGAAAAATAAACTTATGCTGAATAAATGTGTCTAAACTTCATATTTCTTATTTTTATTCTATTATTATATTTAGAAAAGTGGCATGTATTAAAACTTTAATCTATACTTTGTCTCAGCTAGGTTCAGTCAATATTTTGATATTCACAGACACCTGGTGTCTGACAACTTATACTATAAATTATTTATTTAAAAAATAAAAAAAAGTCCAAGAATTCTGTTTTCTTTTTTCTTGCATCAGTTTGCAGAAATTTCAAAAAAAAAAAAAAAAAAAAAAAAGATATGGATAGCAGACGACATATCAAAAGCCGGTAGTTAGTGCTTAAAGTTGTGCAAGATATGCAGAAAAGTTTCAAACGGATTAAAGATGTTACATTTATGAATTACCCTGCTTGTACTTGTCAATTTCGTCGAATAATAATAGGGGGCATGTTCATTTGGAACGCTTTGACTTTTTCATTTACTATTATTAATTTGAGTTGTCCTCGCTGTTTGGTATGTGTATTTTTTTTTAAAAATCCACAAAATAAAGTGTACTAGCGAAAATAAAAGCATTCTGCAGGAATGTGATTCCGAGAGGTAGTTTTCCTATAGGAAATAAAGAGTTCCTTTCGGATTTTAAAATCCTATGGGAGTTTTTTTTTCAAATCCTATAGAATTTAAATTCCTATAGGAAGTTCTTTTATGCCGGTAGGAAATGCCAATTATCCTATAGGAAAATTGTTTTTTCCTATGTAAAGCTGAGTGAAAAATTGACAGATGTAAAATAATTAAATAAACTCAATGAGTCTTTGATGTCCTAGACATGAAAAACAGTTAATTGCACGATGTTGACGTTTTAACAGATTAGCAGTCCTTGAGACATGGCACTCTGTCACTTTGAAATCACACATGGAGTGTGAATCACTAATAAATAAGTAATTTTTTTATAAAATAAATTGTGAGAAAATATTACAAATAGAACTGAATTTAAAAAGTAAAGTCCAAAATAAAGTTATAATTGAACAGTGAATGTTGCACGGTGATAGAAAAGTAAAGTCCAAAATGAAGTTATAATTGATCAGTGAATGTTGCACGGTGATACAACAATCACATTTCTCTCTTGTTCTTACGAGTTATGTTTCGTTAACTTAGCTTTTCGTTTCTCGATTTTTTTTTTCAGTTGGACATTATTTCCTCTAATAAATATTTTTCTCTTTTTATATCATATACGCATATAACCTATGCAAAGAAATAAATGTATTGACAAAAGACGTCTTATAGAAAATTGATAGGCGGTTTGATGGACAACTTTTGTTCAATCTCTTGTCTTTTAATAAATAAATAAATAAAACTGTGATTCTTACGCAATGAAAGAGTCCTGTTATCGTGTTCACTAAACCTACTCAATTCATGAATTACAAAAATCCTATTATTTGTGTTATGATGCATTTCCATCATTTCCATAAAAAAAATAATTTAACAAAAGTGATTTTTTTTTTGGCGTTTCGCATTAGGTATGTGATATTAGTAATCATGATGGGTTTATGGAATAACCCAAATTATACATTGTATAAAACAAAGTACAATGTTTGTATCTAAAATTAATTTGTGTTGTTATACTCATTAAGATAATGGTTAGTTTTTCTTCTAATTTTCAGTACATATTCATTTATTTCTATATTATCTTTCCAAAATCATTGACTCGACAAGCAAATGAGAAAAATAAAAATACGTATTGAACCTTTCCCCTCAACCCGAACAAAATTAACTTGGCGTTTACCCTTTTAATGGTGTTAAGTGCGCTACACTTGCACTGCTAGCTTTGTTGTGATGTGGTAACTCCTATAATTTTATTTGATACGCAGTTTTTGCAAAACACAACACAAGGAACATACTTGTAGTTGTTCGATCATTCCGATTGATGATGACATATAATCTTATATATAAATACATGTAGATGACATACAATATACAAATACATGTGTATTTACAGATACGAATAAATGTTAAGATGATACCACTTAATGCAAACAAGAGATATTAAAATATAATTTGTTGAACTTGTTCATCAATCTCTGTAAAATGAAAATAATTTAATTTTTAATTTTCTTGAGTGTATTGTCCATGTTATGCACTAACTTGATCTTGTCCATTTCAAATCCATCCATGTATTTTAAAAATGTTAATAAAATGTTGGGAAAATTAGACCGTTCTTTTGACGCTTGCGTCAATTAGATTCTTGTCGATACTAGAACTAGATGGAGACTAGTACAGCAAAACACTGAATCCATGTCACACGTCATACACTGGTTTATCAAAGATTAAATGACATACATACCTGATTTTGTAAGGAATGTCCCACCTAAATATAAAGCGCTTCAGTGATTTCTGGTGATTGCTTAAAAATATAAATTGAGATAACATTCCAATTCATTTCAATTTTTTAAATTACATTAGAGATTACATCTTACAATACATTAGATTTTTAAACATGATGTAAATTGTTTAATAAACATGGACAAAAAAATATAGAAGCGCTATTTTCTAACTTTTAAATAATACATATCTACACCATTAATTTTATTTTTAAAACTTCTATTAAAGATAAAAATGGATGTTTTTGAACATTTCACTAACAAAACCAAATGCCGACGCCGACCAATTGCACTATTCTGTTAGAAAATAAGATTGTTTCAAAGTATTATGATACAATATTAAATAGCATGATATTTAATATAAAATATCATCAAATGATGCCTAAGTATCATCATATAGTGGCAAACACCATCAAATAATGAAACATGAGCATATAAAAACAAACGTCTAACAATATCGAATTGTATGTCAACGTTCCATCAAATAATAATTTATCAGTTTGAAAGCAAACACTCAACAAAACTTCTTAGTGTTCACCCGGATAAATTGAATAAAAATTAGGAAATAAAGTAATGTGAATTTTTTAACATTTCGTAATTGATGCGCCTTTTCATCAGGAGCACAGATAAAACAAAACAACAACGATTGAAATCAAATATCCGTGACGAAACGTCAAAACAATGAATAGTTATTTTTCTGCGCATGCTTAACAGGGAACATGATTGTCAATTCTTTGTGATTGATATTAGTATTTTGTGATAGGTTAAAAATAAAAACACTTAGTTTGACCAAAATGATCATTGGAAAAACAGCCAGAGCCGTTTGAATATTGGTCTCTGCATTGTTTTTACGATACATTGTACTTCCATTAAATTTGCTGTTTATTTTGTCCTCAACATTGTTTTAAATATCAAACAATCCGAAGGAAACGTTATTTTGACATTATTTCTCTCTTTCTTAAGTGTAATGTCATTTCCATCAGCAACTTTTAAAAACAATCCAAAATCTCTGAGCGAAATTCAATCGGAACCGGAAGGTTTGTGATATTAAGCAAAGGTCAAGGTCTCTGGTCGCAATCTGAGGTCAAGGTCAAAACATCGTTCTTAACCTTTTGAAAATCAAATGGAAATCCGTCACCCCTACGCCAAGACAAATAAGTGTGCTTATTTCATATAGTAAATACATTATAATGGGTGAACACTTAGAAGTTTTGTTGAGTGTGTAGTTTCAGTATATAATGACGAAATACTTGTATTATCATGAATGAAGAAATATCAGGATTTAATGAAGTAGCAGAATATAATGAATACGTATCAGCATATAATGAAGTATCAGCAAGACTTACCAAGTATCAACAAACATAACGAAGTATCAGCATTATTGACAAAGTATCAGCATTATTGACAAAGAATCAGCATTAATGACGAAGTATCAGCATTATTGACAAATAATCAGCATTATTGACAAAGAATCAGCATTAATGACGAAGTATCAGCATTATTGACAAAGAATCAGCATTAATGACGAAGAATCAGCATTAATGACGAAGAATCAGCATTTATGACGAAGTATCAGCATAAATGACGAAGTATCAGCATTAATGACGAAGTAATAACATAACTGACGAAGTGTTATCATCTACTGACCAAGAATCGGCATATTTTGATAAAATATCAGCATATTATAGAGAAGCATCGGCATTAATGACAAATTATCAGCTTACATGACGAATTTTTACGATAAATTACCAATTACCAGCATTAATGAAGAAGTATTAGAATAAAAGACGAAATTCGTGACAGGTAATGGCAAGGTTTCATATCATGTAAGGAATTAAAAGTAGCATCATGTAAGGACCAGCATATCATGAAGAGTTATTTAATATCTAGCATTTTAATTAAGATAAAGCATCTTCATATCATGATGTACATATAGGACAATTGAGGCGTTTCAAAGGACATGTAGTTGATACATGTTGTGACCCGAGAATTCATTTTATATACATGTACTTGTGGCAAACCTAAAGTGGCCAGGGGCCTTATAGGGGGTTCTGTACAATTTAAGAACGCGTAAGCTAATCTGAAAGCAACGATAGGTAGCATAATTATGTCAAATGTATATAGTATTACCTACATGTCCATGATAAAATGGAAAATGTTTATATTGGTGTAACGTGTTTCTCCGAGTTTTAATGACCTGCTAATATTATAATAATACCAGAGGTATTACCGGGTTATAATACTACAGCAGACTTCCAGGTACTAGGTTCCTATCAATATTGGAAACCTATGCAAATTTACGTCCTGATTCTCAAATTTATTCCCCAGATAGAAATACTGCTGGTGAAACTATTTCTAATTCATACCCGATCCTTTATTTTCCTGACTTTTACCTTTCTAACACTTCTGCTCTGGCTTCTCCAATATATGTAGCCTTTGAACTTCTCAGCCAGTCTGCCTCCGCTGCTGGCAGCATTGAGTTATATACCCTATAGGCAGTTTATTCTAAGGGGTGTCAGGTCATTCCATTTTTATTGGTGCGTTCAATTTCGTTTCACTGGTATATTAGTACATGTATTAATGAACGAAAATGACCCTCAAACATTTTTCAATCGAGAAAATATGCTATATAATTATGTTTGCTAAGCCGATAGAGGTTTGTTAAACAAGTTTTTAAAACAACTTTTTAAATATATTCCAGAGGGAATTGAAAAAAAGGAAAGATGTGATGGCGGAAAATGGGGGTCGGGTATTCGTAATTCGGAGATGAATGAAAGTTTGCCTTGTATACTGGAATCCATTTCTTACTTCTCATTTATCTTTAAACTTACCAAGATTAAAAGATTACAATTTGTTTAAGATGCTTTGATAATATCTATAATTACGTAGATGTTTAATGTTCATACGTGTCTTATGATAAATGCTTTCTTTCTCTCCTTTTTCAATTTGATTGATTAAAGTCAGCATATTCAATCACTGAATTAATTATAGTTGACCCCAGCCTCTATCTAAAGATTAAAAATTATTCTTTGATCTCTTCATAGGACTCTGGTAGTACTTTCAAGATCGAATTTAAATAAAACTTATATTCGCTAATTATTTCAACCGTTCAACGATTAAAAAACATTAAAATAGTCAGATTGTAACAAACCATTTTGCACTTTGCCAGTTCATTCAGATCACGTTAGAAACACCTAGAAACACTTGCACTCATGACTATTGTAAATCGATGGACCGATATTGGTTTTCATTAACCATGATTGCTTTTAAGCTTCGGGGAAACTTCTCGGAATTTTTTAATGATAATATGGTTATTGATTGTCTATGACCAGAAAACTTTTTATCACTTCCAAACCGTGTCGAGTTTGAATATCTAAAGAATTAGAACCGGTTATATTCTTTCAAGAACATTTACATTTAGTATGTAATTTTATATTGTAGAAAGAGAAAGAAAACAATGGTATAGATATATTACATTTTGTAAAGGAAAAGTTATAGTTAACAAGGTGGTGAGGTGCCTGTAGACGGATGGCGAAATATCGCACATAGGGCCATGACATTTCAGAAAGGACCACACGATCTTCGTTCTTATTGTGAAATATTTACTATCGTAATCCGGTTTTTGTCTCTCTATTTTTTTTAAAATAGATTGATAGAGAGATTAAGAGAAATTGAGAGAGAGATATTGAAAGAAGAAAAAGAGGGAGAAAGAGAGAGAGAGAGAGAGAGAGAGAGAGAGAGAGAGAGAGAGAGAGAGAGAGAGAGGATGTGGGGTGGGAGTCTATATCTATCTTTAGTAAATATATAATGACCATCACCATCCGATAATATTACTACATGCGGCAGGTGATACGGTAGTGTCTACGTAATATAGACTGAAAAGATGCTTTACACCTGTCGTCCATATATACATGTAGATAAAAATCATTTTTAAAGGGAGGGGGAGGGGGAATCATGCGATAATCATGTTCAAAGTAGTTTCGCTCCGTGTTTATTTCGCCGTAAACACGTCTGTGAAAGATTATCACGATGCTTCAATCACCTGATGTCAGATGTGGTTCAGAAAAAACGACAGCTTGCAAAAAAAAAATGATAAGATAAAATAAAAAAAATGACATGGGAGCAAAAATTTTCCTAAATGTGGATATTTTGTATACGCATGTGAAGTATACAAAACCCTTGTTAAACGCGTCGTTTAGGATAATATGTAGAATTTTATACATATGCGATAGTCTATGACAAACGCTCATGATTTGTACATGTATGTGAAGTACTGTCGAACAAATTTTAGTTAATGAAAAAAATGTTCATAATTTTGCTGGAAAAAAAAATCAGTTAAATTTGTAATGGTTTTGCAATATTTAGTTTCATACTTTAATAAGTAAAAATTTCAACATTCAAGAAACTTCATCAAATTACAGAATGAAAAATATAAATGTGTTATTAGAATTTAAATCGCTGTGCACTATTTTTGTCAGCAAATTTTCGTAACGTGCTAGCGCGCGTTATTATAATTGTATGAACACACCGTTGCAGTTATAAGACCAAATGCACATCTTTCAAAAAAATAATGATTCAATGCTTAACTATCTATGCAATGTGTATCGTTTCGATCCTCTCAAATTGTCGTTTATCTGTATTCCACCTATATCTCAAACGACCGTTCTAGGGTCCGTTTGTCATCGAAAGCAAGAATTTTGTCTTGCCTAGATGGCCGAGTGGTTAGAGCGGTGGCCGCTCACTGCTAGGAGAATGGGTTTCATACACATTACATGCAGGTCGTGAGTTCAAGCCCCGGCCGCTATAATATATATATATATATATATATATATATATATATATATATATATATATATATATATTCATCACTGAAAATGGCTAACGACACGAACAATTGATATTGATATTGAAGTTGGCGGAAATTGACCATTTCAATTGTTCGTGTCGTTAGGCATTTTCAGTGCTTTGTTTAATATCAAAAATCACTTTGTGTTATCACGACTCATGTAGGAAAGGGCATTCTGAGTTTTTAGAACTTCTGCCTAATGCTTTTGTTGCCATCAAACAATAAAATATGTTTGAATCATTAAGACTTCGTGTTAAAGTAGATGTTTAATCCTAAGCCTGGCCAATGATCGTCGATATCATTGAAAATAAAAAAAAAATGAAAAGATTCCTAATGCACTCAATGTACGCAAAAGCCCCAGGAAAAGGCCATTCTAATGCGCAACTAAATCAAAGAACTTCGCACTATCAATCAATACAACCTGGGATTTTTCCCGGTGGTAAAGATTTTATTTTCAGATTGAAGCACAAGACCAGGGCTGTTGCATTTGTTTAATCAAGGTGCTTTATAAAATAATCACGAGGACTTTGGTTTGATTTACACCTCTCGGTCGTAAACATGCTGTCTGGCGCATATCAAATCAGCGCACAGCCTTAATGATGTGTAATTGTTGGTCTGGGAAAAGTAAACATATAGGATACTATAAAAAGGTATTACGGAATCTGTTCGGGGGGGGGGGGGGAGGGGGGTCTTTATTCTTCCGCGTTACCCAAGCATAAATTGCAAAAATGTAAGGAAAAAGACTTTCCAATCAAGATATATGAATGAGGGTCTTTAAATGGCGTTATTAAAGTACTAGTAAAGGCTGGGTTCTATCGATATCATAATTTTTTTGAAAGTAAATGGAATTTGGTGGAAGTTATTTTTTTCATCGATAAGGTCGACAAGCATATGTAAATTTTGACAAGCCAAAAAAATGTGATCGACTTGAAATAGAGAGAACATGGTGGCCTATTTCAATATCATTTAATGCAGGTTGTTTTTGATTTTGTCGACATGCAAGTAATTTATGACAAAATGCATGATTATTTTGCCAACATGCAACATTATAAGGTTGACACACCGAGAGAATTTACATAGCAAATTCTGAAAGATTACCTTCTGCGGTTGAAAAAAAAAAAACTATGAAAATATTTAAAAAGTTGTTTGCTGACAGACACAAACAGACGGACGGACGGATGGACAGACATTAAACAAACAGACACATGGACGTCCATCAGACGGACACATTTTAAATAAAATATTTTATGACATATGAATGGATGCGAAATTAAAATCAAAGTACTGAAGTACTGACGGGAGTTGATTTTATTGGTAATCATTGTTATCTATTTTAAAATCAACGATATGTAAGTTCGCATGGCAAGTAGTTTCTTATCTGTATTTGAATAATTACGGATATCCCCCCCCCCCAATATTCCGGGTTATAGACGAAAAACCCCATGAATCATGTTGTGTAATATTTAAGAATAGAATTAACGCCGTCGAACTCTACGATGCATTATGTATCAGTAATCAAAATATTTATGGAAAATTGTATCCAAGCAATATTGAACTCTTGCGTAGGAATACATAAGACTACAAACAATATCTAAATTGTTCGTACCATTTAAAATATGACTATTTTTCAACGTATATGTGTATCTAAAAATAAGTTTCCTTGTAAAACAATGCTTTTGAATACATTACATGAAATTTATCAATTATTTTCAAGCACTAAGAATAGAGAATAGTGAAAAGCGAATGAAACCCCAACTTCTGAATGCCCTCTTTCTTTTGTATGTAAATGTTATTTGGAATGTATGATGCAGTAAGATGAAGGAACGACTATTTGCAAGGGCATGAATTAGGCTGTATCATGGCAAAAACTAGCTCCGTTCCGTTTTTCCACAGGTTACTAGTACTAGTACCCAATTTATTTCAATGTAATCTGCTGTGGTAAAAAAAAAAAGTTTCCTTAATTCAGATATGATATATAATAACCACACAAATGAAAATCTCAATTATAATAGAGCCTTGCAAGATATAAACTTTGTATGTGTGAATAATCATGAAAAATTACATCATTTTTCTATTATAATTTGGATTGATTCAGCCTGTGTACAAATAGATTATCGTGTACATTTTCCCCTCACTGTGGACAAGAAACCATGGCGACGCAGCAGCTTTACACGAGGATAATATTTGCTTTGCACGTTTGGTAAGGCATGGAATGATTCCCCAGTCTCCCACCTGAACGAGTTGAAATCATTCAAAATAAGCCAGGAGTGTTCAACAAAAGGAGCTTCAATCGTTGTGTGTAATGTTAACACTGGTTGGGATATCAAGTTTCACGCCAAGTTTTTGTCGTGGAGTTAGAATTGTACTTGGTAATATCGTTAATTCACGAACATTCTGAAAGCTTGTGGAGGCATTAACTTCAGACAAAAAAATAAAAAAATAAAAAATAATATATAAAATATCAAAACAGGTACCTGCACATTCACAGTATTACATGAATTCACCAATTTATTTTACCTATACATGTATTCATAAAACCCAGCAAGATCAAATTCAGCACATTATACAATTTTCTATACAGGTTTCGCCCTAATAACCAATCACAATATCCAGGCTTATTTGACGTGGTAAATCCGTTTCCGAATTTAAACAATATTATTTTATTTTTCCGTTTATCTCATTAGAATGAAGGATTCAGGACGTCATGTAACATAATCAATTAAGTGAATTTGTCCTCATACCATAACCCGCATCCTGCCCGATTTGTTAAACCCGGGTCTCTCCTGTGTAAGGCAAATGGTTGTATTTTAAAATAGGACGCCTGAGAACACCGCAGTAGTATTTAATCTTAATTAAGGTGGTATGGGACACACTCATATTGTGAAGTTCTTCCTATCGATATATTAATAAACAAAAAAAAAAATCAAGTATAATTTCATAAATGTTTTCTTTCCCAAAATTGTTACATATCAGCGTTGCGCAATGGGTTAGAGCTTTAACTACGAATCTGTTAGTTCGAATCCCGTTAGGGATATTATTATTTTTTCCTTTCCCAACATTTTTAGTGGTCAAATATTTTAAAATATTAAAGAAGATGGGGGAACAAAATAGCGCAAATGCCCATTTGGTTTAGTCCTAAAATACAATTTCAAATTTAATTTTTTTTCCAACTAAATATACTTGAGTATTTATAATACAAGTTAACAAAAGCACAACTTCTAACTATATTCAGTTTTGAATATTTTAACAAACGATAAGAAAAAAATAAATTCTAAAGTTTTGGTGGTATCGAACCCAGAACCTAAAAACCCTAGCTCTATAATGTTACCAAATGTCTGGAGCTCTAACCACTCAGCCTTGTAATATTTTTCTAAAACGTTCAATTGTTGCGATATAAAAAGACATTTTAAAAGTATAGTGGATGACCTCTCCACGTTTTCGTTGATTGAAATCGGTTTGATTTCCTTTAAACCTTATATAGACAGTGACAAAAATATGGAGCTCAGACCCACTCTATAAAAGAAAAGGCATTGAAGTTCTAAAAATAACACTATTTGGAGGTTTTGGCACGCATACGCCAGTTTAAATCAACCTATTTCAAATATTTAAGGGTTATAAATCGACGTTATGGTAAATATACATTGTTTTTAAAAATTTGGAAAGAAATTATGAGATTTTTTGATATTTTAATTTTATAGTATCTTATCTATCCTCATATAGGCAGTTTACACGCCTTATTCACCCATCTTCTTCTAAAGCGGTGAAATCATTTTGATTTTAATGTACTATCATCCACATAAATCCACATGAATATCGACAGGTGTCCCATACAATGTACCACCTTAAAACTATTATTTTTAATTAAAGAACAAAAACATGTTAGTTGATTTTTTTGGTCATCAAGTTTTAATCAAACTAACTACAGAGATAAAGTAGGACAATGTAATAAACTCTATGGTAACAAGAACTGAAACAGAACATTAATGAATTTAATGTTTTAATACAGGAACATGTAAATACATGGGAACACAGAATATCATTTTGTGTTTTGAATGTGAACATACTTTGGTAATAACATACAAACATATAAAAAAAAAACCCGAATTTTAATTCAACTTTAAAAATAACAAAATACCTAAAAAAGTTGGTTGCTTCAATTCATATTTTCTGGGACTACGGCATGAAAAACTTGGACACTGGATGTTTCTAATATAAACACTCATATTATGCTGCAATATTGATGAAGGTTTGTGAAATATTGAAATATTTTGGATGGTAAAAAAAAAAAAAAGAGATACACTTTATAATTAAGTTTGTTTCAATATATAAAACACATGTTAATGTTTTTCATCTCTAGCTAACAAACTACAATAAATAAAATAGCATACATAATATACTAGTATGTGACATACAGACGGTGCTATGTGTATTTCTCATTCATGATAATCAAAATTATACAAAATAATTCTTGGACAACTGTTTGCCATAGTACACATTTATAATATAACAGTGTGATATGCATGTAGAAACTACCATGATAATAAATAACCAACGTGTTTAAAGAGCTTTAACAAATCACATAGATAAGCCTATTAATAAGATGGGACTTTCTTCTGTAGATGACGGGAGTTTCCTAAATTAATGCAGATAATATATAAGATAAGGAGGACAATGAGCAACCCTGTCTAACGCAAGCTTTGGTTTTTAACTGCATCATTATATATATAATAAAATAAATAAAATTGCAATACAATGAAGGGAAAAATCCTCACTAATATTTGAGCAAAAAAAAAAAAATTTATATAAATAAATATAAATGCATTACCATAATGTGGACTCCAAATACAAGTGTCACAATTTATTTTAAGAAAAAAAAATATAATTATGAGACCAAATCATTTCAAGACTGGAAGAGATGTGTTTGAGGAGCCATGATTCATGGTTAAACTTGTTTTCATAACCGGTGCAGTACTTAATGTACAGGGTTTTTATCTTTATAGTCAGCACTAAACATTTTGAGGGGAGAAAAAAAAAAGATGAATATTAAATAAGATGTTCCCTGCAAATTAAAATACATGCAAAAATACAGGAACAAGTACATGTATGTAAAATACATAGTTATATAAATAGCTTCTTCATCAACAATCCTGTAACATATCAATGTTAACATAGAAGCACAACATTGCATAACTTAAAGGAACTCTGTAGAACATGGTAAATATTATGCTATATAAAAAATATACATGTACTAGATGTAAATTTTGCATAAATATATATTTTAAATGCCTGGATGGAAGCTTTTTTTGTGTATATACATGAGGGGATAGCTCTCAATAAATACCAATGTGGTCGGATCTTCAAGTTCATGTTATCTATCACAACCTAACGTGATATGTTGAAGAATAAATATTTACATTTTTGCAGTGTCTTTGCCTGTGATAACACTACGTATTGATTTTGTACTTTACAGTCCAATGAATTCAAATGAGGTATAATTGGGGCACAAGAGGGGTTTGCTTATTTATATTCAAATATTTAATTAAATTATATAAATATAAGTTATAAGGAATCATTCTCTGAATATTATGAGGTGATCAAATCTATCATAAAGCCTTTTAAAGGACTTGATTGGATTTGATCACCCCCCCCCCCCCCCCCCCCCCGACCAAAATAATCACCTCATAACACTTAAAGAAAGATTCCTTATTCCTTAAATATAATTCACTACATATTATAAACACATATTCAGTTTCGGAAGATGTCGGGTAGCCTTTGAGGTTTTGAGATTTGATTCAATTTATATAATACTTTGGTTTCTTTTTCCTTCTGATCATTTCTTTTTGTCTCTTTTAAAAAATATATATATATATATATACATTCATATCACACTTTCTTTGATATACATGTATTCTACAGCAAAACATCTGAGTAACGAGAAAATTTGATCCATTGGTTTTATCACATTTCATGATAACTGTAAATAACATGACCGTGTAAAAGGCTTTCATAAACTTCATTTAAGTCTTTCAATTTTTTTTTTTTTTTTTTTAAGACAGAATTAAGGTTTAAAAGTCGAAGTGGTTGACAGGGAAATCATTCCGATATCAATGAAAATACAATGGGAGCAAAGGTTTATATTGACAAGCATTTAAATTCATGAAGCAATTGGGTAAACATAAACAAAAAATCGAAGTTGATGATGTGTCTGGGGGAGCAATAGCATTAAATTGATTTCATCTTCAACAGTTCAGGCTTTATTCTTGCTTTAACACGCCAACTAAATTGTACATAAAAGTATGTCTTCAGGCATTTTTGACGCTGGATTAATGAAATGTGACATTGGGACTTAAAAAACTTCAAAGATTTCACTTTGAATGTAACATGTATCTATTGGAATATATAGAAAATTACTCTGAAGGTTATTGAAGCGATAAAATGAATGATATCTTTTTTATCTATAAAAATAAAAAGACAAGTTTTTGCACAAATGTACCATTTCCTAACTCGATCAGCTTTAATTAACAACTAAAATTCCCAAGCTTAATTATCATTAAAAAGAAATTAATAACTGAACATCTAAATCCAAACAGAAACCACAAAGGTTCACATTTCATTGTTACATGCGTACAATTTTAAAATCAGTTTCATGGAAATCTAAGCAAAACCATGAAAACTGACCACAATCTGCCCCCTTGGATTCTTAGTCTACACAATGACATATACATACATATGGTATACACTGTAGCACTATCATAATGAGACTTTCTAGATGGCAGACAGATGAACAATATGAACAAATTGCATAATAAACATGCTAATTGATAATGAATACACCTGAATTATCTGCTGGCAGGCTTTTGGAATTCTATATCACTGTCACTCTCGTCATGCATTGAGATCAGCGTCTGGCCATTTGAGTCTTTGTTGATCAACCTCTTCATGGCGAAGGCATCCTCGCCGGCATAGCCCCCAAAGCGCCGGTGAAGGAAGCCTATCACTCCACCAATGCATAGAACGACAAGGAAATTGGCAGCTACATGCCACGAAAAGAACATGGTGGCTATCATCAAATCGTCATGGTCGTCAGGTTTCCATGGGATGTGGTTTGGATTCGGATTGTAGAGAATGAAGCCTACCTGCCAGAACCAGGTTCCTTGGAGCAAAAATCCGTAGCACCTGGTCAGAGCACAGACAATATTATGTCGGTACTTCATTTCCAAAATAATTCCTATTGCATTGAGGGCTATTGAGTAAATCAAAAGCGTATGCAGAAGAACGTCCAAATGTGTTCGGCCATGTAGATGAAATTTGAAAAGAAGACCTTCAACTCCGATGGCCAAAATGTTTGAAACATAATCCAAATCCTTTGGTATTGGCACATTGAAGAAGAGAAGTAAATCTATCACGGCAGTTATTCCGAAAAAGAAAAACATTGTGGCGTGCTGTCCATTGCCAAGCGCTGTGAATTTTCCATCACTGGTCCCAGTGTAGATTTCTAGAGAGAAGCCTACCGACACCATGAACAGTTTGACCATGGCTTCCAGTGGCCATTCCCGCAGTCTCCCAGGACAGCAGAGGAATGGAAACGTGACGGAACTCTTGAATCTGGTGTCGTGCTTCAGAGCTCTGAAATATCGTCTAAAGATGGAGATGATCCACCATACGGACATCACAATGAAAAACGACCCTGGAAGGGCATGTCCTGCAAAACTTCCCATGATTCTCCCTTCTACGATTTCAAACTACCAAAAAATGCCAACTGACCCGGGATGCAATGCTGAAATGAGAAAAAGCAATTAAGTTGAGTCACAGTTGCGATGTACATTTAGACAATATTGATTTGAAAATGTAAAGCACCTGATGAGGTGAAAACTCTTTAATACCAAGACACATTTATCACCTGTTTACATACCAGTGATGAAAGAGAGACATGCATAAAACCTGGCATTTATCGCCAGTTGGCTATGATGATCAATGACCGTGTGGACAATCAACAGATCTATGGAAATTTCCGAATCATTGCTCTCTCAAAAACATAACCCTTATAAATCAGATACTACATCCACACAACATCCACCTTGCTTGCTGTCGTTATAGGTGATACCATTAGGTGACAGTCTGACAGACATCCGGCATTACAAAAGTATCAGTAAATCAAAACAATTTTCCCCCTTTAATACAGACATGCTTCAATACACACCCATATGACGTATTGAACATTATTATTGTAGATACATAAATCATCGCATTCTTCTCGTCACCACTATAAGTTTTTAAGTTATTAATTTAAACAATCAAAGCATTCATTTATAATTATGATGATCATGAGAGTATTATGATGTTTTTTCCTTTCAGATAGAATAACAAAATACCTGAGTATGATTCCTTCAAAATCATTGTCCTTTTGCAGTAAACAGCTTCAAAGTACATTATCATTAACTTAAAGTACATGCTTGTACTCTTTCCCTACTTGAATGAATTCTACAGAGACCAAGGTGTATCGTGAAGCCAAGAATATTTTACATATTCAACTGTCTTTGTCTGTGATAACATTACGAATCAGTTTTGAAGCCTACATCCCAATAATTTCATAAAAGATGAGCGAAACAAAAAGGGCGTGTCTAATAGCATAACCGAGAAATGGTATTGGCTGCGCCGCGTAGTAATACATGTGCTACATAAAAAAAATAGTGGGTTTTAAAATTTGTTTTAAAGTGTACAAATTGGAAATAATATAAATATACGTAATAAGGAATCATTCTTTCTTTGAGTATTATGAGGTGATAATTTCGGTCGGAGCGTAGTCAAATCTATCACAGGGCTTTATTGGATTTGACCACGCCCCGACCGAAATTATTACCTCATAATATTCAAAGAATGATTCCTTATTCCTTAAACATACCAGGACTCCAACCCGTCACAGCCTTAGTTTTACATGTAATACTTAATATTCATTTTCATTTTTAAAGTAGCGGTACTGTACTAACATCTAGATCAATGTATTTATTTTCTCACATTTAAAATGTTCTTTCCTCCATGTGTCTATATAGTGTTAACTGGTTACTACATTTACATACATTGATTTAAGAGTCTTTTGCATTTATAGTGCTATAAATGAAATAGCATCTGGTGGTTATCAAGTTGAGGTCAGAGTAGATATACATGCAGATGCAGATGGTGCCTTAATTATACATGTAGGTGGAATATTAATATATCAAACAAGAACAAAAGGTCAGGTATGTTCAACACATGTAAGTATTCAAGTTCAAGGTCATTTTCTGTGGTTTATCTTATTAATAAATTAAAACAATCTTCAAAGACATTTAGTATAGGGAAGTGACATAACAAGTCTAGAAGGTGAGGATGTTTATCATTATGATGAGTGACAACTTCCTCTCACCTCGCTCATATCAACAACATAGACAACCATGCAATTACAAGATTTATATTAAAATCAGTCTGATCTGCATTGTATGATATTTGTTAATATTTTTTTATGGAAACAAAAGTCATTTCTATACACCGAACAGCAGTCAAAATACATGTATATTCCAAGCAAATCAATCAATATCGATCTATCGCTGACCACCAAAACCTTGTACTACCCGTCACCATTCTACCACCTCAGCATAAAATGGAAAAAAAAAAAAAAAAAAATCGTCAACATTTTATTGAATCAATCCATGAATCAATACTGCTATCAGGCAAACAATGTACTTGAATGAAAGTTAATGACTTTCCTGCGAGCCCCTCTAATCAATATTCATTGTATAAGCTAATGCTCCTGTTGAACGTTCGTTCGGTCAGCCATACCAACAGATACCTGTAGCACCTGCATCAGATATTTCACATCTTAAACACAGTTCCATCATAGAAAAGTCTGGGTTTTCATTTCTAAAACCAGCGATTGTTTAACTATAGGAGTACAGAAAGATCCACCCATATTATACTGCACGAATTCAACCCTTAATTGTTTTTCTTATGTCCGTTTAACATTTGCTATATTAATTAATTAACAGCATAGGGTTTATACTTCTTACAAAAATAAAATACTCTGATGAAAGCTAATGTATATCAATTAGGGGGGAGTGGGTGGGGGGAGGAGTTAGATAAGATGCAAATATTACACTTGAACTTGATTTATGCACACAAAAAAAATAAATTAAATTTTGAAATCATGTTTCCTAATACATAACTTGATTAGAAGTGGAATTGATTGTTGATAAATTTAATGTAAATTTAAATTTTTTAAAAATAATTTATTTATTGTTAGAATCAAATCAAGTTAAGTTACACTGATTTAAGCAACATGAAACAATTTTGAATAATAGCAGGAATAAAATTTACCGTAGTCAAATATCATATTCTTAATAAATCTTAAATAAAAAACACTAATTTTAAACATTTAATCTAAATTTCCCAAACATATCATTACAAATAATTGTTCAAAAAATTAAACTTTTGTTAATTTACGATTTTGAAGTTCTCGTATTTCTTTAACCTACAGTGTATAAAGCCACAGCTTTTTATCACCCAGAAGTCTCCTGTGGATTAATTGAAATTCCATTTGGGTCTTTTGAATTCACCACACTAGGTTTGTTTACCTTCAGTGTTTAAAGGCCAATCATGAATAACGCTGATCACTCCTACGTACCGTTTAAAATCCCAGATCACATGTCATTGTCACCAAAATAAAGTTGTACAGAGTCACGCTTCTCATTGAATTCCAGATCATGAACATTGGTCTCGGACAAGGACGATTATTTATAAGCTTTAATATTTAAGACAAGGACAGGAACGAATATTAAGGGTATTGAGCTGCGACACCATGCTTATAACTACAGTACTAGTAATGTTCCACAAGAACTTACCTCGGTCCTTCTCTCACAGGTAAACAGAGATAATGGCACTCGCCCGAGACAGTACAATTAAGTGATGACTTGGTACTGAATACAGTCGGTTTGATAAACAGTCACAGATCTTTGAAGATTGGATGGAAGCTTTGTAGCTTGGGGTCCTGAGGTTAACCTATCTACCTCGAAGTATCGACCAGTTCATGCTTTAAATCACGTATCTCTAATTCACCTGGACAAAATCACTGGAGGATTTCAAAATACCTTTAACCACCCCCCATCCCCATTCTTGAGACACCCTTTTGAGGCTATAAATGTCAGCTAGCTGGGTAAACATTGTGCTTACTGATGACATTGTAAAATAAAGGAAAATAAAAGCATTTTAATCTAGTCAGTGTACAACACTGCAGAATTAATCAAAAGCTTTTGTCACACATAGCTCCAATACAGATGTAACAAAGCTTATTTTTTGTATCTTAAATTAAACTGCATCAATTTTTTTCTTAATTCATTGCTACATACATGTACTTATTAATATTAAATGTATTATAAGATTTTTGTTTATTTTGCATTTTCTTTATAGTCTTCAAAAGCAAAGAAAAGAAAAATTAAAATCAGTATATTAAATGGCTTATATGTATGAATTTTGAAATTCTGTTGAAATCAAAGTTGGTTTCTTCTTCAGAGTAAATTGAAGATGTTATTCATATACATATATGATGTCCACAAAAATATACCAGCTAGGATAAAACAGGGTATGACCATATAACATGAACAGGAAGAAGGATTTATCCTGACATAACATTCAGTCACCTGCATGTCAGGTCACAACATGGCCACTAGAAATTTAATCTCCTTTAATTAGTTTCTTTCTTTCGACTTTCAACGCACAAAGAACTGTTGTCCTATATACCAGTAGTCACCTTAGATTTCATCACAGTCTAGAGCACACCATGCAAGGGGATTTATTAAAAAAATTCTGGCCATATTAAATTACATATCTAATTTAATATATATATATATATACTCTAAAGTGTACTAAATATAAGTATTGTTCATGAACTCACTTTAAGCTGATCTGTTTAATCAAAGTTATTCATATAAAATACATTTCCAGGGCAATCTCCTAATAATGCTTTATGTATCTATAAGTTTATTTTTTCTTAATCAGCTTAGGCTTTCCCAATCTAAATATTGAATTTTTCAAATATTAGATTCAATTTGTTGTGTACAGTAATGTATTTCTTTATCAACATGACCAAGCTGAATATTAAATCCTCAGAAAACACACACATGTAACAATTAAAGCTTAGAATTTACATTTTTTCTACATGTACATGTTCGAACAAATTTCATTTTTGAAACAATAATACTTTATTAACAAAGTCAAACGTATTTAATGATGAAAAACATAAAATGAAAGGAATGACGACAAGACAACTTACAAGTAAGTTAAAACGTTCGCAGGTTCATTTGCATTACTGCAAATGCAGCTTTGATAAGCTAGTTATTATATCAATAATCATTCCAATTCTGAAAACAGTTATTTTTTATACTTAGACACAAATTTAATCCCAATTACAAGTATATAACTGATAGTCATAGAGCAACAAACAAATTTTACAATTTTACTTACAATATTAACTTACATTGTTTCCCTTTGATATCAATGTTTTAATCCTGACTGAGAGCAAATGTATACAGTGTCAATGACATTTCCTTTACCGGACTCAGATTTCCTTCAAAAATTTGAGATAAACACCACTGTACACTTCCTTTTGCTAGCTAGCTTAAGTCCACAGTCCACCAGAAGCCACTGTGCGTATTTTGTATAGGGATTAAAATTACGTGACCACACTTGCTCATACACACGCAACAGAAAAGAAATTTTGCAATATCAATTTGTACACTCACTGCTGTGTTTTTAAACCAAGCAAGGGTGTTACTAGGCAGTAGTTAATTGTGATTACCACAGAGGGGACATTTTTTCTATCTTAAAAGGCTAAAAACTACCAGTACCTTTAGCCTTAATTCAAATTTAAACTTTTGATGCTTAATGAAGTGTAACAGAATTTATAGATATTAAATCACCTAATTTTAAGATCATAAAGGTCATGCATTACCATTTCAATTTTCTTATTTTAAAAACACTTCAGACTATAATCTTGGGGTGAATGCAGGGGAATGTCCTTTAAAAACTTAGAAATGAGCTTTTCATAAGATGCACTAAAAACATATTATACATATATATATAAGATCTACAGATGTAAGTATATGCATTCTATTTGGGTCTAAGTTTATAATTAGGTTTTAATATTGATTCCACTGACCTCTTATTAACCTTGGTCTCAGTATTAATTACTAAGTTTAAATTGTTTCTGAAAGTACATATATCAATACTGAAAAGTGTACGTAGCACCTTTTCAATATATATGTAAAATAAACTTAAAACATTTTTTTTTTTACAAATATGTGAATATTTTGGATATTAAGCTTTGTCAATTATGTTCATCCAAGTCAATGGTGGAACATTTATGTATATATAATAAGTTATTCTTACTATTCTAGAATATTCTAGTATATATCCAAGGAACATAATATAGAGTGTCCTATGTAGCTAGGGCCTATAGGCATGTCCTTGGGTGCACTTTATATGAACAAAAATAACTGTCCTCGTTGACAATCTTTTTGAGGAAAAGATAAACAAGAGAAAGCCTTCAATGTGACAGCAAACCAGATTTTCTTTTGTTTGAACATGCAGTATCCATAATCTATTTGTTCACAGTTGAGAAAAAAATAAATCACGTACAGTAATATGCTCATCTCTATGGTGCATATTGAAATGCCTTGAAAACTGTATTAAAGAGGAGTTACATGTATTTGGACAAATAATGCTCTAGATCCGTGCATGTCAGTTTTTTGTGAGCTAACAAATTCTATATCGTGAGCTAATCTTAACATATCTTGCATTATAAACTTATCCTATAATTGTTTCATCTTGTAAAAAAAAAATGCTATGGGTTAAGCGAGTTCACCATGCATCGGACACATACATTGTATCAGAGAACTTTGGTTTAAAATATATAAAATGAATGCACTCGTGCATGTTGTTTCTTTATCCTTAAATTATAGCTACTTAACATACTTATTCCGGTAATCAAGTTTGATTATAAAATTGTCTGAAAAATAACAATAAAGTGACCTTAAAATGAAGTACATGAGATGTGTCATCATAAAAAACTTAGTAAATATACCAAGATTTCTATATGATTTAGCAAAAGTTAAATTTTTTTTTTCCCCCTTAAATTTATGTATTCTACAAAACTGCATCATCTGCCACAAATAAATGAATTAAGATGTACATTTCAAAATACATTTTTTAATTTACATAAATTATCTTTGGAAATTTGATCATTTAATTTCAATGTCATAATTTTCGATCTATTCATTTCACCATGGATCTGACATAAATTCACAATTAAAGCATCAGACAGTTTTATTTTTTCCTTCTAATAAGCATGTGATGTGCCCATTCTTTTAATTACAACTTAAATTCATATTAAAACAATTAAATTTTTCAAAATAAACTAAGCAGCTAATTCTTCACCCAGCACTAAAAAAGTATTATGGATCAGGTTTTCTAAAACCAAAGTATTGTAGGTGCTGGTATGATAAAGAACCCTCACTGATGTAAACCCCCCTTTACACAGTTGCTTTCATTATGTCTTAATTTTTTGACTGAAAATCAAAGAATTTACATTGACTTGATCATAAAATATAAATTATTTATAATCTGTTTGTGACACACTATAAACGTTTTTGATGAGGTCACAATCGCTCAGGCCTAAAAACATACTAATCTGCCTCAACATTACGATTAAATTTTGTTCATTTTTTTTTCCTAAAGAGAATAAATTTGTCGCAATTTCGAATGATATACAGAATAAATTCAATAGGTAAAGAATAGTCAGAATCAAAACTCATTGAAAGTGGGTAGAAACAGTTTAAGCTTCTTTTTTTTTTTCATTATTCTTAACTGTATATTTTGTTTGATGCAGGGGTGAAAATTGAAATAGCTTATTGGTTATTACTGCATCAATTTCCTTTCTTTTCTCTGTTTTATGCAATTTCACAAATTTTCTTTCATATAGATACATGCAAGGTTGTGACATTTCAAACAAGTTTTATATATATTCAGACCACAGCGGACACATGAATATTTTTTAGTGAAGTCTAAGAGTGTCCGATGCCTGGTGAAATCCCTGTACTGTAAAGATACAGCTGCAATGTATACAACATATCAATCTGTGAAATTGTCCATCAATTTGATTAAAATTCAACTGTCAATAAACCCAATGAAATTATACAAGAAAAAAAAATATAAGATTTCCATTATTTCACCAGCAACAAGTTCCACAAATCAACAAATTAAATCCGGCCATGAACTTGAAAGCCATTTTGGGGTATAGTATAATGTAGTACAGGCACGATCACCGTATTCTACCACGGGACTTGGCAGTTTAAGTTTTATCTACTATCGCGGTATATAGTAAACAACATCTGTGACCTGTCGCTCGCGAAGCTCATAGGTGTTGTTTACTATAATAGTATACCGTGATAGATAAAGTCCCGTGATTCTACCCACCGACTGTTGATCAAAAAAAGAACTGACTGACTGATAAAAAACAAAACATGACTAGGCCTATATTAAAAAGAAGAATGCTTACCTCAATACATGTACAGTATGATAGTTTCATTCAGACATGATAGCACAATCCCAGATATCCACCCGATCTGAGTCTACGTGACATGCATCACAGACTTTACAAAAGTTACCGAAGTTGATCGAAACTTGTTGGAATCAAGAGCCCGATCTAAATTTAAGATTCAACAACGAATGAAAGCAAGAAGGTATTACGGCATATAACGTTAGAGTGCCAAGTCAATTTTGCAAAAAAAATTAATAAAATCGTTTGTACGATTTAGAAAATCGTTTAAGACTATATAAAGGAAGATAGAGTAGACGAATGAATGATTGAATCAGTGAATGAATGAATGAATGAATGAATGAATGAATGATGAATGAATGAATGAATGAATGAATGAATGAATGAGTGAATGAATGAATGAATGAATGAGTAAATAATTAAATGAATGAATACTTGAATGAATGGTTCTACATGAACAAATTTATCTATTGGGTATAATCTGGTATCATCAGCCGATTCAGAATTTTTTACGCGGAGGGGGGATGGGGGTGGGGTGGGGGTCCGAGGGATAATTGTGTTTACCGAGAGAATAGAGGGGGGGGGGGGGTTCCGAGAGCTATCTGCGCATTGGTACTTAAGAATTGTACGATTTTCTTACTGAAAGTTTAACTTGTATCGCCAATTACTATAGTTTACAGCTTCAACATTATGAGATTTCCTAAAAATATCAAGATAAGTTATGTTGTTTCACTTTAATCAGCTGAGGGGTCATACATTTGTAATGACTCAAAAACATACGATGTTTGGTAAAGAAAATTCAGAAATGAACAATGTTCAAATCGGCAGAACACGAATATTGGATGAAACGGACAAAAATACACCCCTTTATAAAAAAAAAGGTTGCCAAAAAAAAAAAAATATTTATTAAGCTTCCTTGTCATCATGACAAGAAATAGTGACTAGAGGTATTGTGAACAAGTTCACAACCGATACTTTCCGCTATGAATATATAATACACATTATAACTCAAGTATTTTTCTACTGTAAAGTAATGGGTGTACCATTTTCTTAAAGTGACATTGGACTTGCACAAATGACCAAGGCTCATGTATTTATAGGTCAAAATTTTTAGTTTCAAATCATTTCCAATTACAAGATATGGCCCAGAAAGGAATTATGCATTTTTTTTAAACAATGACATTGAACTTGCACAACTGAACTGGGTCAAGCCCATGACACACCCTCAGGTCATAAGCAATTTTTATGTGAAGTTGGAAAGTCCGATGTTTCTCCAGAAGAAACTATACTTAGACTAACCACAGATTATAAACGTTTTACTTCCAATAATCTCGAACTTGCCTAAATGACCTTGGGTCAAAATCTTAACACACTCTTAGGTCATAACTCATAAGCATTATTTGTGTAAAGTAAGAATTTCTAGGGCTTTTATAAGAAAGATATAGACCGGACACAAATATTGCACTTTTCCTTCCAGTGACCTTGAACTTGCCCAAATGAACCTTGGGTCAAAATCATGACACACCCTCAGGTCATAAGCAATCTTTGTGTGAAGTAAGAACTTCCATTGTTTCTCCATAACAAAGATATGGACCGGACACGATTGTACACACAGACGGACGGACGGACGGACAAAGTGATTCCTATGTAGTCCCCAGACTTTGTTTGCGGTGAGTATAGGAAACTTTGTTTTGTGGGGGTATAAAAGTACATAAAATCAAATGTCCATCCTTGGGCGCCACTGGGTTATATAAGGCAATCCCAGATCCCCGACCCAGTCAGCCCCCCCCCCTCCCCCAATCTTTAGAATCTTGGACCCGCCCCTGCCTATTACATTTAGCCCAGATAGCAGCACACCGTTGGCCCAATCTCACAATATGGTTGTATTATCGCCGTTGGGTTATCTTTATTGGGCCAACGGTGGTCCAACATGAAACATTGATAGTTGGTTATGTATTATGGGGCCAATGTTGGGCTAACTGTTGGCATAATTAGTTAGAGAGAATTTGTTGCGGGGTTGACATTGGCCCTGAGTTGGCCCAATGTCATGAATCTGGATAAGCATCATGGGTAAACAACATCCGGACTACTTTTCGTAGTATCGTACAATGTACCTGCGCCATTTTTCATTTGACATAGGAGTAATGAGACCGATAGCTTGCATATCTGCATCCAAATCGTAAGTATTTATGGGAAAGGGAAAAACTTTTCTTCCAAGGATTGTCTTAAAGGACAGTCATTGAAAGTAAGTAGAATTTAAAAGGTTATTTACCAGTTATTTTAGTATAAACATCAGAATGATGTAAACTCAATGACTTGTTATTCTTGTTAAATTCTTATTTGAAAGCTTAAACATATAGTGATATACATGTACTTATAAATTTAATCGTAATGTTTGTTTATTCTTTACTGGGAAAAGTAAAAAAATGTTTTAATACTAAATACTACAGTTTTAGAGATTGTTCGAAAAAACAGAGCAATGACTAATTCTATAAATAAAGGACATTGAGAACAATATCAATGGGATAGATATGCATGCCAAAGAGAGAGAGGGGGGGGGGGGGAAGTAACGGGCACTGCCGCAGAGAAGAAAAGAAGGGAGAAGGAGACTCGGGAGAGGGAGCAGATGGTACTAGTAAGTGGCAGTGCATAATTTTTAATATTTTGAAAAATACTATGGCATACCTGTGGTTTAGGACCTAACCCTCTTTGTTTTTTTTTTTAGACTTGCTTATTGATATCTTAAGTTTACTATAGTACTGAACTTGTGCATTCACATCAGACAAAACCATTCATGTATTACTACAAGTGAGCATTAACTTCTTGTTTTTAAATAATTTTTTTCATCATGAAGTTCATTAATGAGCAATAAAATATGTTACAATTTAATTATATTTTACTGTTTTCTTTTTGCTCAGGTATTTTTTGTCTTATATTGAAAGAATACAGTGGTCCAACAATGGCCAAATATTGTTCGTTTCATTGGCCCAACAATAAGACAACAAGTTGGTCCGATTAAGGGCCGATGAGCAAATTGCGGTTGGCCAAGTGTTAATTGCTTACAATGGCCCAACCGTACAAAAGTGATGTTTGCCCAATATTAAAAGAATACAGTGACCCAACAATGGCCCAATGTTGTCTGTTACATTGGCCCAACAATAAGCCAACAAGTTGGTCTGATTAAGGGCCGATGAGCAAATTGCCGCTGGCCCAATGTTTATTAAATGCATACGGTGGCCCAACAGAAGGAGCATAGTTGGCCCAACAAAGGTCCAATGACGTCCTGCTATCTGGGAGGTTACATGTTATTAAAGACAAAGACAAAAGTTTCCATTTTAAGTTAAAATTTCTTTTTCTTTATATTTTGCAAGTTAATGCTAGTAATGCTTATAATTTTGGAATTTTCTTAACTTTCGGCATTTCTGTTTAAAAAACCCCAAACCTTAGGTACAAGTCTCATTTACACCAAAATAGATTTGAGTTGATTATCTTGCTTGTATATATATATTAGAAATGATGGAGATTCAAAATTTGATTCAACATTATAAATACCTTTGCATATTTCAAACCCTAGAATTGGGAGGGACAGTGGGCGCATGAAGGTATATATTTGGCAGGAATATGGGAGCTCTTCTAAGCTTTTAAAGGAGAGTAAAAATTTCATCGATTATTTGTACACATTTCCGTATCAATCATGATCGTTATTTGGTTTATTTTGGAAAATTGATAAAAAAAAAAATGTTTTAATTGCACTCGATTTTATCAAAATAAATAGTTCTGAATATGCATGAAGCAACACTAAGTTAGAACACTAAGCAGTTTATGCAAAAATCCTACTTACTTACAGCTGCATGTTTTTAATTAAATGTTTCTAGGTCTTCTCCCCGCGAATTTGAAACGTGTAAAGATAAAACAATACTTTCAACGTAAGATATGCTAGGTTTTCAATAAACCCTGATGAAGAGATGACTCAGATATGACAAAATATTTACTTCAATATTTTTTGTGAGGAAAAAAAAACCCAACCCCAAAGTCCTGAGGTTTGACAATGTCACCACCTATATAGACAGTATATCACATGGCTCACTGATTCGTCCCAAATATGTGAAAAGGGATTTATAATGATTTGGATTCGAATCCTGACGTTGTTATCTGTTTCTAACTATTCTAACTAGTTTTCTGTTTTTATATTTGAATTTACTTTTTTTTCTTTTTTGAAAAATATTTTATTGCCAGTTTCAGCTATGGTATACCGGTTTCGAGAGTTGAACACAATTCCTGTGTTGTGTTCGCAAAAGACAACTTCATTGCGCGTGTTTTAGCGCAATCTAGTATAATACAGTGAAGTTATACCATTTAAGAATTTTTTTTTTCGATACCATTTATGATATTGAACACAATAAACAAAATACAGATAAAAATATTTAGATTTTTTATGGAAAATTTTTATTTTTTAAACGATATTTCCGTTGTTCGATCGGTGATCGTTGTCATTGTGCTTTTATGACAATATGATAAAATGAAGCTTTGTAGGTGTACGTTTTAAGGTACCTCACTACACCCAGACTTTATAAGATACTACGTCATAAGATGGCGATGTTAATGTTTTGTTAAACTGTTTATATCGTTCGATTCGCTTGTATATCGTCCTAGCTTACTGGTTAAAGTATTGGGCTTCTGACCCACAGAGCATGAGTTCGAATCCTCCTTGATATTTTGTTCATGTTTTCTGCATTAAATTTTCGAAAATGTAATTTTTCATCCAAAATTGCACATTTTTTTTTGCCCATTTGACTTAAATACTTCTTATCCATTATTATATCTATCATAATCAAGTAATTTTCTGCTGATTTGAGAAAATATTTTAAGGTGTAGTGAGCCACCTTTAGAAATAACATGAAAGAGAAGTAAAACGTGTACGCCTTTGAAATTTTACACACAGAATAATGCTATCCTCAGTGCTATTTTTCTTAATTTTTGAATAAATCAATAATAATTGTACCAATTTACAATCGTAATACTCCAAATATATAGCAAAATTTGGTGCATTCTGATATTATGAGATGACACCCATTCCAAACCAGACGGTAGAATTTAGTATTAATCTGCTTCGAAGTGCGGAAAATGACAATTTCCTATATATCCTTATAGTTAATGTACCTGTTTTTTGAGATGGCCCCTATAAAAATGGTCTTGAAACTTCGCAAATATATTGGAGTTGCTGTAAATAACATATAGTAAAAAAATTAAGAGTTTTGCTATTGTAGTTTTTACGCCTTTATAAAGTAATCATTTTTGTTGGAGCGACTCATCCTGTGGCAGTATCATATAAATCTATAAATCCCAATTTCTTCCAGTAGTTGATGCTTGCAAACTTGTAATCTTGTTCGCACCTTGTTTCCTTTGTTTCTGTCAGTAAAAACTGTCACTATAGAAAAGACCCCCCTCTCTCTCTCTCTCTCTCTCTCTCTCTCTCTCTCTCTCTCTCTCTCTGTACATTACAATTATATTAATGTCCTTAAACAAGTATAATTTTTTTTTCAACCAAACTAACAAACTGCGTATTACATGGCGACTAGCTATAAAACTCAAATTATTGTCTCAACCGTTCTTTTTGTGTCTCGCACGGTTTGGGTAGATATAATTGTTTTTCCCTATCCTTTTGGAGACAATGTTTACTTCTTTAGACGATCCTAAATAGGTTGTATCCGAGAAGCTTGAAAAAGAGGCAGAGAGTGGGCGATGATGATATGTATTTATTCAAAGAGCGCAATCTAGTAAGTGACGCGCATAGCCCAACTCTCGCCTGTCGGAAAAATTTAGTTCTTGAAAAACTGACCAATGACATTAGTGACCATTGCGTAGGTTTAGAAAAATATAAGTAAAAAGACGATTAACGCGTATTGATAATTCACACTAAGTAGGAACTACATTTTTGCTAAAGGGGCTCAACTTGAGTAAATAAGAGTCTATGTATGACACCTGGTGTTTAGACAGTAAATTGCTTCACACATATTGGATAACAAAGAAATTAGTGACATCAAAGAAAAATGAGTGTAAGAAGACACAAAATTGACTTAGGATAAACAAACAATGCCAAATGTCACAATAAAAAGAATTTGCTTAGTACATGTGTCTTGGTTATAAAATAGTTAAGGAATCTCCCACTTTCAAAACCATTGATTTTAAAAATAAACAGAATGAAAAAAAATAAAATCTTATATTAGACAATTGCAAATTCACAGTTTAATAAATTATAGATTTAGAGTTATAAAATCATCGTTATGGTCAATGTGAAATATTGAAATAAACGCTTTATATGAAACTGAATGAAAATATGTAAAAACATGTAAACAGTGAAAATATGAGTGTGACATACCCCCATGGCCCCAGTAGCTTTGGACCCCAAAGCTTTATATGAGACTGAATGATTATGTAAGACAAAAAGAAAAAATATATACACATACACACATATTATAAGCTAGAAACAAGGTCACAGTAAGTACATGAGAAAAACAAGATTATGCAATATAGAAAAACAAAATGTATTAAAATGTAAGTCTTGCTTTTCTAAATAGAATGATTGTCCAGCCAGAGAGCATAACAAGTAGAAAACAATTAACTCATAAATGTATACTAGTAATTGATATAAAATAAAAAAAAAAACACATGTCAAAATATAGATCTGAAATTGAAGTACTTGAAAAAAAACAATTGTATTCATGTGTATTGTTAACATGAGTTGACTGATGTAAGTAAAATGAATATACACAGTATTGACCTGTGGTGTAAATGTAAATGTAAGGATGTCAGGCTGGTAAACATCAATTATAAGGACAAGTACAAGTAAGGAGATGCAATGTTTGTAAGAGCAACAAAAATATTCAAGAAATGCATATGATGTATGAATCACATGTATGTTGTGAAATGATAATTGAACGATTAGGACTGATACGAGTATGATTGCATGACTGAATGAAAATATGCAATACCGACCAAAACACCATTTCTTTTGTTTAACCATCTAAACTTCTTATCACTTAACTTAGAAACCTAAGTAACACAGAGCTCCCTCATGAACAAAAGGGATATGCATGAAAAATATATTCAACAATTGCTGAAACGCATTGGGAAGAACCATTAAAAATGCATAAAATTCTATGAAGGGATGCTGAGGTGAACACCATGCATGTACAAAACATGAGACCATGCAATAATCAACAAATTTGTGAGTGTTTCAAACAGAACCAAAATAAACCGAAAAAGAGCTTTTGAGATATGGCCAAGTCAGTGAGAGGTTAGTGATCAGCTAAACAACTCTAGTAGGGTCGCGAATCCTACTAAAAGGGTGACTAAACCATAACCCAAAGAGGGCAATTTTGAATAATTTACATGTAGTTGTTATATTATGGTAAAACTGAAATGATGCACATCAACAAAACTAACACAAATATGAATACTGAGTCACTAATGTTTGAAGAAGGTGTTAATGGTACCTCCTGTGTTAGACTAAAGAATTTTAGAAAAAGTCACCTCAGAAATTTCAGTATAAGTCAAAGATTGCAAAAGTAATAAATGTTAGTTTAAGTATGTTATTGTAGTAGGTACTGTCAAGTAAGTACATTCAAGTAAGTGTAGTCAAGTAAGTAAGTAAGTATATTCCAGTAAGTTATAGGAAGGGGAAGTACATGTATATACATGATTGTTAGTAAGCATATGCCTGTAAACATAGTCAAGTAAGTAAGGTGGGGTGGGTATACATGATTGTTAGTAAATAAAGTTTAGTAAGCATAGTTAGGTAAGCTAAAGTAAGTGGGTATATACATGATAGTTAGTAAGCATAGTCATGAAAAGGGGGAGTTTAAACATGCTTGGTTGGAAATAGTATGTGTGAGTCAAAGTTTGTTTTTGAAGTTAGATTTTCGGCGTTTGCCAGCTTTTGTAAATCGTCGGTTTAGATCTTGGAGAACATCTGGGTCAAAACAGGTATCTGGTTCCCAGGTGGTAGTTCCATCTAACCATTTAACTCTGAAATGACGAACCCCATTTTTCATCTTTCCCTGCAGAACTTTTTCAAAGTTCCATGTTTTGTCTGGAGGGGGTGGAGGTGGTTCTTGCTGAGGCGGAGGCTGTGTGTCATCATTTATAGGAGGTGGTTGATTGACAGGTGGTTCAGGAAGTGGTAACTGTATGTTCTCCAGTGGGTCCTCAGTATGGTCTGCATTGGGAGGAGCAAGGTCAGCTGGGTTATCCTCTGGATCTGGGATGTCATCTGGGCGTACTCTTTGCCGGACTTCAGTATCCTCAGGTGGATAATAGTGCTTAAGGTTCGTCGCATTTATCATTGAGGCATGTAGTTTGTTGTCCGAGATGCGACGCAATTTGTAAGTAAAGTTTTGTCCTCGGCCAACTATGCGGTAAGGTCCATCTGACTTGTCATACAATTTATGCGATAAACCTGTAGGCACCTTATGATTTTTCAGCAGGACTAGGTCTCCTATGGTGAAATCGGGCAGTCTGACATGTTGATCATGATAGTCTTTGTTTTTCGACTGGTTGTGTAGGTCATTTGCCTTGGCAATTTCAGTTGAAATTTTGAGTCTGGCTAGCAGGTCCTTCATGTATTGTTTGGCATCTCTTTGCAAGTTGTCCTTAGGTTGGAGAGATGCGTCAAATGGTAAACGCATTTCCTGTCCAAACAATAATTCAAAGGGTGCATACTCTGTGGATCCAAGATGAGGAGATTTGCGAAATGACATCATGATTCCTGGTAAAAACTTAGGCCATATATCTTGGTCATTGGCGCAGTAAGCTCTCAGTGATTGGGCTATGGTGCTGTTTTGCCTCTCCACAAGACCATTGGTGTTAGGATGGTAAGATGATGTGTGATACTGAGTGATTTCAAAAATTTCACACAACGCATTTATGAGCTTAGACATGAAATTGCGGCCCCGGTCTGACATCAATATTATGGGAGATCCATACCTGGCAAAGATTTCTCTGAAGAGACATTCCGCAACTTCTCGAGCATCTTGAGATTTCAGGACAAATGCTTCAGGCCACCGGGTGAAGGAATCAATGCACAGGAGTATGTATTCATAACCTTCAGGTGTTTTCTTTAATGGGCCTAAAATGTCTATTTGCCAAGACTCAAATTTGTCACGGCGTGGCATTGAAGTCATGGGAGGCTTGGGAGGATGAAAGTCTCGCTTTGCACGTTGGCATCTGTCACAGGACCTCACGTAGTCTATGATGTCTTGATTCATCCTTGGCCAGTAGTATTTTTGCATGATGGAGAAACGTACTTTGTCGATGCCCAGATGTCCACCACCTGCAAGGCTGTCATGGTAAGCGAAGATTGCGTTTGTCCGAAGGTCTCGGGGAAGAGCAAGCTGGTAGATGAATTTAAATTCATTAGGCTGGCGTTTGCAGCGTCGTTGAAAGAGATGATACAGAAGTCCATCCATGATACAGTAGTGTTGGGATTCAGAGACAACTTTATCCCTGAGTTTGCGTTCTTCTGGTAATGAGCCATCAGTGAGATATTTTACAATGTCAGCATAGTCAGGGCATTCTGATTGTAAATGAAATAAAGTGTCTTTATCCTGTAATATTTGATGTATTTCATCATCTTCTATGGCCATAATAAGGGTTTCTGGTTCATCATAGGAGAACATAACTTGAACGCCTTCTTGTACATCATTTTCCTGTAGGATTGGGATAGGTTCAAGTGGCAAGGGCACTGATGGTTGTTGGATGGAGAGAGACGAGACAGTAGGCTCCGGTGTAGGCGAACTGGGAATTCGGCTAAGGGCATCAGCTACACAGTTTTTCTTTCCAGGCTTGTGGATGATGTCAAAGTTGTATTCCTGAAGTTTCAAGGCCCAACGTTCAAGTCTACCAGTATGTTTTGCTGTTTTAAGCCAGATTAGAGCTTTGTGGTCCGTGTAGATGGTAAACTTGTTGCTGGCCAGGTATGGTCTATAGGCTTGAATTCCTCTAACAACAGCAAGCAACTCTTTTTCAGTTGTTGTATATTTCTTTTCTTCTTTGGTCAGAGATTTGCCACCATATGCAATAACAACTTCCTTGTTGTCTTTGGTCTTTTGTCCTAACGTATATCCAACTGCAGTGTCAGAGGCATCACAGGATAGAATAAATGTCTTTGATGGATCCGGATAAGAGAGGACTGGAGCGGTGATCAAAGCTTGTTTTAAAGTTTCAAACGATTTCTGACACTCTGGATTCCATATAAACTTTGTATTCTTGGCAAGAAGCGCGTTCAGTGGAGCTGCAATTTTGGAGAAACCTTCAATAAATTTTCTATAATAGTTTGCCATACCCAGAAAACTTCTGACTTGTTTTTGAGTGTTAGGTGTTGGATATTGTCTAATAGAATCAGTCTTTGCAGGGTCAACTTCCACTCCTTCACGTGTAATGATGTGGCCTAGAAATTTCAACTGTTGTAAAGCGAAATGGCACTTGCTTGGTTGAAGTTTAAGATTGGCCTGTCTTAATCGAGCAAAGACTTCTTGTAGATGTTTCAAGTGAACTTCAAATGTTGGGGAGAAAATAAGGATGTCATCTATGTAGCAAAGTACAAATTTCCAGTGAATGCCACGAAGAACGCTAGTCATTAGGGTTTGAAAGGAGATGGGGGCATTCATTAGACCAAACGGCATCCTCTTCCATTCATAGACGCCACTTTGGGTGATGAAAGCAGCCTTGTGTTTTGTAGATGGATCCATTTCGAGTTGCCAGAATCCACTTTTGAGGTCAAGGGAGGAAAAGTACTTTGGTGAAGCAGCTCCTAGCGAGTCAAACACATCTTCAAGTTGTGGCAAGGGAAATGACATAGGTATGGTGGACTTATTCAGTTTCCGGTAGTCCACAACAAAACGATATTCACCTGTTGGCTTTTTCACAAGGAGGACAGGGGAGTGCCACTCAGAATTTGAAGGTTCAATGATGTCGTTTTGTAAAAGTTTCTGCACTTGCCGGTCAATCTCAGTCAAATTTTGGGGAGTGGTCCTGTAGTGAGGGAGACGAACAGGTCGTGTTCCTGGCAAAGTATCAATTCTATGTTTGTAGTGGTCTGTTCGGCCAAGGTCACTGAGGTTAGTTGCGAAAGAGTCTTTGTGTTGATACAGGAAGTCCACAAGCACTGATTTTTGTTTAGGAGTTAGATCTGAAGTTGACAAATCAAAGTTAAGTTCTGGTTCCTTAGTGTTTGTACTAGGAGTGGAGGAAATTTGAGACGACTCAAAGGCAAACACATCTTGTTCATCAATCCGTATCACAGATGCAAGAATTGAACGAGCGTAAACCTGGACATCTGAATGAGTTGGGTTCATTACGCGAAGGTATGCTTTGCCTTTGTCCACTTGAACTAAACATCGAGCTGCGATGAGTTGCATATTCGTAATCAAAGATGGGTTTGGTTCCAGAAGTACATTGGTGCAGTTCTTTATATGAGAGATGTTGACCGGAATGTTCATTTCACTTCGTTTTGGAATAAGCACTGTTGAGGATGCTCGGGCTTTTCCTTCGGATGCAGATAGCAGGTGAATGTTGTGGACATCATTGTTCTCGTCAGGAAGTAGCAGCACTTGAGAGTTAAAGTCAATCCTCGCTTTGTGTTTGTTCAAAAAATCGAGCCCAAGAATAAAAGGGTAGTGTAGATCTTGTATGATATGTACAGGGTGAGAAAATTTTACACCACCAATAGAAATGGGAATTGTTAGTACACCAAGAACAGTTAATTTAGCACCAGTAACACCTTTAATGACAGGGTGAGTAGCAGGTTGAAAAGGAGTACCAGCTAAGCTGGTTTTGTTAATGAAAGAAGCACTAGCTACTGTAATACTTGCACCTGTGTCTAATAATGCATTTGTGCGTTTTGATTTCACTGAAATTTCAACCTTGTTTTGCCTAAGAGTTGTAGCCAAATTGATTGAAGGGGGATTTTTAAATTTTGGAAAGTTTGATTTTACCATGTGCCTATCCTTAGATTTTACTCCAAGAACAGGCGCGAGTCCCTAACGTGAATGATTACTGTTATCAAGAAATGATGTAATGCAACGATTTTCAAAATGATTATATTTTCCACATTTTTGACAAAAATGACCTCTGGCAGGACAATTAAATTTAGAGAAGCAAGACTTACTTCCACAGTTGCGGCAGAATCTGGGTGACTGTTGTGGACCTGTCTGGGCTCCGCGCTGTTGTTGTTGTTGGGAGAAGGACTGCCTGGGTCTCTGCTGCCACTGTGTAGGATGGGACTGCTGTGGTGGGGGACCTCGGTATCGGTTGGCTTGTCTGGGGTCACGGTGGGAATAACCTGGTTCGGGTTGGCTGGCGGTGTCCTGGTGGTACTGCATTGTGTTTGGAGGGGTTGTCCTCATGGCGGCTATCGTTTGTTGTAATTGGTTGGTGACGTCGCACACAGCGGACATGGCGTTTACAACACTATTGTCTGATGTTGCACTTGAGAGGCTTTGGTTGTTCATCAGAACGGTCATTTCAGCTATAGCCGATTTTGTCCGGAGGTCATCAATTGTTTGAGGGAACTGTGGCATGACTATGTTTCGGATGGCAGGCTTCAACCCTTTCATGATCATGGTTGTCAGGCAGTCCTCTGGCATTGTGGAATCGATTGACAGCTTCCGGATTCTGGAAATGTACTGGTCAACAGATTCTGTATTTTGTTGGGTTATGTCGACCAATCCCAGGCTAAATGGTACTTGTGGCCTAAAGCGGGCTAGGAAGGCAGATTTTAGTTCACTTAAAGAATTTTGTACCGCAGGTGTCAGTTGGAAGTACCAGTCCTTGGCTGTGTCTTTTAAATAGAAGGAAAAATAGGTATGAGCAGCATCCAGGGGAACATTCATAATGGAAATGAAGGTCATGAACTGGGTCCAAAATTGGATGGCGGATGTTTTCCCATCATATTTTTCAAGACTTATGTTGGCGCGTGGTGGTGGTGTTGGGGTTGGGGTTGAAGTCTGGCTTTGGACAGGAACTTGAATAGGTACCGGTAACTGGTATGTAGCTGGAGCTGGTGGGATGAAGATATGTTGTCCTGTGATCTGTTGTCCTGTGAGTGATGTCTGGTGTTCAGGTAGGGAGTGGTGCTGGGCTGGTAACTGCTGTGATGAAGAAGGTATGATTTGCTGGTGACTTGTCAGAGTTGGTAGAGCAATCATCACAGGTTGTAGAGTTGTTGATGTAGTTGCTGTAAGAGCCCCAGCTGAAGAAGTGGTGTGTGTTGCTGTCGCGTACAATGTAGAGCGGGCTGGTGATGGGGGAATGTAGAGTTCAGTGCTGGAAGAATCTGCATTAAGGGTTTCAAATTGTTGGCCGATATCATCAGAATTACGGCCTGGCTCTGTGGGTGGTGGAGGGGGTGGATACTGAGGTGGTAGTAGATTTGAAGATGTTCTGTCCCTGATTGTAGAAGTTATGGCTGTGGCTGCTAATGTTTGGCTTCTTTCCTTGGAGGTGGGCGTTGATGCATTAAGATAATTTTGAGGTACATTTGGTTTATAGCCTAACCTTCGTAATAGGGAGTTGTTTCCTGACTGCAGTCTTGTTATTGGAGGCATGATGACTTTACTTTGGTAGTTGAATGGATGTCAACAAGGGAATGATGAAGTCTGTGTGGTTCCTTGTGGATTTTCTTTGGGAAATTTTCTCTGTAGAGCACTGGCTTGGCTGCAAGAGGTTGGGATCGAATGGATCTCCGCCACTTGTCTCAACCGTTCTTTTTGTGTCTCGCACGGTTTGGGTAGATATAATTGTTTTTCCCTATCCTTTTGGAGACAATGTTTACTTCTTTAGACGATCCTAAATAGGTTGTATCCGAGAAGCTTGAAAAAGAGGCAGAGAGTGGGCGATGATGATATGTATTTATTCAAAGAGCGCAATCTAGTAAGTGACGCGCATAGCCCAACTCTCGCCTGTCGGAAAAATTTAGTTCTTGAAAAACTGACCAATGACATTAGTGACCATTGCGTAGGTTTAGAAAAATATAAGTAAAAAGACGATTAACGCGTATTGATAATTCACACTAAGTAGGAACTACATTTTTGCTAAAGGGGCTCAACTTGAGTAAATAAGAGTCTATGTATGACACCTGGTGTTTAGACAGTAAATTGCTTCACACATATTGGATAACAAAGAAATTAGTGACATCAAAGAAAAATGAGTGTAAGAAGACACAAAATTGACTTAGGATAAAAAAACAATGCCAAATGTCACAATAAAAAGAATTTGCTTAGTACATGTGTCTTGGTTATAAAATAGTTAAGGAATCTCCCACTTTCAAAACCATTGATTTTAAAAATAAACAGAATGAAAAAAAATAAAATCTTATATTAGACAATTGCAAATTCACAGTTTAATAAATTATAGATTTAGAGTTATAAAATCATCGTTATGGTCAATGCGAAATATTGAAATAAACGCTTTATATGAAACTGAATGAAAATATGTAAAAACATGTAAACAGTGAAAATATGAGTGTGACATTATGTATATAAATAGATTCAGGCGTCGTTATCACATTCATAAGCATACATGTATTCCATTGCCATATAATTACAGTGACACAGTGCCATATCGTCGCCAGTATAATTACACGGGAGTCGGCCAAGATTGACAAGCGAAAAAAAGGAATAGCAACCAAAAAAAAAATTATGAATTTTAATACATTAATTGACCTTGTCTTTTCTTTTCTCGCAAAAATCATAATGAAATGTGATGCACATTGAAACGGACGACTGAAATCTACACGATCCAATCTTATTCAGTTTAAATCTATCAATCTATCTATCTATCTATCTATCTATCTATCTATCTATCTATCTATCTGCTAACATTCTGACCATTGTCCACTGTATTCCCCTTGGCTTGTCAATTACCTGTTTTGCGATTCAATCACTATTATAGAGAGGATGGACAAGAGTAAGCAGCCTTCTTTCACTCCAGTCTTTACCTGAAAAGAGTCAGTAAGGGATGCCAGTGACGGATTCAAGGGGGGGGGGGCGCACCCGCACGCGCCCCCTAAAATTGTCAAACTAAAGTTATATCATACTCCTTCTGGCAAAGAAAATGTACAACTTGCGAGTCTAAATTATCAACTTTTTGGACACTCATGGGATTTCTCTACATTAGACTAATTTCAACGGTGTAGTATGAAGAAAACCCGTGGGTTCAATGGTGTAACGTACATAGAAAGCCCATTTTAGTTACGCTCTCCATGGGTTCAAATGTGACCAGTCACCCACCTTTAAGTAATTGGTTATACTTGCTGGTGTTTTTTAACGACTCTTCCATGTTTATTATGATACAAGCTGTCATAGTTATCTTTTTTAAAACTTCATTTTCATCCCATTGAAGTATACTTTTTTAAACTGATTAATTTACAGCCATTCGTAAGAGAAAAAAAAGGAAACGTTTCTCATATTTTTGCAAGGCAGATGGTTTTGATGGGATTTCTGCAGGTCTTAAATCTACAAACCTTTAAAATTATAAATCATTTTATTACTTTTAAGTATAATCACAAGAAATATAACAAAAGTCTAAATATGAAACACCAATTTTACTCTACAAAATCTCTACAGCAGCTTCGGGGGCTTCGCCCCCTGGACCCCCATAAAAAGAAAAGGAAATGTTTCTTTATATTTCTGCATGGCAGAGGTTTTTAATGGGATTACCGCAGGTCTTAAATCTACAAACCTTTAAAAATTGTAAACAATTGTTTTACTTTTAAGTATAATCACGAGAAGAAATATCACAAAAGTCTGAAGACTTCATTTTTACCCTACAAAATCTCTAGAAGCCAGGAGTTTCCGGGGGCTTCGTTCCCTGGACCCCCAACCATGGCTTTGCCCTGGACCCACTGGGGGCCTCAAGACCCCCCAGACCCCCTGCCTAAAACTGGCACCCCTTTAACTTCAAATCCTGGATCCGCCCCTGGATGCTTCATGTATCCCTTGTACCGAGAATTCTTCATATTAAAGATCTTGATGACTATCTTAGAGGGTATTCCATAGTGTCTCAGCAATTGCCTCATTCCATCTCTGTTGACACTGTCAAAGGCTTTTTCACACGATAAAATTTATGTACAGTGACGATTGCCATTCAAAAGATTGCCTCATACTACAATTATTCTGAGAGCTGCAATTTGAAATTACACACCGATATCACCGGTCAGGTATTGTTGCCCATGACAATGAACTTTATTCGGCTGAAATAAAAGTGCAGAGAAAACGGTGTGGATGAAAGTTATTGTTAAATACATGAAGATTGTTACAATATACCTTCATCACCTGCATATGGTGATTTTGTCTCTCAGTTAATTCGATACGCAAGGGCATGCTCTTCGTATGAACAGTTTCTAAGACGAGGCAAGCTTCTGATAAACAAGTTGATAAAACAGGACTATCAACAGTCTCGTTTAAAGTCATCTTTTCGTAAGTTCTATGGTCGATACAACGACCTTGTCAGCAAATACAATCTTCCACTGAGTCGCATGCTGACTGACGTTTTTCATACTAATTGTTAGACCATAATTAATTACCTAATTGTCTACGGACATTTGCGGTTTTTATTTTCCTGATTACGACAAAGAGCACACGGCGGGTGTGACCGGTCAGCAGAGGATGCTCAACTCCTCCTAGGCACCTGATCCTACCTCTATCTTGGAGGTCCGTGTTGTTCTGCTTTGAATTTGTATTTCGTTTTATGGATTTTTGAGATGGTTGACGGTTTGTTATTGTCATTTTTTCATTATACAATGAGAGCTAACTCTTTCAATTAGCGAGCGAAGCGAGCTCTAAAAACCAGTGCGCGCGGGAAAAGAACGAGCTAAATCTACAGATTCACCAAGAAAAAATTTGTGTCTACGTCCCATAGTGCTCTCTAATGTTTTTTCCCGTGGTGCTATGCCAAAAATGGCTAAAATTTAAATCGTAATTAACGGTGCCTTGAGGTTTGAAGACACGTTTTGAGTAGCGCATAAGCTTTGGTGAGACCCAAGAGATTTTTTACATGCTTCCATTCCTTCGTATTGAGTCGAGATACGTAAACAAATAAATTTAGATTTAAACGTGTAACGTCACAGTGATCTCGCGCTAGTTTTCCCGGGATAAATTTAGAGGTGGATCAAACATCTGTAATGCGTGTTCTATAGCTATTTTAGTATAAATTTCGATACCTGCCTTAGATGATTTGTGGGGTTTTTTTTGTGTTTTTTTTTTTAATTTTGATAGAGATCATTATATAATTATATATACAAGAAAGAGTTATGCTAATTTTTTCGTGCATGAACAATAAGTATAAGTAGGGAGGAAATTAAAAAATTTAAAAAAGTCATTTTGAACTAAATAAATAAAGAATGCAGAGAAAAAATAAACAGTTAAAAAAATCTGTGCAGATATTGCATATTTTCTAGCCATTAATTTGGAAAATGGGAAATTACACACCTACAAACAGGGACCGGGGCACGGATACAACTTCTGCCAAAATAAACAAATTTCAGTTAAAAAAAATATGAATCAGGAATAAAAAAAAAATGAAAGTCAGATAACAACAAGGTACAAAAGAAAAATAATACATATGTACTGTATTTACACTTTTGACTGTAGTAAACAGAAATTACATTTTACAGACTGATCAATTTTCTCCAAAAGGAAAGAACGGTTTTAGGGGGAATTTTAAGCAAGTTAATGTATTTGGTAGGAATTTTTAAAACTTATAAATATTATATTATTCTCTCTCTCTCTATCTCCAAAAAATTCCTTTGATGTTAAATGATAACTGTCATAATATCACTAAGTTGACAATGATGCAAGGTATGTGTAATTCTTGCGCCGGGCTGCGCTCGCCACAACGGTAGCACCGTAAAACATATTATGAAAAATGTTTAAAAATCATTAGGATTAATAATTTTACATGACTTAGAACATTAGAATAAATGATGGAACTTGCACCAATATTTCATATCAAGTACATAATTTACAAATTTTGTTCTCTCTATATGAATATAGGTGTAGTATATCATCTACCTAATCACCATGTGATTCATGCACATATCTAAAACACTGTGCCGGATAATTATGCCAGTGCCAAGGTGGCATTTTTGCACCCGCTTAAGATGCAGTTTCGGAAAAATCCATATATACCAAATGATAGACCATTGTCTAGAGAGTATATAACCACTTTTGTTTTTGGTGTGTTTCACCTGACAGGTGAGATATTTACCTTTAAAAATTAATATCCCATAGGAAAATGATAATTCCCATTGGAGAAATGATTCTCCTACAGGAAATATTGACAATCCTATAAGATTTTCTAAAATCCTATAGGAATTATATTTCCTAAAGGAGAATGGTATTTCCTGAAGGAATTTGATTCAGACAGGTAGTTTTCCTATAGGAAATTAAGATTTCCTATCGTATTTTATCAAATCCTATCGGAATTGAAATTCCTATAGGAAGTTCATGTATTCCGACAGGAAATTTCAAATTTCCTATAGGAATATTGTTTTTCCTATGGGAAAAATTATTATCCTGTAGGAATTTATTTTTGAAAGGTAAATATCTCACCTGACATGTGAAATACAATAATAACAAAGGCGGTTGTAAACTCTTTAAGTAATGGTCTATCATGTGGCATATTTGAATTTTTCGATATATGCAGCTTAGACGGGTGCAAAAATGCCACCTTGGCTCTGGCATAATTATCCGGCACAGTGTTCTATACTTATAAATTAAGGCATTTTGCAAATGAACTACAAAATGCCTGCACCAGAGTACTTGCTTACACCTTTGGTATTGCAACACATGTGTGATGATGTCCGTAAGGTATAACTGAATTTTAACTGATAAGTAATTATTGTGAAATTAATCAAAAACCTACTTTCATTTTCGATAAACAAGCCCGAAATAGCAAAAATGAGAGTAAGGTGGTGGACACGCTTTAATTGGCGGATCCAAGTCAGGGATAGTCTCGATCAAAATATATACTTGCAATGAAATAATATTGAATGATTACGTAAAGAGTGAATATAATTACTGTGAGCCTATTTAGAGAATACATAGAAGTTAAGATTAGACAAATGTTGAATAAATAAAATGAGTCAATTCGTTTCTTTAGTGGGCGATTTTAGTTTTTGATACTCATTCGCTTGCGAAGCACGACCTCTGGTGAGAGAATGGGATAGAACTTTCCAGAACGGGGTAACCAAGAACGCGGATTGACTTATTAACGAAAGGTGTAGGACGAGTTCATCTTGCATCGCGGGCAGATACCTTGAATTGGACTTCGATTAATACAAAAAGTTAATAAATAAAATGGAACAATTATTGCGACTTTAGTATTAATGGAAAGAATTTTCTAGAGCGGGGAACCCAGAAAGGGGGGTTGACTAATTGACTGTAGGGCGAGTTAACCATCGGGCAGATACTATGAATCTTATTGAGGGTAATCGTGTTCAAAAATCCAGTCATGTAAAATTGTAAATCCGAATATGCAGTCATGTTGTTGTGTGAGCCTGAGTATGAATGTGTGTAATTCTGATCGTGTAATCTATAAAACTCGGACATAAACACTCTAGAGTTGACTCCACAGGCCTTCAATCTAATTCTTCCTACAGATGCACATTTGCAACTATAAAATGCTGTTTGTTATTTACATGTAACCGGTCACTATAATACGCATTTTCCATCGGTAGTCAATGCGTTTATATCTCCGTTTTCTGAAATAGCACAGTTGACATGTTGTAAAGTCTACACGTTTGTCGAATTTTGACATGACCATATGTGGAAACAGTGACGTCACCGATAGCCTGCAGGAAAAGGCCTGCCGTAATCGCCGGAATGGGCACAGAATAAACAAAACAATATTACTGTACATATCATCATATTATCTCTGGATAACAACATTTTTCAGGAAGTACGATTTTTCGAAAAATAATTTTAAGCTCGGTGTCCATTATATCAAGAGAATCCAGAAAAGATGCGAGTGAAGAATTCAATCGGCATCAGATAGTTTAGATCTGGAACATTTTACGTATCACTCCGATGACTTTGTTTAAATGAATACACGCATTTCTATTATCTTAGAGTACATGTAACAAATCGTTTAAGTATAGAGCTCGGGTGAATAAAGAAAATATCACCAAAAGCATCCTTATCGCTACCACAATGTTGGGACAAGAGCCCCCCCCCCCCCCTAAAAAATTCATGGGGTCGGCCGGCTGATTAATTAAAAAACTGAGTTATCAATAAGATTTTGATTTAGATGAGACATGAGTAGCGGCACCCCCCTCCCATTTTAATGAAAAAAAAATTCTGAAGATAAGGTTAACTGTCGTGAAATTAAAATGTGTATAAATTATAACAAAAATATTTCATTTTGTCGGTAATATATAAAAAAAGTAGGTGAAAATTAATTGGCAGAAATGTTTTGATTTCAAGCAATTATTACGGGATATAAGAATGGCGTCCTGAATGTCGATTCAATCTCGACACACTCAGTGAAGTTGGTTAATCAAAATTTTCCGGAAAGCTTTATAGCTTTACAGCCACTTGTGAACATGTACTGATTATCATAAAGCAGCTACTTCGTTTAGTAAAATTACTGTCAATATAGTATATATTTTATAAGATTTAATAATTAAAACTTTACCAGTTCATATACGATCAAATCTGTTTAACCCACCCGTTCCTTAATTTCAGAAATTCGATTTTCGAAGAAAAAATATAATTATAAAAACATAAACATACTAGTATCCCTTTTTATTTCTTCAAAACCTTTCAATTTTTGACAACATTTTGTACTTTAATTAATGATTAAAAATCTTTTTTTATAACAGTTTCAGATTGTTTTATTATTTATCATGCACAACAAAGTCATTTTGATATTTGAAAAAACATATAGATGCATACATTTTTCCGCGAAAAAATTACCAAATTTCTTTGCAAGTCGTTTAATTCTAAATAAATGATGAATATAAAATTCACTCCCAAAATTCTTAGCATTCAGGTAAGCAATGAACTTACATGGGGCCTCAAGGCGGTCTCCAAATCCCATGCCGCTCAACATATGCATTAAACAGGGAAGTTCAAAGGGGATCCCCCTACCCCCTCCAGATTGTTTTTGTCTGAAATTCTTATTTGGGACAGTAATAGAAATTATATTGAAAATTGACCTTAAGAATCAAATTTAGAGAGAGATACACTAAATACCCATTCACTGGTGTGAAATAAATACAATAAAAAAAAAACAGTTTGTTTTTTACTTCAATTTTAGAAAATAAGATAAGGAAAAAAATCGGACAAGGTATGTACAAAAAAAGTAAACAAAAAAATATGGTTCAATATATTTAGCATTATATCATAACAATGTGTAAAGTGTTAAATCCCACCCTTGCGCGGGTTATCATCTAGTGACTTCTGAAAAACTAGTAACTATAACTCGATAAAATCATATTACATGAACAAGGGCGGATCTAGATTTTTTTCCCGTTGTGGGGGGGGGGGGGGGGGGGTAGAAGATAAATTTGATTGGGGAGGGGGGCTATTTCAGTAAGTTTGAATTTTCCAGGGCAGGGAAGTCTGTCTCACATTTATAAATACGATTAATAAGTTTTCGCCTGGGACGCGCAATGATTTGGTGCAGTTATCGCTCCTCGTATATCAGTCAGTAGAACTTCACATTCAATAAATAATTACGTAAACACCTTAAAAGTAAAAATCTTCATACTATCTGTAGGGCATCATTATAAAGCTACTCAAAGAAATCAATTTGCCTAACCATGATAACGTAAAAAGTCTGCAAAACGAAGATGGGACAGAATGACTGACAAACCGCAATAAAGACTATATAGTCCCCCCCCGCCCCCAAACCGGTAGGGGACTAATAATTGCCGTCGAAATGAATGAATAACATTTTGAACTAACCAAAATAACTATGTTTTTAACGGAACTTATCATTTAAGCTTAAATGTTTTCAAATCAGTCTTATTTTATCGTCTGCTCCTTGACACCTGACCTTGTCCCCCCCCCCAAAAAAAACCCCAAAAAAAAAAAAAAAAAAAACCCCAAAAACCTGAAACCACTTTATAACCATTTCAATAACCAAATTTTGCCTACGCAAAACCCGGTTAGTAACAGATTAATTTGCATTGGCATTCAAAATGAAAAGAGAAAGAGGAAAAACCAGCAAGCTACTTCCTTTCACATCAGTCGTTTTATTTTATCGTCTGTTCCTTGACACCTGACGTTGTCAAAAAAAAAAAAAACCACCCCCAAAAACAAAAACCCCGAAACCACTTTATAATTATATACATGTAGTTACATATACCGAGTTTGATTCCCTCTATTTCTTACGGAAACTTATAGTTCATTCATAGCTCTGTAGAAACAACCAGACTGAAATCTACACGCCCCGTTTATTGATTAGTCGAAACCTACAGCGACCTAAGAAAAATCACGGACTGCACGAAATAATCATGATGATGTCAGACTCAGATTCCCATTAGATACAATTTGGCTGTTTCTTTTAGCTGACGAACTGATGTACTTTAACAGTAATTTAGTGAATTTAACTTATTTTTTACAATAAATTTATTAATTTGTTAAAAGAAAGATGTAAATATAAACAATAAAAAGCTTTCTTTGACGATTCATGCGCGTATTTTTTCTGCAATGTCGCCACCTTCATATTCCAAATGAATCACCAAAGAAAGCATTTTATTGTTTAAATATTACATTGAGCTAAACAAAGTTAAATAAATTATTCGCTCTATTTAAAAACATCAAGTATATCAACCAAACCCTGCAAAATTTTTAAAGTGCGTTGTAACAGACCAGTTAAATGCTTGTTCATTCTTATTGAAATTTTAAAAAAAATTAACTTTGAGGGAAGTTTAAGTGTTTTGAAATAAATTTAAAACAAAATGAATGAAAATATTAAAACATGATAAGCTATTTCCTTTCTGCAACACAATCCACTCCATTATTATGTAAACTAAAAGTGTTTGATAACATATGTCGCCAGTGTCCTTAAATACGGTACCGAGGTGTGGGGTTTTCATACAGGAAAGGACGCTGAACGTGCCGATTTTGTAAACTAATACTAAGAGTGTTCAGTTCCACACCCAATTTTATGATATATACGTAACTGGGTCATTTGCCTTTAATTATTTTCAGAAAGTTAAAAATACTGAAATATATTGGATGAAAATTTTAAATACGCAAAATTGAATATTAAAAAAATATATATGAGGATATATATTTCACCCAATGTGAAAATTCTTGGATTTTTATGGTAAAAGAATTATTGTGCTCTGATGGTTTTAGCAATGTTTGGTATGCACAAAATGTTCCAAAACCAAAGAAAACTGTTTTTAGAAATTAAGCAAAGACTATTTGATGTTTTTGTCCAGGAAAGAGACGCTTTCTTTGCATGTTCCTCTAAATGTTACGTATACAAATATTTGTACGACCCTTTCGGTATTATTTTAAAAAATTATATCAGAAAATATTGTTCACCATCTGACAAAATATAGATTGTCTGCACATAGACTAACAATTAATAGAACAAGGTCGTTATAATCAAACTGTACGCCTGCGTCGCATTTGTAGATTTTGAACTCTTAATAGGATTGAAGATGAATTTCACTTCATCCTAGAATGTCCAAAGTACAGTCATTCACGGTATATCAATATCAAAAATTATTACTGGTCAAATCCCTCTTGTTTCAAGCTTGTTCAGTTGCTGATTCTGAGAAATAAGACACAATTAAAAAACAAACTATGTATTTTTTCTTAAGAAAGCCACAGAGTATAGAAATAATTTGCTTTAGTTTATATTTTCGTCCTAATGTAATGATAAAAGAATTATATATATATATATATATATATAAAGCGCACAAGGAAATTCGCTTTGTTGGAGCTCCACCTCCGCACCGGCCGAAGCTTGAACTCACGACCTCCGGAACCCATTCTCCTAGCAGTGAGCGGCCACCGCTCTAACCACTCGGTCATATAGGCAAGACAAAAATCTTGCTTTCGATGACAAACGGAACCTAGCGCGCTGGCCGCGCACAACACGGTCGTTTGAGATACAAGTGGAATACAGTTAAACGACAATTTGAGAGGATCGAAACGATACACATTGCATAGATATACATATATGATAAGCACAAACATTGCAATAACTATGCAATATGCAATATATATATATATATATATATATATATATATATATATATATATATATATATATATATATATATAAAGCACTAAATAAAATCAACAACACTAGGGATCTTTAAAGTGTCGGATCTAATGTATAGATACTAAGCCAGTAAAATGAATATATAAAGCACTGAAAATGGCTAACGACACGAACAATTGAAATTGTCAAATTTTCGAGACAACCAGTCCCTTCTTCAGGACATAAGAGAAACAAAAAGAATTACATAGGTAAAAACAAAGAAAACAAAATCTAGCACTACAACTAACACTACTAAAGAACCTATAAAAAATAATAACTACATTTTATACAGTTTTGGTGATCAATGTTGATAAGGTTTTGCCAATGTGGCCGATCGCTCTGGAGTAATCAATCGACTGTCAACTTCACGCCTGATCGAGTTAATTAGGCTAATTAAAATTGATGTCCGAATTAATAATGGGAAATTCAAACACCCGATGTTAAGTCGTACGGCGCTTAGGTTAAGATCCGAAGTATTTAATTAATTATGTAATGAATCGGAGTTAGGTGTAAAGTAGAAGAAAATTAAATAAAAATAAAGAAATATTATTAATAATTAATAATAAATGAAAACTGGTATAAAAAGTAATAACTGATAGGTCGGAGTTGACAGATATGGTAAGATTACTATATAGGTATCAGGTGATGTTGGGCTATGACACGTTCATTTTCATGAAGTCAATTTGCTTGTTCATGCCATCAGGTCTGAATGATTTAAGTCTGTGCATCCAGAACTTTTCTTTGCTTTTCCTCTCCGCGTCTGTCCACTGAGGATTATGGTCAATAACCACTACTGTCATGTCTTCCCATTTGTGACCACTTATATTAAAGTGTTCCCCTACGGGCTCCTTGATTTTCTTGGTCTTTATGGTCGAGCGGTGGTTGTTGATTCTTCTACGGAGGTCACCTGTTTCCCCAATGTATTGCTTAGAGCAAACCTTGCAACTGATGAGATAGATGCAGTTGTCTGTTCGGCAAGACGTGTTGCCCAATATTTTGTAGGTACGACCCGTAATGGGGCTTTTGAAACTGTCCGTGCTGATGCTGTGCTTGCACAACAGGCATCTGGCGTCTGAACATGTTTTAAAGCCGCCATTGGGCAACGGGTTGTCTAATCTTGCTCTCACTACCATATCCTTTAAGTTCCTTGGGCGTTTAAATGCCGCCATTGGTGGGTCCTTGAAAAGATCAGCCATTCTTTCGTTAGTGTAAAGAATGGGCAGATTATTTCTAAGGATGCTGTTAAGGTTCTTAAGGGCAGGATGGTAGGTAGTGACAAGTGGAACCCTGCTTTTGTCTGATTTTTCTTTGTATTGCAGAAGCGTTTTCCTGTCTTTTGTCACTATCTCATCAATTGCAGATTGCACTGTGTGGGCTTTATAGCCTCGATTACACAGATGGGATTTCAGTATCTTGCTCTGTTCTTCAAAGATTTTATTAGAAGAACAGATTCGTCTGATTCGGGTTGTTAATCCTTTAGGAATTCCTCTAAAAGTATGGGGAGGGTGGCAGCTAGACGGCTTGAGATAGAGATGAGAATCTGTGGGTTTCGTATGGAGACTGAATTTTATTTTACCATCTTCCAGAGTTGAAGTAGTGTCCAAAAATATGTTTTTGGAACTAGAAATATCAACTGTAAATTTAATTGAATTATGGAAGGAGTTGGCAAACGTTATGAAATCATTTAGGGAGTCTCGGTTTTCAACCCATTTCATCTCAATATCGTCTATGAACCGCAACCAGCTCAAAGGTTTGAAGGGAGCCTTAAGAAGCAGGTTGCGTTCCAATCTTCCCATAAAGATGTTGGCGTAAGAGGGAGCCATTTTGGTGCCCATAGCTGTTCCGCTTATTTGAATGTAATGTTCGCCATTAAACATAAAATTGTTAAGTTTAAGAACATGTTCAAGGAGCTTGAGTAGAGATTCTGTTGATGGATGTTGAATCGTTCTACTATCCCAGACCTCCCTGCAGGCCTCGATACCTTCATCGTGTGGGATATTCGTGTACAAGGACGTGACGTCCATAGTAACGAGAAGAGTATGGTCTGGAAGGCCAGAGGAAGGTGTTTTATTGAGGTAATCTGTCGTGTCCTTGAGGTATGATGGCAAATCTTCTACATGTGGACGGAGGTGTAGGTCTATAAATTCAGAAATTTTCTCCGTGGGATGACCAATGGCACTAACTATAGGGCGTCCAGGCATTCCATCCTTGTGGATTTTCGGGAGCAGATAAAATTGACCCGGTCTACAGTTGGTTGGGCGAAGCGTTTCGTAAACATTGACACCAATTTCATCATTTTCGTACATTTCGTCCAGGGTGTCGGTGATGAGAGCTGAAAACTCTTCAGTAGGATCAGCGTCCAGTTTCTTGTAGAAACGTTCGTCTGTCAGTTGTCTGTTGGCTTCAGCTATATACGCTTGTCTGTCTAAGATAACCACTGTAGATCCTTTGTCTGCTTTTTTAATGACTATGTCGTCCCTGTTTTTTAGCCTCTGCAAAGTAGATCTTTCTTCTTTCGTAAGATTGTCAGGGACGACTTGTTGGTTGGCAAGGAGTTTCTCAATGTCTGACTCAACAGCATCAATGTAAGACTCAAGTGCTCCACATTTGCCCGGTGCTGGTTCCCAAGTACTTTTGGGTCGGTACAACTTATGTTCCTCTAAATTGTGCAGGGGCGGTGGAGGGTCATCTGCAATATCTTTGCTGGAGTCTTTACGCGAGAAGTGTTCCTTTAATCTCAGCCTTCGGAAGAATGCTCTGGTATCCTCTCTAACCTTTTTGTCATCGACCTCATGCGGTGTAGGACAGAAATTGAGACCTTTAGATAGAAGCGACATCTCAACGTCTGTGAGAGGAATCGTAGACGCATTTAGAACTGGGCAAGTGGCGGTGTCGTTGGAGGACTCGTCTTGACTTATTGGCTTTTTACGCTTGAAGCGTCGTGAGCGCCTGGTTTTAGCCGAAGGTCGAGGTTTGGATAACAAGATATTGGGCCCAGTTCTTTGTGCTACGGGAACATCATCCCGAAGGAACTTCCGTTTCTGAGTATTGTTGAGGTCATTTGTTAGGGTCGTGTTGAACGTTGTTATTATTCTTTTGGCTTCATCAAAATCTGCTTGGGATGTGGATTTATTAAGAGAAGACTCCAGTGAAATTGAGATGAAATGGGTTGAAAACCGAGACTCCCTAAATGATTTCATAACGTTTGCCAACTCCTTCCAAAATTCAATTAAATTTACAGTTGATATTTCTAGTTCCAAAAACATATTTTTGGACACTACTTCAACTCTGGAAGATGGTAAAATAAAATTCAGTCTCCATACGAAACCCACAGATTCTCATCTCTATCTCAAGCCGTCTAGCTGCCACCCTCCCCATACTTTTAGAGGAATTCCTAAAGGATTAACAACCCGAATCAGACGAATCTGTTCTTCTAATAAAATCTTTGAAGAACAGAGCAAGATACTGAAATCCCATCTGTGTAATCGAGGCTATAAAGCCCACACAGTGCAATCTGCAATTGATGAGATAGTGACAAAAGACAGGAAAACGCTTCTGCAATACAAAGAAAAATCAGACAAAAGCAGGGTTCCACTTGTCACTACCTACCATCCCGCCCTTAAGAACCTTAACAGCATCCTTAGAAATAATCTGCCCATTCTTTACACTAACGAAAGAATGGCTGATCTTTTCAAGGACCCACCAATGGCGGCATTTAAACGCCCAAGGAACTTAAAGGATATGGTAGTGAGAGCAAGATTAGACAACCCGTTGCCCAATGGCGGCTTTAAAACATGTTCAGACGCCAGATGCCTGTTGTGCAAGCACAGCATCAGCACGGACAGTTTCAAAAGCCCCATTACGGGTCGTACCTACAAAATATTGGGCAACACGTCTTGCCGAACAGACAACTGCATCTATCTCATCAGTTGCAAGGTTTGCTCTAAGCAATACATTGGGGAAACAGGTGACCTCCGTAGAAGAATCAACAACCACCGCTCGACCATAAAGACCAAGAAAATCAAGGAGCCCGTAGGGGAACACTTTAATATAAGTGGTCACAAATGGGAAGACATGACAGTAGTGGTTATTGACCATAATCCTCAGTGGACAGACGCGGAGAGGAAAAGCAAAGAAAAGTTCTGGATGCACAGACTTAAATCATTCAGACCTGATGGCATGAACAAGCAAATTGACTTCATGAAAATGAACGTGTCATAGCCCAACATCACCTGATACCTATATAGTAATCTTACCATATCTGTCAACTCCGACCTATCAGTTATTACTTTTTATACCAGTTTTCATTTATTATTAATTATTAATAATATTTCTTTATTTTCATTTAATTTTCTTCTACTTTACACCTAACTCCGATTCATTACATAATTAATTAAATACTTCGGATCTTAACCTAAGCGCCGTACGACTTAACTTCGGGTGTTTGAATTTCCCATTATTAATTCGGACATCAATTTTAATTAGCCTAATTAACTCGATCAGGCGTGAAGTTGACAGTCGATTGATTACTCCAGAGCGATCGGCCACATTGGCAAAACCTTATCAACATTGATCACCAAAACTGTATAAAATGTAGTTATTATTTTTTATAGGTTCTTTAGTAGTGTTAGTTGTAGTGCTAGATTTTGTTTTCTTTGTTTTTACCTATGTAATTCTTTTTGTTTCTCTTATGTCCTGAAGAAGGGACTGGTTGTCCCGAAAATTTGACAATTTCAATTGTTCGTGTCGTTAGCCATTTTCAGTGCTTTATATATATATATATATAAATATATGTATGTATGTATGTATGTATGTATGTATGTATGTATGTATGTATGTATGTATATATATATATATATATATATATATATATATATATATATATATATATATATATATATATATATATATATATATTTATTTATATATATATATATATATATATATATATATATATATATATATATATATATATATTTATATTTACATTTTTACATTATATAATTATTACAATGTACATTTGTACATACTATACTATACTATACTATACTATACTATACTATACTATACTATACTATACTATATGCTATACTATATACTATACTATACACGTGAATGAGAAAATTAAGGATATTTCTCAGTCTCATTTACTCTCTTCTTTGTTAATCGCCCGATAGTTGATGTCCTGTAAACATTTTAAAAATATTTCTTGCGCATGAATGAAAAGCTCAATCCCTTGAGTGCTTATTGCAAGCATCCGGCATCTGTTCGACGGCATGCAATAAAAACAATAAACATTATTTGTTCTCTGAAAACACTTGAATTCGCCCCAACAATGTTGTTAAAAAGAGAGATAATATTAAAAAATGAAGGAGGAGCTATCCGTACAAAAGGGGTACCATTTTGGCAGCCGCCCGCCCGGCCGCCATTTCAATAACCGGATTTTTCCTACGGAAAACCCGGTTAGTAACAGATTAATTTGCATTGGCATTCAGAATGAAAAGAGAAAGAGGAAAAACCAGCAAGCTACTTCCTTCTAATAATAAAAGAAAGTCTAGTAGATATTTTTCATTAAACAAGAATTAAAAGATACCCCAAGAAATAATTTCCCCCCTCTTTCCCCGTACAGAATAGAGTTTAACAGTGCTATATTACTATTTCATTAGTGTAAGCTCATGAAGGAACAAAATCGACATAACCAAGGACATGAAGGGTTCACTTGATGAAGTGAATCAACAATTGACAATTGTGCTTAAGCAACAAAATTAAACACTTCCTTGATTATAGTTGTTTTATATCTAAAGTCTAAAGCTTGCGAACATTGCCGAAATATTCCCATCAGTAGCGTTAGATTGCTATCATTGTTTTCTTTATATATTATGATTGCAACTTATCAAACAAGAAAACAAACCCTCTTTATTGTAATATATTTAAGTCTGTCCTTTCTCACTTTAAATCAAATGGGTAACTTACTTATGGATGAAAGAACACAGACATTCAAATAAAATTTAATGTTGTTAGGAGTGAGGTCAAAGGTTGAACTGTTTGATTAGAGTCTAATTTCAAATAGTTTCGACAAAAGGGCTGAGGTGAGAGTGAATCACGTTATGACGACTCCTATGACAACAAAAATGTCATTGAAAATGCATGATGTACGTGGACATTTCGATATTGGCATTTGAAATGTTTGTAATGAATGAACAGATATTTTTAAAGTACATGTAATTCCAGCCTATTAAATACGTAATAATTCGATCTGGATTTACATTCATCAGGTAATTATAATGGGGTAGGGTAGGGGTGTTGATGTCAACAATTTGTGTTAGGTTTCTAGTCACACATTTAAATGTTGACGTCATTTGATGTACGATGTTAGGTCATCCTATATGATCGGGTTGATAACTACGTTGATAAGTTGGGTCCCGTTTAGGTCGAGTATACACTGATCGCAAATAAATTATACACAATAATGTAATATTAACGTCATGTGTCTTTTTATGGTTCCATGAACCATTTCTAGGCTTGATACACCATTTCGTTATAAGAAGAAAAACATATTTTGCAAAGTCATGCAAATAGTTACTTTTATAAAAAGACATCTAGAAATGCATATCATTTTATCTAAGTTTTAATTTTTGAAATGTTAAGTGCTTAAAAAATAATCAACACAAGTTCACAGAAACATATACTTAAACAAATCAACTAATTTGTAAATGAAGTAATGATCCACTAGTCGACAATTTGACCATCGATCTTGTAGCTCTAGCCACATCCTTTGAATTTCTTTCGGTGTATAGTGATGTCCTGTTATCTGATATCTGAAGTTATTTCCACAAGGACCTCGATTTCGATATCCACAACTAAACCCTTTCATACAATTTTCCACACCAATTCACAAAAACATATACTTGAACAAATCAACTAGTTTGTAAATGAAGTAATGGTCCACCAGTCGACAATTTGACCATCGATCTTGTAGCTCTAGCCACATCCTTTGGATTTCCTTCGGTGTATAGTGATGTCCTGTTATCTGATATCTGAAGTTATTTCCACAAGGACCTCGATTTCGATATCCACAACTAAACCATTTATGTTCTAAAGCAACAGCACCAATGTGTTTTCTACATAAGCCTGTTATATATACGTCTTCAAACATGAAATACGGAACATTCCGTGTTGCCTGATATAGGTTCGAAATGATATCCCCACTGATCAGATAAGCAGTTCCTGCAATATAATCTGGATAATAATCATTTTTGTAATCTGATCTCGATATCTTCCATTTCGAAAATGCAAATCGAAATGGAGAAGAACCACTGACTTTGCAGCCGGATATGGAGTTTGTTTTCGGATGAGCGTTTAATTCGTTCAAAAGTCTCGGAAGATTTAGGAACATGTCGTCATCAATTTTCAAAAGATATCTCACTCCTTTACAGTTTGTGGAAGCCCATCGCAACAACGCTATAGATTTTTGTGACAGATTTTCATATGTTTCTAATATTTCCTCGAACAAAATATCATTATAAATAGAATTTTCAGTTTCTGCAAGGCTCTGGTGAACAGTATCCTTACTTTTACCTAACACAAATTTCAACAGAACAATAGGTTTTGTTGTTGAAACGTTTCCCCACGTTTTACGAATAGCGTTTCTCTGTTCAAAGTTTGACACAGCGCTTGGGACCATGATGACCAGGAATACGTCACCGTTACTACATGTTATATGACGTATCGGCGGCGTCTCTAACAGGCCAGATTTTACGTAGGCCTGTAAGAGTTTGTAAGATGTTTCTTCTGCTCTCTTTTCTGATTCTCGGAAAGGTAAACAAACGATGTAAGTCAAAAGAAATATGATTACAACCCATTTCACAGTGTGTTTAAATGTCGGTGTCCTCCTTTTTAAAGCTTGCATCTGTAAAAAATAAAACAAATTATAAACATTGCATTTATGAATCATTTTTTCTTGTAGACGACAAGAAACATAAATGGATATTATTGTGTATACTGTAGACGTATTTTTTTCCACGGGGTCATAATTCCGCGGAGTCACGATATCAATTTAATCCGCGGGTAAAAATTTACACGGATTCTTTGAATGAAAAAAAAATCATTTGAATAATTATTATTAAATTTAGTTCTGAGCGATTTTCATTACCCAGAATTTGTCCAACTTTGGACTTAAATTGTAAGAACTGTTCACAGTGAACAGTAATTATCGGTTGTGCACTGGTCGGTAGTCATTAGTTAGCCGTCAAGATGTTACGACGATGTTAATCTTTATTAACTGTCAATTTATGGGTTCACATGTCGTTTAAATTATGAGTTGATCAGTTTTATCAATTAAAAGTCAGAGCACAAAGGAATCTAAAAATTGCAGTAAAAACACGAGTCTTAGCGTGTAGTGAATTGGGTCATTGAAACACAGACCCGCTTGGGGCTATTTATCGTCTGACACGTGCCGTTATCTCAAGCTGTTCATGCAAGTAAATTTACAGAAAAATTAAATCTTTAGGAGATAAAATTATTTATTATGTGAATTCTCAATACAAATTTGTTTGACAGTTTGCATAGATAAAAAAGATATACATTGGGTACACGTATATGCAAGTGTTATATAATGTAGTAACTTCCGATTATCCTTATTCATGTAATGCAATTTCAAAATTTTATTCCAAAATGCACTTTAAGTACACTGGGAAAAAATTACGCGGAAAATTTGTGCCCGCGTTCATAGCGTAAATTAATACCACGCGGACAAAAGTACGTCTACAGTATATCGTTTTAGTAGTGAAATACAATTTTTACAAAATTGGATAGATTTCTTTAAATAAACTGTTTTATATCATAGCTATTATGTAAAAGCAAAATTTGAAACTATAGTTAAAATTAATTATTTGAACCAAGACGAAGAAAACCAAACAAAGTACTGAAAGTACTGGAAAGCAGTTAGCAAGCTAGTTGTCAAGTTGTTGGAAATATTTGCATTATGATTTCATTTTGGGATACCGCAGAATCCCAGTTTACAAGCTAAAACAAAATCAGCATAGAAGGGTAAGACCAGCCAAGATTCTCCTGTTCCTGGAATACCAAAGTGTTTCATCTCTAAAATGATTTTCAAAAAATAAAGTATTAAAATAATAATTTTTTCTTATATCCCGATTGCTAGGATATGCATTTATAATTTAAAAAAACCCAAGTGTTTTAAGATTCAACCCACCTTGTGCCAAGTTTAGGATTACATTTTAAATTAATAAATTCACAGGTCGGATAACATAAAATTCTCCTGCTATTAAGGACGGCGGACCCAATTCATTTCTACAATAGATTTTTTATTCAAATTTTTATAAAATGTTAATCAGTTAATGGTGAGTTAAAATCAATAAAAAAATTACACGATTATCGACTTCCCTTTTTTACTAGGAGCGTTACAATATTTGGGTACGAAAATCGGCAGATATAATAGAAGTAATGGGAATTTTCTAGGGCGTGGTATAAAAACTGATATTTTACAAATTCTGCAATATATTTTTTACTCTAATTGAATTGTAATATGAAGAATTCAATTACCTTACCGATGAACAGAAAAAAATGTAGGTCATCGACCTAAATTTTTTGAGGGGATGTGTCAAAGTTCACTGCATGGTTCATTTTTCTTCAGAAATATCATTGAAAAAAGGACATAATTATTTATTGCCTGACGTTACATTAACTGCTGTATATATAAATATTTTTAAGCTAATGTATAAATCCAATATATACCAGAATATAAGACTATAAACTTCCTTTCGGCGTTGTATGATTTATAAACCGTGGAAATATAACGGACTTGTCGCAAACAGAGGAAATTCGGATTAATTTTTTTAGTCCGTAATTTTTCTCCACTAAAAATATTTTGGCATCACAAATAATGTTAAGTATAATGAAAATTTTATTATTTTCTCTTATTCTGATGTACCTAATTACGACAATCTTATTAAAAAATATAGCATATGCGCGGCTTCTGCGCAAAGGTGCGAAATCTTAAATTGGGTCCGTCGTCCTTAAAATTATTTGCAATACTAGTATTCAATAGAGAATGAAAATAAAGAAGTCAAGAGTAAAAAGAATATCATCTATAATAGATAATCAACTCCATTTAAACGCACATAATACATATCTACATGTAATTGCATTATATAAATATATAGGATTATAACGGTTTTGTTTACAACTTGCGACCACATTTTTGTTAAGTTAAGAACTCTTTTTATCATCGAGTCATTAAATGATCGATATTTTCATTACGAATCTTATTTTAGTGCATACATAACCAGAGGACTGTGTCCTAGTTGTCATAAAATATGACAAAAAGATCAAAACTTGGTAAATGCTTGCTTCATTAAAAAAAAACCGATCACTTTTTTAGATTAAAATAGTCAATTTGTCATGTGATGTACACATATCAAGCTGACCCAGCTTTCAGTACTCTCAATACTATCATTCATTATAAGTAGGGCTTTGACTAAGCATCCGGTTGTGTAATTTTATTTTTCCATTTTCCGCACTTCGAAGTAGATTATTTATATACTACAATAGTCATTATTCTCAAATTGTAATATGATTTTAACATATTTTTATTGTACACAAATACAATTGGGATTGAGCACAAGTTTCAAAACTTAGACCGCCCATCTCCCAATATGTTACATCTGATTGGTAATATCATTGTCTACCTTTTATGTAAGAAATATGGAGGGTAATCGTGTTCAAAAATCCAGTCATGTTAACTTGTAAATTCGAATATGCAATCGTGTTGGTGTGTGAGCCTGAGTATGAATGTGTGTAATTCTGATCGTGTAATCTATAAGAACACTCTAAAGTTGACTCCGCAGACCTTCAATGTAATTCTTCCCACATATGTACATTTGCAACTTTTAAATGCTGTTTGTTATTTACATGTAACGTGTCACTATACTATACATTTTCCATCGGCAGTCTCTGCATTATATCTCCGTTTTCCGGAAATAGCACAGTTGACATGTTACAAATCGACAAATGTAAAGTCTATAAGTTTGTCGAATTTTGACATGACCATATATGGAATCAGTGACGTCACAGATAGCTGCAGAAAAAGGCCTGCCGGAATCGTCGGAATGGGCACAGAATGAACAAAAGATATTACATATCATATTAATTCTGGATAACAACATTTTTTTAAGAAAGTACGATTTTTCGAACAATAGATTATAGGCTCGGTGTCCATTATATCAAGAGAATCCAAAAAAGATGCGAGTGAAGAATTCAATCGGCATCAGATGCCTTAGATCTGGAAAATTTTAAATATCATGCTCTGTTTAAATGTATACACGCATTTCTATTGTCTTAAAGTACATTTAACAAATCGTGTAAGTATACTTAGAGTTCGGCTGAATAAAGAAAATATCACCAAAAGCATCCTTATCGCTACCACAATGTTGAGACAAGAGCCCTCCAGCCCCCCCCACGAAGAAGAAAAAAAAATCACGGGGTGGGGGGGGGGGTCGGCCTGCTGATTAATTAAAGAACTGAATTATCGATAAGAAAAACTATCTACTGAAAACAGTAGTTTTAAGATTTTGATTTAGATGGGACATGAGTAGAGGCACCCCCTCTCAAAACAAAATTCCAATCGTAAGGTTAACTGTAATAGCAAAAATGTTTTGATATCAAGCAATTATTACGGGATATAAGTATGGCGTCCTGAATCTCGATTCAATCCAGACACACTCAGTGAAGGTGGTTAATCCAGACACACTCAGTGAAGTTGGTTAATCCAGACACACTCAGTGAAGTTGGTGAATCAAAATTTTCCGGAAAGCTTTACAGTGTCATGTACAAATTTTGACTCCCGATAATCTAAATTTTTGTAAAGGACAGGTTATCGGGAATCAAAATTTGAATTGTCATGTACAAATTTTGATCCCCGATAATCTAAATTTTTGTAAAGGACAGGTTATCGGGAATCAAAATTTGAATTGTCATGTACAAATTTTGATTCCCGATAATCTAAATTTTTGTAAAGGACAACAGCTTTACAGCCACTTGTGAACATGTACTGATTACCATAAAGTAGCTACTTGGTTTTGTAAAATTACTGTCATTACAGTATATATTTATAAGATTTTAAAATTAAATCTCTACCATTTCATATAGAATCAAATCTGTTTAACCCACCTGTTCCTTAATTTCAGAAATTCGCTCTTCGAAGAAAAAGTACAATTATAAAAACATACTAGTATCCATTATTTCTTTCTTCAGAACCTTTCAATTTTTGACAACATTTTGTACTTTAATTAATGATTATAAAACTTCTTTCATAACAGTTTCATATTGTTTTATTATTTATCATGCACTTGCTCAACAAAGTCATTTTGATATTTGAAAAAAATATATAGATACATACATTTTTCCGCATAAAATTACCAAATTTTTTTTTGCAAGTCGTTTAATTTTAAAGAAAAGAGGACTTTAAAATTCACTCTAAAAATTCTTAGCATTTAGGTAAGCAATGAAGCTCTATGGGCTTCACGGCGATTTCCAACCCCATGTTGCACAAAAGATATTCACACCCTAGGAAATTTCTTGATCCGTCTCATTTCTAGAAAAGAGCACGTATTCAACTTTATATTTTTCAGTTTAAATTACATGTCAAATTATTTAAGCAATATTGGAATAGATTTTAGGCAATTTTGTTTTAGTAAAAGTTAACCCTTATCGTATATTACATGTACCAGTGACTGTGTCCATGGGAATTATATTACAGAAACCAGCGCATTCGTCACACCGGCACCGATTTTTACAAATATTCACATTTTCTTGTTTGGTCCAGTTTCAAATCAAACCTCAAAATCTTCTTTTTAAAAATTAAAATAAAAAATATTTTTGATCCAAAGAAAATAGTATCGTTCATTAGAACAGTTTAACTGAATTTTATGTTTATTTTAGTCCATTCCGGCGATTGCGGCATGCCTTTTCCCGCAGCGAGCATTTGCCATATAAGGTCATGTCAAAATTCGACAAACTTGTAGACTTTACATTTGTCGATTTGTAACATGTTAACTGTGCTATATCCGAAGGTGAAGATACAAATGCAGAAACTATGGATTTTGAATGTGCAAAGTTAAAGGTTAAATTAACTAACAAAAACAATTAAGCAGCAAAATGTGCATCATACAAAGGAACTGAGTCAAAATTTAAAGTGTTTATGCTCGAGTTTTTATTGGTTACACGATCAGAACCACATACATTCATACTCAGACTTACACACCAACACGATTGCATATTTGAATTTACAAGTTTACAGGTCTGGATTTTTGAACACGATTACCCTCCATAAAGATATACTCAATTCTACTTACAATCTGGGTTTTAACGGGGGTCATCTCAAGATATCAAAATGCACTAATTTTTTTTTTCTATTTATTTGGAGTATCGAAATGTAGATGGTATGATGCATTCATTCAAAAATTAAGATAAATAACCCTGAAGATAGCGATACTTCTGTGTGTAAAATTTTCCAACGCATACACTTTTTACTTTTTTTTAAAATGTCATTTCTTATAACGTACTCATACAAAGCTTCATTTAAGGAATGAATATAATGGCTAACCAATTTATACAAATATAAAATGGGTTGGAGCAGTTTACGTTTTTATATACCGCGAAAATTTAACTCTAAAGTATATGCATAAAAAACATTCTGGAATAATTACTTAACCACTGGAATCATTATTTTGTAAATTTTGACATTTTTCATTTTTAATTGATTCTTACAGAGCCTTTTCTTCTGGTTCTAATGGTATATAGTTACTGTATTGCTTATATTTCTCATTATTACGGTGGTGCAAGAGCGCATTAACATGAAAAAGTATATGCTTCGACGTCGACCGCGCAAATGTAGGCTACAGATAGAGTTAGTTGTTGCTATAATAACATATATTTGAATAGCAAAATATTCATATTCACTGTCTTATTTTGATTCAGTGTACATGTATTTCAAACAATGAATATTTTTTGAGATATGGAATGGTACAAATAATTAATATATATATATATATATATATATATATATATATATATATATATATATATATATATATATATATATATATATATATATATATATATATTAAATATCCGCATTTTTCTTGAAGATGATGAAAATAAAACATGTATATAAAACAAGATAAAAGCACATGTCATTTCAATATTTATATAATAGTGTTGTGTTGTGCATGTACCATGCCTAACAAGTACTAGTACTCTGGGTTTGATATATATGTGGTGCATGAGCCGGAAGCTTAAAATTTACCTACTACGCATTTGCCGGGCTCTATTTTGGAATAATATGCTTACGCAACATAAACCTTTTGTATACTACCGGTTTGCACATATAGATGAGTATTTAATATATATTGAAAAACTGACACGAAGCATAATAAATCACGCTATCAGATACTTTTTTTTTGTTTTTTTTTTTTTTTTGTTATCACAATGGCGATTTTCAGTACAATAGAATCACAGGCACCTGACGTTATATATTTTTCTCATAATAAAAATAAATACCCTAAATCTAATAATATATACAAAAGGTACCCATCGCCGCCATCTTGGATTTATTTCAAACCGTCACATCAGCTGGAAGTAATGCTTGAAACTTATCGGTAAAATTATTTTGCGATCCTCTCCGTCTTCCTATCGGTCATTCAACATCTAAGCTTACAACCAATTCAACCAAAACGGTGCATTACACCTGTCATTGATAAAAATCACCCCTCAATCTGCATCCTCGATTATCTGCTAATCCACACATATTTTTTTTTAAATGTATAGTGTTGTATAGCAGCTTTCCCCGCATATATATTACCACCCTACCCCCACCCCCGAAAACCTGCTGTAATCTTTCCAATTCCCTCGGGTGAAAAAAAAACTTTATGTAGTAGGCATTTCCTCAACGCTTTTATTTCTGATTTTGGCCATATAGTAAAAATGTATTAAATCTTAGAAAATCTTCTTTTCTACTCCCATAGATATTTGTTAAAAACTAAATACATGGTTATGATGTTCATAAAGCCCTTTACGCAAATTGTGAAATTTATGGTCTCTGGGTCAGGGGTTCAGGCTCTAGGGTAGGGTCAATATGACCATATAGTAAAAATGTATTAAGTCTTAGAAAATCTTCTCTACTCCCAAAGATAAAAAAAGATAAAAAACTAAATGCATGGATATGATGTCCATGAAGCCCTCTACCAAAACTGTGAAATTTATGGTCCCTGGGTCAGGGGTTCAGGCTAAAGGGTGGGGCCAAAATGGCCATATAGTAAAAATATATTAAATTTTAGAAAATCTTCTTCTCTTCTCCCATATATATTTGTGAAAAACTAAATGCATGGATATGATGTTCATGAAGTCTTCTACCTAAATTGTGAAATTTATGACCCCTGGGACAGGTGTTTAGGCCCTAGGGTGGGGCCAATATGGCCATATAGTAAAAATGTATTAAATCTTAAAGAATCTTCTTCTTTACACCCGTATATATTTGTGAAAAAGTAAATGCATGGATATGATGTCCATGAAGTCTTCTACCTAAATTTTGAAATTCATGACCCCTGGGACAGGGGTTTAGGCCCTAGGGTGGGGCCAATATAGCCATTTAGTAAAAATGTATTAAATTTTAAAAATCTTTACTCCCACACATGTGGGCAAAAAACTGAATGCCTGGTTATGAACTCCTCTTAATGTAGTTATTTCCCTTGTTTCTTCCTAATGGAGTTATCTTTCTAAGCTTGTTCAATCATTGAATATAGAAAAATAATGAAGCTTTCCATCAAAGTTATTGATAAGATATTGTGAAAGCATTTGAAAAGAGGATTGTAACAGTTAATGGAGTTATCTCCCCTTGCTTCTTCATAACGGAGTTATCTTCCTTGGCTTGTTCATATTTAGTAATAAATCATTAAATAAAATTGTAATTATAAAGTTTAATGATCAAAATAGTTATGCAAGTATTTTCATCATTTGAAACAAAAACAGTTTTTAATTTTTTTAAGATAAACAAATAGATTTGTTAATAGTAAAGTAATAAGTAGTATACAAGCCACCTTGTTTTAGTTTATCTATGAAAACATATAAACATTAAACCTATTTCGTAAGTTAACATACGTGGGATAAATAAATTGAATAGAATCTGGGCAACTATTCTATAGTATGTTATACACTCTGTTAAGAGCTTCAAGTCTTGTGCTTAACTATAGGGTTAAGAGTCCTTTCCAAAAGATTTAAGGCTAGGAGGTGGATGTCATTACATTATTATAATCTTCCAATCCATTATGAAACTCAATTAAATGCATTTATGAGACTCCTCGACAATTTTGTGTATGGGCTATGTTACTCAGGTGACCGTTAAGGCCTATTGGCCTCTTGTTTTTTTAATTCCATTGATTTAATTTCATCTTTTCAAAGCTATAAGAAAATACACGTATGACTATATACCTGGGAAGATTGTACATGTTACCTACCCCATGTTGAAGAATAAAAAGCATAATAGAAAAATAGTCACTCTAAGAACTGCTGCATACATCGTTCAGGTCCCATTTCACACTTTCTAGAATTTCTACTTATGGTTTCGACAGTTCATGTATATTTCCAGCAAAGAAATTAACTTCTGGTTGTTAAAAAAAACCCTTTTGTTTTTGCTATATTCATTGTTAACATTGTATAAACTTTCAAGACACCAAATCAACCATGAACTAGTTTGCAATAAAGTAAATATCGTGCAGTGGTTGATATTCAGTGTGTGGAGGAAATGGGTCGTTGACCGCTTCATAACAAGGACACGAATTTAGGTAACCACTTTAAAAAATGAAAGATTAATTGTGCTGATAATTCATAAATGGTAATTGTTGTGAAAACTTAACCTCGGACGAAAGCGTAACTCTCTTTCTCTCTTTCTTTCTCTCTCTCATTAACAAAAGTACTTTGTTGGGGTTTTTTCTCAGGAACTCATACACATTGATTTTTTTTAGAAATAAATATGACATAAAAATTGTAATTGATCTTATTATGAAAACAATTTAGAAATCATATTTTTTTCTGATCTTTTAATTGACGCATAGCTCTTTTATTGATTTTCCTTGATTCTTTAAGGCTAGCGAACAGAAATATGGTTCAACACGGAAAAAATCCCGATATGAGGTAATTAGTTATATATATTTAATATTTAATTAGAACTTTAGTGAAATGATATTAGGAAACAAACTGAAAGCTTATAACAGAATTTGTCATATCAGGAAATAGCATAAACCTTCTCATAATAATAAAATATATCAATGAGAAAAAATCCAGTTACTTTGATGGAAACAAATACAAAAGGAATAATTCTTTTGCAAATAATTCAGAATTCAAACACCAGCTTTGTAAAAATATCAAAAATATATGAGTGGGGAGTTATTATGCAGTAGGTTGATGGAGGTTGATCACAAATGAAACTATGGATCCTCTAAAAATAGAATGATAGTTGACGTTTGATTTTTTTTACTTGAGTATTATTCTTAAAAATATAAAATGCGATAAGATACATTAATAGTCTCTGCATGCATGGACATCGTCCATTGTAAGTTTTTTTTTCTTTTTAAGAAAGATAAAATATAAAAAGATGAATTAAAAGGTAAAGGAAAAAGATGAATTTAAAAACATGCATTTAATATTTTACCTAAACTTGAGATAGGTATAGAGATTAAACTTAAGTACTAATTTCCTATTTGCTTTCCCATAATACCTTGCTAGTTGCCAGTAACTTTTATACACTCACATTCTGTTATCCCTTTGAATGCTCATTTTTACTTATTGTTTATGTTGTCAAACAACAATTGGGTCAAAACTTTCTCCTCATGACAGTATACATGTAGGTTATTAGATGTGTCTATTTTCTCAACATGCACATTATTTCAAACTTATTTTGATCAGATTAAATGATTATTTTAAGTATGCAGTCCCAATTGCCAAGATAAGTGTGAAGAAAATTGTTCTTTCCTAAATTTCGGAAGATATTAATCTTGATGCAATGATGATCACAAAACGAATTATAGAAATAGAGATACATTTTAAACAGTTTTTATCTACTGTTAATCGTGTAGTAAGTAATGTCAGTTATAATTTCCCCCATTTGGTCGCTTGCTTCGCTCGGCACCAAATCTCACCGTCCTTTGAAAAGGTTTACCCCCCCCCAAAAAAAACCTCATATTTAATATTTACTATAAATGATTAATTCTAAGAAAGTTAATATCTTTTCCTACCTTGTTCATGGCATCAATTAAGTATGACGACAGTCTAAAACTGACTGCAACAAGCTAAAACGTCCAAACATAAAGAGTTAGATGAGATGAATACCATAACGGAAGGAAACTGTTGGGGAAACGAAATGAAATCGAGGCAACATGAAGTAAGTGTAGACGCATTAATTTCAGTCAAAATAACGATATTCAGCGACAACTACAATGAAAAAACCTTATAATTATCATCAACAGTTTCAAAAATATTTTTCGTATGCTTCAAACTAAAGCTGTTTATTTTAAAATGACACTTGTTGATAAATGGACGATAAATCACCTCATCACATGCGTCACAATACTTGCTAGATAATCATTAGTTTCTGTTGGCAATAACAAAAACAATTATTTTTTGTTCAAATCAAATTAGGCAAAATCTTTGAATGTTGATCTTGATTTGGGAAGCATAGTAGCTTGAATTATAAAACCACGCTATATAATGGACATCAGTATTATTGATTACAGTGAATAAATATACATGTATATATATTCTTATTTTTTTATGTATCGTAAAGTTTATAGATTTACAAATACTAATAACACTGTGCCGGATAATTATGCCAGTGCCAAGGTGGCTTTTTTGCACCCGTCTAAGCTGCATATATCGAAAAATTCAAATATGCCATATGATAGACCATTGCTAAAAGAGTTTACAACCACTTTTTTTTATCATTATATCTCACCTGTCAGGTGAGATATTTACCGTTCAAAACTAGATTCATACGGGAAAATTTTTTTGAAAAGAATTAAAATGAGCTATTATTAATAATTAAATGTGAAGAAAGTAAATGTGACCTTGAATGAGGATATACAGATATGAGGATGCTCACATAGTTAAATAACTAAACGCAGCATAGTATTTCTCGAGAAGATTTCCAAATAATTTTCCTATATACTTCTATGTTGAACTTTAAATCCGTTCTAAGGCCCCAGTATTGGTCAAGGGGTCACAGTTTTCACAATTTAGAATCTACAATAATTGAGGATGCTTGCAAATTAATCTCCAGTGGCGTAGCTAGGACTTTTTTTAGTGTATAAAAAATCGACAGGGAGTGCAGGACCTGGGGCAAAGCCCCCGGATCCTCCTGGATTTTAGGTATTAGCCTTTGGATTTTTAGGTTTTTTGATGATGAGATATTGTCTCAGAATGTTACAATTTTACATACTGTATGTGTAAGGGAGATGTTGAATTTTAAAAGAATGTGTATTTGAAACACGGATGCCCTGTTACAACGCACTTTGAAAAATTATGCACTTTGCCAGTTGAAAACTTTTTTCAAAGTGTGTTATTTTTGGGACCAAGTCAACGCACTTTGAATTCTTTTTTTTTCAAAGTTAGTTGATATCGTCGATATTAACGCACTTTGAAAAAATATTGTTCAGGGTTTACTCGAAATAATATTTAATTTTATATACAATAAATGATTGTTTTAACCTTGTTTAGCTAAATGGGATAATATTATTTAAAAAAAGAACCCAATGCATTCTCCGCTAACTTATAAACAGTTTCTCGTTTGGATTTTTTTCTTTTCTCATAAGCTTACGTAGTTTGACAATTTACATAAAGAACAACTCGGGAGATTTGAATTATCCAAATATGATATAAACTGCATCGCTTAGCAACTGTATGCATTTTCCTTTTTTGTGTATGCAGCAAATTTACTTCTTATCTGGTACATTGGGCTATGTCAGAAACGAAATTGATTTAATTTATTTATTGATAAGGGAGATAATGTATAACATATTTCAACTGGTTTCAATTCCACTCAAAATTTTTTGTGTTTCCTGATTTTAGTATGAATATATAATCTGAAAAGAATTAAATTTGTTCATCTCATTTTAATATTTTTATGGTAGATCATTCTTTTAGCAAATAACATGATAGGCAATGCTATATAGTTCGTCCATACATTGACTCAAACAATTTTATGATAAAAATTAGGTACATAAATATGCAGATTATTCCGTGGAGCCTAAGAGGCAATTCGATGTGTTTACGTACAAACAATAGGACCGTCTGAATACCTATGCTTTGCAAAATTCTGTGTATTCGTTTGCGTTTTTGCGTAAAGGGCGCTACTGATCTCAAAACTTGTAGCATTGTAGATCTCGAGAAGAAGAATTTTAAACACTTTTCTTATATCTATCTATATTAAACTTTACACTTCTCTTGGAACCCCAGTATTGGTTCGGGGATCACGCTTTTAACAATTTTAAATCTTTAATATATATATATATATATATATATATATATATATATATATATATATATATATATATATATATATATATATATAAGCTTTGGTTTGATATCGCATTTTTGGTGCAGTGGTTCTTATGAAGATTTTTTGGACACACACCCATTCACTTTTTTGTATTAAAAAATGGGTTTACCCTTTTTATCATAATTAAAAATTCTATTTCCATAAGGATGCTTCGTACCAAGTTTAGTTAAATTTGGCCCATCGGTTCTAAAGAAGAAATAAAAAATGTAAAAGTTTACAGAGAGGGACGGACAGACAGACAAACAGACGGTGCGATAAATGGAAGACAAACAACAGGTGATCAAAAAGGCTCATTTGAACCTCTTTTTCAGGTGAGCCATAATCTGACATGAAATTATTTACCTTTGAATCTAACGCATATGAGTCTCGAGTTTTTTCAGCACACCATTTTTGGGGGGGAAATCGACATATTTTTTTGTTCTGCTACCGGACCTGTATATCATATCATGCCTTGAATATTGAGATGCATATAGTGTTCTTTTAATGAACTGATGAAATCAGACTTAAATTATTCTTGGATGCCGAGAGGCCACAATTTCTCTAAAACATTACCTAGAATAATGTAATTTTCTCCAAAGCTAATGGAAATAATTTGACCTTAGCTTACATTGTCAACCGCCTGAAAGTACATCAACGTCTCAACTAGATCTGAATTTTATAAAAAAAAAAAAAAACAACAACAAAAAACCAAAAAAAAAAAAACCCACTGTTTACATTTCATAAATATATTATGTTTTCTATTAGTATATAAATTGCATGATATTAAAACAAAACTATTTTGTCTAAACACATTTTTAAAAAAAGTCCAAACCTCAACTAAACGAAATATAACTTTCTTCATCTTTGAATTGCAATGTAAACGAATTAAACCTGACATTTTCTTTAAAACAGATTGAGCATTTACGCTACACAAATGCCAATGACATTAATATGGTTTTCATTTCAGGGTCCAAACGTCACAAACTTCCCTGACGTGCAAATTAACAAAGCTGTTTGGAGTCAAATATAGTATCGTCAAAATGATGTTTTAAAGTAACAAAGGAACAAGGATGTCTGATATATATATTTCGTGACATAATTCCTGGTATCAAGGAATTCAATAAATAACTGAAAACCATCCATGGACGGAATTGCATTGATTACAAAAATGAAATCATTTAGAGTACTTATAAGAAATAAGAACTAAGAATAATTAAGTACTAAGAATTTTCCAGAGACACTTACAAGCAATCAATGTAAAGGCATTTTTTAATTCAAAGTTCCTTCTTAAATCAATGATACCTATCTTAATTCTTGGTAACAAGTCAAATCTTTATTGTAGAACAATTATATTAGTCTTTAATTGAGATGAACCCATGATTAATGGAATTATATTGAATAATTTGTTTGGGAAATAGGACAAATTATTTAACACGAATGGACGAACGGTACAAATAGTTAGTTGAAGCTACATATTATAACAAATATCAATGAACGACATATCTGCCTTCAAAAAGTAATGGTACATATAGAATTAACATACTCTGCCAACTTTCTCTCAAAATTAAAAACATCGCCATCTATGTGTAAATACTATTCACTTACGCCAACCCATGAACATGCATGAGGATCTAAACTTTTTCGTGATATGTACATGTAAATTAGTCCAATTTTCAGAGTAAGTTTCCGGTTAAGTCAGGTGTTGACGTAAACCTTTAGAGAATCGGGCACATAAAATAGCAGCAATCTAAAGATCGAGATAGGGGTTAGCTCCTAGGTGCATAAAATATTAAACAAGATGAAAAACACACATGGAATAAAAAGCGGGCTTAGTCCGCTTTCACAACATTTGTCCTAATATTCAACTTTAGGTCCTTGATGACATACATACTAACAATAGAAAAAATCCACCAAAACTATTTGAGAAATGACGTGTATCTTTCTACGGCAGACTCATTACCAGATCCATATATATTTTCAATAGGGAATATTGTTAGGTCATAATAATGGTGATTTATAACAAGCAAAACAGTAATGCTAGACATTTTATTATGCTAGAAATTGTATATTGATTTAGATTTCATTTCATTTGAATCATGCATCATGTTTCTTACAATTTTCCACACCAATTCACAAAAACATATACTTGAACAAATCAACTAGTTTGTAAATGAAGTAATGGTCCACAAGTCGACAATTTGACCATCGATCTTGTAGCTCTAGCCACATCCTTTGGATTTCCTTCGGTGTATAGTGATGTCCTGTTATCTGATATCTGAAGTTATTTCCACAAGGACCTCGATTTCGATATCCACAACTAAACCCTTTATGTTCTAAAGCAACAGCACCAATGTGTTTTCTACATAAGCCTGTTATATATACGTCTTCAAACATGAAATACGGAACATTCCGTGTTGCCTGATATAGGTTCGAAATGATATCCCCACTGATCAGATAAGCAGTTCCTGCAATATAATCTGGATAATAATCATTTTTGTAATCTGATCTCGATATCTTCCATTTCGAAAATGCAAATCGAAATGGAGAAGAACCACTGACTTTACAGCCGGATATGGAGTTTGTTTTCGGATGAGCGTTTAATTCGTTCAAAAGTCTCGGAAGATTTAGGAACATGTCGTCATCAATTTTCAAAAGATATCTCACTCCTTTACAGTTTGTGGAAGCCCATCGCAACAACGCTATAGATTTTTGTGACAGATTTTCATATGTTTCTAATATTTCCTCGAACAAAATATCATTATAAATAGAATTTTCAGTTTCTGCAAGGCTCTGGTGAACAGAATCCTTACTTTTACCTAACACAAATTTCAACAGAACAATAGGTTTTGTTGTTGAAACGTTTCCCCACGTTTTACGAATAGCGTTTCTCTGTTCAAAGTTTGACACAGCGCTTGGGACCATGATGACCAGGAATACGTCACCGTTACTACAGGTTATATGACGTATCGGCGGCGTCTCTAACAGGCCAGATTTTACGTAGGCCTGTAAGAGTTTGTAAGATGTTTCTTCTGCTCTCTTTTCTGATTCTCGGAAAGGTAAACAAACGATGTACGTCAAAAGAAATATGATTACAACCCATTTCACCGTGTGTTTAAATGTCGGTGTCCTCCTTTTTAAAGCTTGCATCTGTAAAAAATAAAACAAATTATAAACATTGCATTTATGAATCATTTTTTCTTGTAGACGACAAGAAACATAAAAGGATATTATTTTGTATATATGGTTTTAGTCGTGAAATACAATTTTTACAAAATTGGATAGATTTCTTTAAATAAACTGTTTTATATCATAGCTATTATGTAAAAGCAAAATTTGAAACTATAGCTAAAATTGATTATTTGAACCAAGACGAAGAAAACCAAACAAAGTACTGAAAGTACTGGAAAGCAGTTAGCAAGCTAGTTGTCAAGTTGTTGGAAATATTTGCATTATGATTTCATTTTGGGATACCGCAGAATCCCAGTATACTAGCTAAAACAAAATCAGCATATAAGGGTAAGACCAGCCAAGATTCTCCTGTTCCTGGAATACCAAAGTGTTTCATCTCTAAAATGATTTTCAAAAAATAAAGAATCAAAATAATAATTTTTTCTTATATCCCGATTGCTAGGATATGCATTTATAATTAAAAAAAAACCAAGTGTTTTAAGATTCAACCCACCTTGTGCCAAGTTTAGGATTACACTTTAAATTAATAAATTCACCTTCCAGGTCGGATAACATAAAAGAGGGGGGATCTAATTCTCCTGCTATTAAGGACGGCGGACCCAATTCATTTCTACAATAGATTTTTTATTCAAATTTTTATATAATGTTAATCAGTTAATGGTGAGTTAAAATCAGTAAAAAAATTACATGATCATCGACTTCCCTTTTTTACTAGGAACGTTACAATATTTGGGTACGAAAATCGGCAGATATAATAGAAAGTAATGGGAATTTTCTAGGGCGTGGTATAAAAACTGATATTTTACAAATTCTGCAATAGATTTTTTACTCTAATTGAATTGTAATATGAAGAATTAAATTACCTTACCGATGAACAGAAAAAAAATGTAGGTCATCGACCTAAATTTTTTGAGGGGATGTGTCAAAGTTCACTGCATGGTTCATTTTTCTTCAGAAATATCATTGAAAAAGGACATAATTATTTATTGCCTGACGTTACATTAACTGCTGTATATATAAATATTGTTAAGTTAATGTATAAATTCAATATATACCAGAATATAAGACTATAAACTTCCTTTCGGTGTTGTATGATTTATAAACCGTGAAATATAACGGACTTGTCGCAAACAGAGGAAATTCGGATTAATTTTTTTTAGTCCGTAATTTTTCTCCACTAAAAATATTTTGGCATCACAAATAATGTTAAGTATAATGAAAATTTTATTATTTTCTCTTATTCTGATGTACCTAATTACGACAGTCTTATTTATAGCATATGCGCGGTTTCTGCGCAAAGGTGCGAAATCTTGAATTGGGTCCGTCGTCCTTAAAATTATTTGCAATACTAGTATTCAATAGAGAATAAAAATAAAGAAGTCAAGAGTAAAAAGAATATCATCTATAATAGATAATCAACCCCATTTAAACGCACATAATACATATCTACATGTAAGTGCATTATATAAATATATAAGATTGTAACGGTTTTGTTTAGAACTTGCGACCACATTTTTGTTAAGTTAAGAACTCTTTTTATCATCGAGTCATTAAATGATCGATATTTTCATTACGAATCTTATATAGTGCATACATAACCAGAGGACTGTGTCCTAGTTGTCATAAAATATGAAAAAAAAAATCAAAACTCAGTAAATGCTTGCTTCATTAAAAAAAAACCGATCACTTTTTTAGTTTAAAATAGTCAATTTGTCATGTGATGTACACATATCAAGCTGGCCCAGCTTTCAGTACTCTCAATACTATCATTCATTATAAGTAGGGCTTTGACTAAGCATCCGGTTGTGTAATTTTATTTTTCCATTTTCCGCACTTCGAAGTAGATTATTTACATACTTCAATAGTCATTATTCTCAAATTGTAATATGATTTTAACATATTTTTATTGTACACAAATACAATTGGGATTGAGCACAAGTTTCAAAACTTAGACAGCCCATCTCCCAATATGTAACATCTGATTGGTAATATCATTGTCTACCTTTTATGTAAGAAATATGGAGGGTAATCGTGTTCAAAAATCCAGTCATGTTAACTTGTAAATTCGAATATGCAATCGTGTTGGTGTGTGAGCCTGAGTATGAATGTGTGTAATTCTGATCGTGTAATCTATAAGAACACTCTAAAGTTGACTCCGCAGACCTTCAATGTAATTCTTCCCACAGATGTACATTTGCAAATTTAAAATGCTGTTTGTTATTTACATGTAACATGTCACTATACTATACATTTTCCATCGGCAGTCTCTGCATTATATCTCCGTTTTCCGGAAATAGCACAGTTGACATGTTACAAATCGACAAATGTAAAGTCTACAAGTTTGTCGAATTTTGACATGACCATATATGGAAACAGTGACGTCACAGATAGCTGCAGGAAAAGGCCTGCCGGAATCGCCGGAATGGGCACAGAATGAACAAAAGATATTACATATCATATTATTTCTGGATAACAACATTTTTTTAAGAAAGTACGAATTTTCGAACAATAGATTATAGGCTCGGTGTCCATTATATCAAGAGAATCCAAAAAAGATGCGAGTGAAGAATTCAATCGGCATCAGATGCCTTAGATCTGGAAAATTTTAAATATCATGCTCTGTTTAAATGTATACACGCATTTCTATTGTCTTAAAGTACATTTAACAAATCGTGTAAGTATACTTAGAGTTCGGCTGAATAAAGAAAATATCACCAAAAGCATCCTTATCGCTACCACAATGTTGAGACAAGAGCCCCCCAGCCCCCCCCCTCCCCACCCACGAAGAAAAAAAAAATTACGGGGTGGGGGGGGGGTGTCGGCCTGCTGATTAATTAAAGAACTGAATTATCGATAAGAAAAACTATCTACTGAAAACAGTAGTTTTAAGATTTTGATTTGGATGAGACATGAGTAGCGGCACCCCCTCTCCTTTATATGAAAAAAAAAATTCCAACCGTAAGGTTAACTGTTATAGCAAAAATGTTTTGATATCAAGCAATTATTACGGGATATAAGTATGGCGTCCTGATTCTCGATTCAATCCAGACACACTCAGTGAAGTTGGTTAATCCAAATTTTCCGGAAAGCTTGACAGTGTCATGTACAAATTTTGATTCCCGATAATCTAAATTTTTGTAAAGGACAGGTTATCGGGAATCGAAATTTGAATTGTCATGTACAAATTTTGATTCCCGATAATCTAAATTTTTGTAAAGGACAGGTTATCGGGAATCAAAATTTGAATTGTCATGTACTTTTCTTCGATTATTTTATGCGTACTAAATCTAATTATAGTTTGCCTTCAGTGGCATATAAAAAGGATTCAGATTGCCGGGCCCTTTCTTAAAAAAAAAACAACAACAACGAGTGCAGCGAGATTTTGTTTCTATGCACCCCCCCCCCCAAACTTAAAAAAAAAATCAATCGATTTACGGCGGAGTTCATTACAAATCTATATATTTTAACACAAATTCTACATGCTTGCTATGAATTCGGGTTTTCAAGACAATTTAACGACATAATTCGTGTGCTATTGTTTGGCTTTGAAAAATCAAATATTTTTAAAAATTGTTATTGTAACCTATACTTATTGCATCATACTGTACAGTACCTGGCCATAATACAGTACGCAAAATGGCGGCCGTGTCATTAAAACTTTTTCACACTTGGAAGTTTTGTTTGTTATTTTTTCACATCAATAAAAGAAAATTTTTCTTACCTTATCAATATTTGTAATATATCCCTTTGCCTTTATTACAGCCCTTATTCTTTTGGGAATTGACGTATATATACTTTTTATAGCATCGGAATGTATCTTTGCTTCAAAATAGTGACCCCCCACTCTCTCTCTCTCTCTCTCTCTCGATGTTATGTTACGGCATTTATAAGGAATAATTAATTCATTAGGAATAATTAATTCATAAAAATATTTGTTAGAAATCGATATTTATTTTTTAATTAATGAACATTAAAACACTGATGTTATGTCATTCCTTTGTTCCAACAGTCAAAAATGTTACCTTTAACAGTCCGATACTAGTGAGCTTCTTAATATCAGACCGTTACCAGTGGTTACAATATTGGTATCCGTCTCAGGTAAATCAACAATGAAACTCAACGGCAGTGTTTTAAGTAGATATATGCCCCAACCACTTCTGTATGAACAAAATATCAGACAGTTTTCGGCCTTAACGGGCCTCGAAACTGTTTTATAATATTTCGTACAGAACTGTTTTCGGCATATATCCATTACATATACACAGTCGCTGAAATGTTCTTTGTTTCCACTAAAACGGCGAGTAAACGGTGAGCACACGGAGAGTGCACCCTGAGCGATCGGTGAGCGCACGCTGAGCAAACGCAGGGCAAAGTAAACTGTGAACGATATGTTAGCTCTATGTGAACGCAAGATGAACGATTTATTCGGAGTGCCCCGGGAGTTATTGTTACATTGTGTTTCATTGGTAATCAGGAAATAATAACAATAAACTACATGTATGTATTGTTATCAGTCTAAATATAATATTATGTGACTAAACAATAAGTGAACACTGAATGAACGGTGAGCTCAAGGCGAAAGCTTTGTGAACGCACGGTGAGCGCATTGTGAACGATGGGCGCGAACGGAGAGGAGCCGAGAACGCAAGTGAAAGCACTGTGTGCGCACGGTGAACGCACGGAAAAAAGGGGAACATAGAACGTTTCAGGGACTGAACCCAGGCAACTTAACTCTATAAAACGCCAAGTTTGGGTGAACATATCAAGTAATAAAATAATCATGCGGAATAATGTACACAGACTGTTACAGTAATGTATAAAAATTCGATCTAGATTACATTAACATGTATCTCTGTTAAATTCAATCACCATATTTCTGTCATATTTATATATTTATTTTTAATAATTTGTTATATCAGTAGAATTAAATAATTAATCTTCAGTTATACACTGCGCATCAAATAGCAGAAAAAAGATCTTTGAATACACTACACCGACATATTTAAATGTACCGTCGTGATATTGACCTTTAGCACTGGTCCCTGCATTTTTTAAAAACATTATTGTAAATAAGCTTTTCATGGTATTTTTATGAATAAATTTTTTTAAATAAATTAATTATAATGTCTAAAAGATAATTTATTTTGTTTTTGTTTATTTTACGAGGGTTGTCCCAAAATAGCGTAGACAAGTGGCGTTATTCAGTTAATCGAAGACACAGGAAGGTGAAACTTGTGCCACAAAGGGTTCAAGTAATTTGCATTCAATTTATGTTTTAAAATCAAATATTGTTTGAGATTAAATTAGTGAAATGAAAGCATGTTAAATCATATATTCGACATGCGGCGCAATGTCAAAAACGAAAAAATAAAATCAACATAATGAAATGAAAATTGCGAGGATAAGTACTTTTCGAATGAAAAAATTCAAGTATAGATATACAGTAATATTTGTTAATAATTCTATTATTTACTCAATAAATGTTTTGGCTATAACAAAACTTTTAAAGATTTTATAGCGCGTTTTGTGACAAGTTAAAGTGTTAAATCGTAATAAAATGACGACGTCAGCGTTTAAGGCGGCGCAGCAGTAACTGATAAATTTTTGTAAAGTCATTGAATCAAATCCTAAGTGGCTTTTGAAGTAAATAAATTAACAAAATCCCTTAGAAATGTATTTTGTGAATTAGTAGCTTAACAACATTGAAAATATTCGAACAAGTATGGTGACAATAAGTGGAAATATAAACCCCGACCGATAGAGATGGACGTCAAAATGCTGAACGACAAATGTCTGTAGGACGGTCGTTAGACAACAAATAATACAGGGCAAGTTTGGAGTCGGCAGACCGTTTGTACTTAGAAAATGTTTTAAAAAATAAAACTAGAAATGCATGGTGAATGTGCACTCAGGCTACTTGTTCAAAGAAAATATTTTTCCCCAAGATAGTTTTTGGAAAAAAAAACCCCGTAAATGTTATCGTAAACGATGTGGAGGGTTTAACAACAACGTAAAAATTGAGAATTTTCGACGTCGCACATTGCGCCGCCTGACAAAACATGTTGTTAATGATTATTCATTTTCTCAAGAAATAAATAAAGTACAGATTTGAATTTTTCATTATTATTTGCCAAAGGGTTATTGAAGAAAACAAAGAAGTCTAATGAAATTGCAGTGAACAGATTTTAAGTTATGTGTTCTGTCTACGCTATTATGGGACAACCTTCGTATTCAATTCAACTCATGCGTAGTTTTGTCATTTCATGACGTTACTTAACAAAAATTACGTCTGTTTTACAATTTTTCATCAAAATAGTGCCATATTATAAACTCTATTTATAAAAAAGTATAATAGATATCGAAAAAAGAAAAACAGTTATGAAAAGCTTAGATTCTACACTCAATTTCACCAAAATATGGTGGTTTTTTATGATAGGGCATATTTTGATGCTTCGTGGCTCTAGCTCTTTTGATTCCCGATAATCTAAATTTTTGTAAAGGACAACAGCTTTACAGCCACTTGTGAACATGTACTGATTACCATAAAGTAGTTACTTGGTTTTGTAAAATTACTGTCATTACAGTATATATTTATAAGATTTTAAAATTAAATCTCTACCATTTCATATAGAATCAAATCTGTTTAACCCACCTGTTCCTTAATTTCAGAAATTCGCTCTTCGAAGAAAAAGTACAATTATAAAAACATACTAGTATCCATTATTTCTTTCTTCAGAACCTTTCAATTTTTGACAACATTTTGTACTGTAATTAATGATTATAAAACTTCTTTCATAACAGTTTCATATTGTTTTATTATTTATCATGCACTTGCACAACAAAGTCATTTTGATATTTTAAAAAAATATATAGATACATACATTTTTTCCGCATAAAATTACCAAATTTTTTTTGGAAAGTCGTTTAATTATAAAGAAAAGAGGACTATAAAATTCACTCTCAAAATTCATAGCATTTAGGTAAGCAATGAAGCTCTATGGGCTTCAGGGCGATCTCCAAACCCCATGTTGCACAAAAGATATTCACCCCCTAGGAAATTTCTTGATCCGTCTCATTTCTAGAAAAGAGCACGTATTCAACTTTATATTTTTTAGTTTAAATTACATGTCAAATTATTTTAGCAATATTGGAATAGATTTTAGGCATTTTTTTTTAGTAAAAGTTAACCCTTATCGTATATTACATGTACCAGTGACTGTGTCCATGGGAATTATATTACAGAAACCAGCGCATTCGTCACACCGGCACCAATTTTTACAAACATTCACCTTTTCTTGTTTGGTCCAGTTTCAATCAAACCTCAAAATCTTCTTTTTAAAAATTAAAATAAAAAATATTTTTGATCCAAAGAAAATAGGATCGTTTATTAGAACAGTTTAACTGAATTTTATGTTTATTTTAGTCCATTCCGGCGATTGCGGCATGCCTTTTCCCCGCAGCGAGCATTTGCCATATAAGGTCATGTCAAAATTCGACAAACTTGTAGACTTTACATTTGTCGATTTGTAACATGTCAACTGTGCTATATCCGAAGGTGAAGATACAAATGCAGAAACTATGGATTTTGAATGTGCAAAGTTGAAGGTTAAATTAACTAACAAAAACAATTAAGCAGCAAAATGTGCATCATACAAAGGAACTGAGTCAAAATTTAAAGTGTTTATGCTCGAGTTTTTATAGGTTACACGATCAGAACCACATACATTCATACTCAGACTTACACACCAACACGATTGCATATTTGAATTTACAAGTTTACAGGTCTGGATTTTTGAACACGATTACCCTCCATAAAGAAATACTCAATTCTACTTACCATCTGGGTTTTAACGGGGGTCATCTCAAGATATCAAAATGCACTAAATTTTTTTCTATTTATTTGGAGTATCGAAATGTAGATGGTATGATGCATTCATTCAAAAATTAAGATAAATAACCCTGAAGATAGCAATACTTCTGTGTGTAAAATTTTCCAACGCGTACACTATTTACTTTTTAAAAAAATGTCATTTCTTATAACGTACTCATACAAAGCTTCATTTAAGGAATGAATATAATGGCTACCCAATTTATACAAATATAAAATGTGTTGGAGCAGTTAACGTTTTTATAAACAGCGAAAATTTAACTCAAAAGTAAAGTATATACATAAAAACCATTCTGGAATAATTACTTAACTACTGGAATCATTTTTTGGTAAATTTTGACATTTTTCATTTTTAATTGATTCTTACAGAGCCTTTTCTTCAGGTTCTAATGATATATAGTTACTGTATTGCTTATATTTCTCATTATTACGGTGGTGCAAGAGCGCATTAAAATGAAAAAGTACATGCTTCGACGTCGACCGCGCAAATGTAGGCTACAGATAGAGTTGTTGCTATAATAACATATATTTGAATAGCAAAATATTCATATTCACTGTCTTATTTTGATTCAGTGTACATGTATTTCAAACAATGAATATTTTTTTAGATATGGAATGGTACAAATGATTAAAAATTTATATATATATATATATATAAATATAGTAAAAATGTATTAAATCTTAGAAAATCTTCTCTACTCCCAAAGATATTTGTTAAAAACTAAATGCATGGGTCAGGGGTTCATGCTCAAAATGGCCATATAGTAAAAATATATTAAATTTTAGAAAATCTTCTTCTCTACTCCCATATATATTTGTGAAAAACTAAATGCAGGGATATGATGTCCATGAAGTCTTCTACCTAAATTGTGATATTTATGACCCCTGGGACAGGTGTTTAGGCCCTAGGGTGGGGCCAATATGGCCATATAGTAAAAATGTATTAAATCTTACAGAATCTTCTTCTATACACCCGTATATATTTGTTAAAAAGTAAATGCATGGATATGATGTCCATGAAGTCTTCTACCTAAATTTTGAAATTCATGACCCCTGGGACAGGGGTTTAGGCCCTAGGGTGGGGCCAATATAGCCATTTAGTAAAAATGTATTAAATCTTTAAAATCTTTACTCCAACACATGTGGGCAAAAAACTGAATGCCTGGTTATGAACTCCTCTGCCTAAATTGTGAAATTCATGACCTCTAAGCCAGGGTTCACGACCTAGCATTTGTAGAGCATTTGGAAATGTTGAAGGGGGGGGGGGTGGGTAAAAAGTTAATGGAGTTATTTCCTTTTGCTTCTTCCTAATGGAGTTATCTTCCTTAGCTTGTTCAATCATTGAATATAGAAAATAATGAAGCTGTCCATCAAAGTTATTGATAAGATATTGTGAAAGCATTTGACAAGAGTTCAGGGAAGAGGATTATAACAGTTAATGGAGTTATCTCCCCTTGCTTCTTCATAACGGAGTTATCTTCCTTGGCTTGTTCATATTTAGTAATAAATCATTAAATAGAATTGTAATTATAAAGTTTAATGATCAAAATAGTTATGCAAGTATTTTTATCATTTGAAACAAAAACAGTTTTTAATTTTTTTAAGATAAACAAATAGATTTGTTAATAGTAAAGTAATAAGTAGTATACAAGCCACCTTGTTTTAGTTTATCTATGAAAACATATAAACATTAAACCTATTTCGTAAGTTAACATACGTGGGATAAATAAATTGAATAGAATCTGGGCAACTATTCTATTGTATGTTATACACTCTGTTAAGAGCTTCAAGTATTGTGCTTAACTATAGGGTTGAGAGTCCTTTCCAAAAGATTTAAGGCTGGGAGGTGGATGTCATTACATTATTATAATCTTCTAATCCATTAAATGCATTTATGAGACTCCTCGACAATTTTGTGTATGGGCTATGATACTCAGGTGACCGTTAAGGCCTATTGGCCTCTTGTTTTTTTAATTCCATTGATTTAATTTCATCTTTTCAAAGCTATAAGAAAATACACGTATGACTATATACCTGGGAAGATTGTACATGTTACCTACCCCATGTTGAAGAATAAAAAGCATAATAGAACTTAAATAATCACTCTAAGAACTGCTGCATACATCGTTCAGGTCCCATTTCACACTTTCTAGAATTTCTACTTATGGTTTCGACAGTTCATGTATATTTCCAGCAAAGAAATTAACTTCTGGTTGTAAAAAAAAAAAACCTTTTGTTTTTGCTATATTCATTGTTAACATTGTATAAACTTTCAAGACACCAAATCAACCATGAACTAGTTTGCAATAAAGTAAATATCGTGCAGTGGTTGATATTCAGTGTGTGGAGGAAATGGGTCGTTGACCGCTTCATAACAAGGACACGAATTTAGGTAACCACTTTAAAAAATGAAAGATTAATTGTGCTGATAATTCATAAATGGTAATTGTTGTGAAAACTTAACCTCGGACGAAAGCGTAACTCTCTTTCTTTCTTTCTTTCTCTCTCTCATTAACAAAAGTACTTTGTTGAGGTTTTTTTCTCAGGAACTCATACACATTGATTTTTTTTAGAAATAAATATGAAATAACAATTGTAATTAATCTTATAATGAAAACAATTTACAAATCATATTTTTTTCTGATCTTTTAATTGACGCATAGCTCTTTTATTGATTTTCCTTGATTCTTTAAGGCTAGCGAACAGAAATATGGTTCAACGCGGAAAGAATCCCGATATGAGGTAATTAGTTATATATATTTAATATTTAATTAGAACTTTAGTGAAATGATAAAAGGAAACAAACTGAAAGCTTATAACAGAATTTGTCATTTCAGGAAATAGCATAAACCTTCTCACAATAATAAAATATTAATGAGAAAAAATCCAGTTACTTTGATGGAAACAAATACAAAAGGAATAATTCCTTTGCAAATAATTCAAAATTCAAACACCAGCTTTGTAAAAATATCAAAAATATATGAGTGGGGAGTTATTATGCAGTAGGTTGATGGAGGTTGATCACAAATGAAACATGTGCCTATGGATTCTCTAAAAATAGAATGATAGTTGACGTTTGATTTTTTTTACTTGAGTATTAGTCTTAAAATATAAAATGCGATAAGATACATCAATAGTCTCTGCATGCATGGACATCGTCCATTGTAAGTTTTTTTTTTTCTTTTTAAGAAAGATAAAATATAAAAAGATGAATTAAAAGGTAAAGGAAAAAGATGAATTTAAAAACATGCATTTAATATTTTACCTAAACTTGAGATAGGTATAGAGATTAAACTTAAGTACTAATTTCCTATTTGCTTTCCCATAATACCTTGCTAGTTGCCAGTAACTTTTATACACTCACATTCTGTTATCCCTTTGAATGCTCATTTTTACTTATTGTTTATGTTGTCAAACAACAATTGAGTCAAAACTTTCTCCTCATGACAGTATACATGTAGGTTATTAGATGTGTCTATTTTCTCAACATGCACATTATTTCAAACTTATTTTGATCAGATTAAATGATTATTTTAAGTATGCAGTCCCAATTGCCAAGATAAGTGTGAAGAAAATTGTTCTTTCCTAAATTTCGGAAGATATTAATCTTGATGCAATGATGATCACAAAACGAATTATAGAAATAGAGATACATTTTAAACAGTTTTTATCTACTGTTAATCGTGTAGTAAGTAATGTCAGTTATAATTTCCCCCATTTGGTCGCTTGCTTCGTTCGGCACCAAATCTCACCGTCCTTTGAAAAGGTTTACCCCCCCCCCCCCCAAAAAAAAAACCCCTCATATTTAATATTTACTATAAATGATTAATTCTAAGAAAGTTAATATCTTTTCCTACCTTGTTCATGGCATCAATTAAGTATGACGACAGTCTAAAACTGACTGCAACAAGCTAAAACGTCCAAACATAAAGAGTTAGATGAGATGAATACCATAACGGAAGGAAACTGTTGGGGAAACGAAATGAAATCGAGGCAACATGAAGTAAGTGTAGACGCATTAATTTCAGTCAAAATAACGATATTCAGCGACAACTACAATGAAAAAACTTTATAATTATCATCAACACAGTTTCAAAAATATTTTTCGTATGCTTCAAACTAAAGCTGTTTATTTTAAAATGACACTTGTTGATAAATGGACGATAAATCACCTCATCACATGCGTCACAATACTTGCTAGATAATCATTAGTTTCTGTTGGCAATAACAAAAACAATTATTTTTTGTTCAAATCAAATTAGGCAAAATTTTTGAATGTTGATCTTGATTTAGGAAGCATAGTAGCTTAAATTATAACACCACGCTATATAATGGACATCAGTATTATTGATTACAGTGAATAAATATACATGTATATATATTCTTATTTTTTTATGTATCGTAAAGTTTATAGATTTACAAATACTAATAACACTGTGCCGGATAATTATGCCAGTGCCAAGGTGGCTTTTTTGCACCCGTCTAAGCTGCATATATCGAAAAATTCAAATATGCCATATGATAGACCATTGCTTGAAGAGTTTACAACCACTTTTTTTTTTATCATTGTATCTCACCTGTCAGGTGAGATATTTACTCTTCAAAACTAAATTCATACAGGACATTTTTTTTTAAAAGAATTAAAATGAGCTATTATTAATAATAAAATGTGAAGAAAGTCATTGTGACCTTGAATGAGGATATACAGATATGCTCACATAGTTAAATAACTAAACGCAGCGTAGTATTTCTCGAGAAGATTTCCAAATAATTTTCCTAGTATATACTTCTATGTTGAACTTTAAATCCGTTTTAAGGCCCCAGTATTGGTCAAGGGGTCACAGTTTTCACAATTTAGAATCTACAATAATTGAGGATGCTTGCAAATTAATCTCCAGTGGCGAAGCTAGGACTTTTTTTAGTGTATAAAAAATCGACAGGGAGTGCAGGACCTGGGGCAAAGCCCCCGGATGCTCCTGGATTTTAGGTATTAGCCTTTGGATTTTCAGGTTTTTTTGATGATGAGATATTGTCTCAGAATGTTACAATTTCACATACTGTATGTGTAAGGGAGATGTTGAATTTTAAAAGAATGTGTATTTGAAACACGGATGCCCTGTTACAACGCACTTTGAAAAATTATGCACTTTGCCAGTTGAAAACTTTTTTCAAAGTGTGTTAATTTTGGGACCAAGTCAACGCACTTTGAATTTTTTTTTTTTCAAAGTTAGTTGATATCGTCGATATTAACGCACTTTGAAAAAATATTGTTCAGGGTTTACTCGAAATAATATTTAATTTTATATACAATAAATGATTGTTTTAACCTTGTTTAGCTAAATGGGATATAATTATTTAAAAAAAGAACCCAATGCATTCTCCGCTAACTTATAAACAGTTTCTCGTTTGGATTTTTTTCTTTTCTCATAAGCTTACGTAGTTTGACAATTTACATAAAGAACAACTCGGGAGATTTGAATTATCCAAATATGATATAAACTGCATCGCTTAGCAACTGTATGCATTTTCCTTTTTTGTGTATGCAGCAAATTTACTTCTTATCTGGTACATTGGGCTATGTCAGAAACGAAAATGATTTAATTTATTTATTGATAAGGGAGATAATGTATAACATATTTTAACTGGCTTCAATTCCATTCAAAATTTTTTGTGTTTCCTGATTTTAGTATGAATATATAAACTGAAAAGAATTAAATTTGTTCATCTCATTTTAATATTTTTATGATAGATCATTCTTTTAGCAAATAACATGATAGGCAATGCTATATAGTTCGTCCATACATTGACTCAAACAATTTTATGATAAAAATTAGGTACATAAATATGCAGATTATTCCGTGGAGCCTAAGAGGCAATTCGATGTGTTTACGTACAAACAATAGGACCGTCTGAATACCTATGCTTTGCAAAATTCTGTGTATTCATTTGCGTTTTTGCGTAAAGGGCGCTACTGATCTCAAAACTTGTAGCATTGTAGATCTCGAGAAGAAGAATTTTAAACACTTTTCTTATATCTATCTATATTAAACTTTACACTTCTCTTGGAACCCCAGTATTGGTTCGGGGATCACGCTTTTAACAATTTTAAATCTTTATATATATATATATATATATATATATATATATATATATATATATATATATATATATATATATATATATATATATAAGCTTTGGTTTGATATCGCATTTTTGGTGCAATGGTTCTTATGAAGAAGATTTTTTGGACACACACCCATTCACTATTTGTATTAAAAAATGGGTTTACCCTTTTTATCATAATTAAAAATTCTATTTCCATAAGGATGCTTCGTACCAAGTTTAGTTAAATTTGGCCCATCGGTTCTAAAGAAGAAATAAAAAATGTAAAAGTTTACAGAGAGGGACGGACAGACAGACAAACAGACGGTGCGATAAATAGACGACAAACAACAGGTGATCAGAAAGGCTCATTTGAACCTCTGTTTCAGGTGAGCCATAATCTGACATGAAATTATTTACCTTTGAATCTAACGCATATGAATCTCGAGTTTTTTCAGCACACCATTTTTGGGGGGGAAATCGACATATTTTTTTGTTCTGCTACCGGACCTGTATATCATATCATGCCTTGAATATTGAGATGCATATAGTGTTCTTTTAATGAACTGATGAAATCAGACTTAAATTATTCTTGGATGCCGAGAGGCCACAATTTTTCTAAAACATTACCTAGAATAATGTAATTTTCTCCAAAGCTAATGGAAATAATTTGACCTCAGCTTACATTGTCAACCGCCTGAAAGTACATCAACGTCTAAGCTAGATCTGAATTTTATATAAAAAACAAAAAAACCACAAAAAAACCAAAAAAAAAACCCACTGTTTACATTTCATAAATATATTATGTTTTCTATTAGTATATAAATTGCATGATATTAAAACAAAACTATTTTGTCTAAACACATTTTTAAAAAAAGTCCAAACCTCAACTAAACGAAATATAACTTTCTTCATCTTTGAATTGCAATGTAAACGAATTAAACCTGACATTTTCTTTAAAACAGATTGAGCATTTACGCTACACAAATGCCAATGACATTAATATGGTTTTCATTTCAGGGTCCAAACGTCACAAACTTCCCTGACGTGCAAATTAACAAAGCTGTTTGGAGTCAAATATAGTATCGTCAAAATGATGTTTTAAAGTAACAAAGGAACAAGGATGTCTGATATATATATTTCGTGACATAATTCCTGGTATCAAGGAATTCAATAAATAACTGAAAACCATCCATGGACGGAATTGCATTGATTACAAAAATGAAATCATTTAGAGTACTTATAAGAAATAAGAACTAAGAATAATTAAGTACTAAGAATTTTCCAGAGACACTTACAAGCAATCAATGTAAAGGCATTTTTTAATTCAAAGTTCCTTCTTAAATCAATGATACCTATCTTAATTCTTGGTAACAAGTCAAATCTTTATTGTAGAACAATTATATTAGTCTTTAATTGAGATGAACCCATGATTAATGGAATTATATTGAATAATTTGTTTGGTAAATAGGACAAATTATTTAACACGAATGGACGAACGGTACAAATAGTTAGTTGAAGCTACATATTATAACAAATATCAATGAACGACATATCTGCCTTCAAAAAGTAATGTTACATATAGAATTAACATACTCTGCCAACTTTCTCTCAAAATTAAAAACATCGCCATCTATGTGTAAATACTATTCACTTACGCCAACCCATGAACATGCAGGAGGATCTAAACTTTTTCGTGATATGTACATGTAAATTAGTCCAATTTTCAGAGTAAGTTTCCGGTTAAGTCAGGTGTTGACGTAAACCTTTAGAGAATCGGGCACATAAAATAGCAGCAATCTAAAGATCGGGATAGGTGTTAGCTCCTAGGTGCATAAAATATTAAACAAGATGAAAAACACACATGGAATAAAAAGCGGGCTTAGTCCGCTTTCACAACATTTGTCCTAATATTCAACTTTAGGTCCTTGTTGACATACATACTAACAATAGAAAAAACCCACCAAAACTATTTGAGAAATGACGTGTATCTTTCTACGGCAGACTCATTACCAGATCCATATATATTTTCAATAGGGAATATTGTTAGGTCATAATAATGGTGATTTATAACAAGCAAAACAGTAATGCTAGACATTTTATTATGCTAGAAATTGTATATTGATTTAGATTTCATTTCATTTGAATCATGCATCATGTTTCTTACAATTTTCCACACCAATTCACAAAAACATATACTTGAACAAATCAACTAGTTTGTAAATGAAGTCAAGGTCCACAAGTCGACAATTTGACCATCGATCTTGTAGCTCTAGCCACATCCTTTGGATTTCCTTCGGTGTATAGTGATGTCCTGTTATCTGATATCTGAAGTTATTTCCACAAGGACCTCGATTTCGATATCCACAACTAAACCCTTTATGTTCTAAAGCAACAGCACCAATGTGTTTTCTACATAAGCCTGTTATATATACGTCTTCAAACATGAAATACGGAACATTCCGTGTTGCCTGATATAGGTTCGAAATGATATCCCCACTGATCAGATAAGCAGTTCCTGCAATATAATCTGGATAATAATCATTTTTGTAATCTGATCTCGATATCTTCCATTTCAAAAATGCAAATCGGAATGGAGAAGAACCACTGACTTTACAGCCGGATATGGAGTTTGTTTTCGGATGAGCGTTTAATTCGTTCAAAAGTCTCGGAAGATTTAGGAACATGTCGTCATCAATTTTCAAAAGATATCTCACTCCTTTACAGTTTATGGAAGCCCATCGCAACAACGCTATAGATTTTTGTGACAGATTTTCATATGTTTCTAATATTTCCTCGAACAAAATATCATTATAAATAGAATTTTCGGTTTCTGCAAGGCTCTGATGAACAGTATCCTTACTTTTACCTAACACAAATTTCAACAGAACAATAGGTTTTGTTGTTGAAACCTTTCCCCACGTTTCTCTGTTCAAAGTTTGACACAGCGCTTGGGACCATGATGACCAGGAATACGTCACCGTTACTACAGGTTATATGACGTATCGGCGGCGCCCCCAGAAGACCAGATTTTACGTAAGCCTGTATGAGTTTGTAGGATGTTTCATCAGTGTTCTGTTTTGATTCTCGGAAAGGTAAACAAACGATATATGTCAAGATATATATTATTGCTATCCATTTAACAATATATTTAAGTGTCTGTGTCCCTGATCGCGGATGATGCATCTAATATAAAGAGTGTACTTAATACGAGTCTTTACGAGTTATTTTGAAACCTTTGAACGAACTGGATGTTTGATAACTAATTTAAAATTAGTAAATGTATTGATCAATGATGTGAAAAATTTGAATAAATTCAAAGAAGTAGAATATTTTTCTGCTATTTGCATTTTTTTACCATTTATAATTAAAAGTGCAAATATCGTTACAACTATATAAACGAACAAATTAAGAATTACAAGAAGGAAACATACTCTGACGATTATTGTCATAATAGTTTATATATCACAATATTTTAGAATATTAGTCATATTTCACGTAAGTATAACCACATAACAGGAAGGAAAACGTTTTAAAAAAAAACTGGAGTTGATTTGTGGAACCGTTCAAGAAAAGTTATTTTTGTATGAGGAATATCTTTTGATGTTTACAAAATATTAAACGTCATTTCTGGATCTTTAGCGTTCTTGTAGAACTTCATAAATTACTAGATGATATCCCGCGCAAGCGCGGGGATTAACAATAATTCACATATTATATTATATTTACATATTATATTATAATACAATGCTTAATATGTTGAACCAGGTTTTTTTGTTCATTTTTCTATGTTTTGTGTCCGAAATTTTTCTTAATTCCTTTTCTTAAAATATTCTATAAAATTGAAATAAAAAAGCAACTGCGTGGCTGAAAATTTAGAGGAGAGGACAGGGATGAAAATCTAAGCTGAAATGGAGTATATACACATGAACATGTACATGGCCTTAATTCTTTTTGTTGCAGCTGACTGGAAAAAAATAGACTATTATCTTATTTCAAACCAGGGTGTGGGTGTATAGTGCGTGGTATCTCTTTTTAGAACTTTGTTCTTTATGTCAAATTTGACTTATTATTGCCCAAAATAAGAAATTTAGATAAAACACTGTCAACAAATTAATCTATAAGGTTTACTACCAATCTGTTGTGGTATAAAAAATATACAGTGGGGCTTCAGATATCCGGATGCCAGATATCCAGACGCTTCAGTTTACGGACTATTTTATTTGGGAACAGATTTTGTATACGATATTTTGTCTCATATATCCGGAATTTCGCGTTCCAGATCCGGACGGTCTGTTTTTACCACAAAATACTGTTTAACTATAAATTTTGCTTCGTTTAACCGGACGGTAAAATTTAATGATACTCCGATTAATACAATAGAAAGATTAAGTCTATCAATTGAGTTTCACACTTTTTCACCTGCTAGCCCCCATGAGTAGCTTGTATAAACACTCTGACTTCTCAAATAACTTTCAAATACTACCGACATTGCTGGTTAGACAGGATTAGTCGTGCCTCACTGCACTTGGCTTGGGTATCTTTACACTGTGCACCTGTCAAGTGCAATCACTTTTTAAAACACCCCTCTATTTAAAAGGAAGAATGTGCTTAATATATCTAGGAAGTTTTTCATAGCTTTGTGGTATTTATATTCAAAAAAAATATTTTAAACGAAGTGTCTCAAGAGTGCTTTTTTAGATAAAGTCAAAACCGGAAGAATAGGAAGAAAACAAAAAGAAAAGCATTTCAACTGATCGGAAGTGCATTGGTTAAACATTGACGTGTCTAGATATAGATTGTTAAAAACAGAACGTAAATAGGCACATTTCACACTTGGACACAATATATTTAGCTACATTTGGCTATTATTATAGTTTGGTTAATATTTCCTGATTAAATAACAATATAAAGCAGGGTTCCTTGTATTAAAAACAGGTGAATTTTAAAGGACAACTCTAATTTGTTGCTATTAAGTATGAAAGGCAAAGAAAACAGTATTAACACCCATAATAAACATATAAATTATCATTTACGACAACAATAGACTCATTTCAGATATCCGGACGCCTCACCTATCCGGACGATTGGACTTTGGAACGAAAGAGTCCGGATAACTGAGGCTCCACTGTATATGTTATTTAAAAACGTGTACCCAATTTTCGCCATACCGTTAATTAGTCAACCCCATTTTTTTGGCATCCCGTTCTGTAAAGTTCTTTCCATCAAAAATAAAATCGCGTCTATTGGCCCATTTTATTTATTAACTTTTTTGTATTAACCAGATGTCCGATCTGCCCACAAAGCATGGTGACTCATCCTACATTCTCCAACATTACGTTAATTAGTCAAACCGCGTTCTTGGTTACCCCGTTCTGGAAAGTTCTATTCATCAAAAAAAAAAATCGCACATTCAAGAAACGAATTGGCTCATTTTATTTATTCAACATTTGTCAAATCTCAATTCTTATGTATACCCGAAATAGGTTCCCAGGATATGTATTCACTCTTGACATAATCATTCAATATTATTTAATTGTAAGTATATTTTTTGATGCAAACTCCGACCGACTTGGATCCGCCAAAGCGTGTCCACCACCTTACTCACATATTTGCTATTTCGGGCTGGTTTATCGAAAATGAAAGTAGGTTTTTAATTTATCTTATAATAATTACTTATCAGGTAAAATTCAATTATAGCTTACGGACATCAACTCACACATGTTGAAATGCCAACGGTGTGAGCAGTTACTCGGGTGCAGGCATTTCGAAGTTTATTGGCAAAATGCCTTAATTTATAAGTATAGATTCCTTTATAAAAAAATTGGCAACGATGGAGTAGTATATTGCGATTATTTGATGTGCGATCAGTTTTTTCAATAGTTATTAAAAAGTCATTAGAATAAATAAAGAGGATACAATATTGTAAAAGCAGACACCATTTATCAAAGAGAACATAAATAGTTTAATAGATTGTCTTAGAGTCTTAAAATGTTATTCTATAGAATCAATGCAACAGAAATAAGATTATTACGATAAAGTCTTTTCAATATTTAGATTCTAAATTGGTGAAATTGTGGCCCCTGGTATCAGTAATGGGTGTCAAGAATAGGTACCAATTAAATTCAACATAATTAATTCTCGGATAAACGAAAGTAAATTCGTGATTTACCAGCACGTCCTTCTTCAAGATGAGGTAACTTATGCTTTTAAAGTAAGTTACATGTATCATTTATCGAAGTTAATGTAATTTTTATGTAGGTTACATTTCTCGGCCTCGAAGGTAGGTAATTGTTGTCCTCTATTAAAATATCATACTATACTTGTTTTACCGCCTATATTTCTGTAAAACGTAAATAGCAAAATACAGACGAAACATCAAATAAAAATTAAAACTTCCTCCAATTCACTATCGTTTGATTTAAACAAGCAAATTAATGCAATATGATTCTACTTATTTTGAGTATCTGATTTAACAAATCTTAAAAAAATTGGTACGTTTAACTAATTATAATATTTTTTGTTAGGGAATCCGTCGGTAAAAAGAAAAAAAGGACTTTCTGAAAATCTACAAAAATGTCTGTTCAACTGTTTGCATGGACTGTAATATCTTCCTCCTCTTAGTCGATTGGGGCGTTAAAATACCATAATAAAGATGTCATCTTTTTAAAACCGCAACTTCTAGTGTAAGTGTTATCGGTACGAGTTCATCTTATTGAAACAACTTTTGGCGTTTCTGTCCGTTTTGTTTTATATCAGCTAACATCTACAAACATTTTGTAACTGAATTTCTTTAGGGTCAATAACTTCCTCACAGTATTGCTGTTTTACAGACACAGTGAACTGACTCAACACAAACCATGTTAAACTACAAATTATTATGCTTCCTTTCAGTTTGTCTCTTTAAATTAATTTCTCATCTATTTTCGCATAGTTTACAAGGGGTTTATATAGCGTAAGCATACTATGCCGAAATAGAGCAGATGTGTGTTTTAGAAACATTAAATTGAGATCCAATATATTTCATAAACTACCCATATTATACCCCGGTATATCGCTAGTTTTGAAACAAGAGGCCCATGGGGCCCAATCGCTCACCTGAGCAACAATGGGCGTTCAAAAGATATTGTGCCATGTGGCCCCTCAGTAGAATAACAAAAAATAAATATTGTAAAGTATTCGAATTTTACACTTATTTTTGCATACACGTAATCTTTGACATTGTATCTTTATGGAATACTATTTTTACACAGAATAAGAAAATCCTACGCAAGATATAAAACTAAACATTTGGTAGGGGTACACTGTTAACTTCCAATTCCCTATATTTTCGTTCTCCCCACCCCCACCCCCCCCCCCCACTTTATAAAGCGATCAAAATATATGAGAGCATATAGGTACATTTTCTTCCTCAACTACTTACTAGTTATTGTATTTTTTTTTTAAATATCATATAATAGTTATTGCATTTTATTAAAAAAAATCTTATAGATGTGAAGAAGAAAATTGTACCCCAATCCGCTCAATTCCTCAAATTAAAAACATTCAAAAATTTAATTTGTCTTCTCCATTATAATAAATGACTGTTGTTTACCTGGCGTAAACTCGTGTGACTTTTATAACTTTACTCTCATTTGATTGATGAATACACTGGAATAAAAATTGTTGTCACGTGACATGTTAAAGAGCTATAAAAATCAATGTTACAGTATTGACAGGCACACCACTCTATTTTACTAAGGCCCATCCATTATTTTCGTCTTTATTCAAAAATAAAAAATGGCTACAGACCAGGATAGTTTTCTGCTGTAATATTTTCTTAGGAATAGCGATAATTCCTTTATCCCCGCAACAGAAATGTGTCAGAACTATGGAAATTGTTTAACGGTATCGTTTTTATTTACTCGTGTCTGAAAAACTATCAAAATTGATGTAGATTTCACATTATTCATTGTATAAAGAGGGGGCCCCAGAGAGTAGTTATATACAGCATATCATCCTTTAATTTTTTTGTACAAGTATTTAACATTTAGCGAGACATCTCTAATGATCAACCAAAATTTCAACGTCAATCGTAGAATGGTAAGCAAGATACAGAGCTCACAATTCTGCTAGGTTTGAGTCATATTTTGTTCACATAAGTTTATTACATTCAGCTAAAGATTTTTAACTTGGTATTTCCTATTCAGCATTTAAAGTGGAAAAAAAGAATGGCCTCAGATCTGTGTACATAGAATTGTGAGCAAATCTCTGTATCTTGCTTATAATTCGAAGCTTAACACTCAAATATGGTTAGTAAATAGAAATTGTAAACAATTAAACATAAGAAACATGCACTATAACAAATAAAGTGCACAATTTATTTTTCAAAATGAATCATATACATATATATACCTACATATTTCCGTCAGCGATATTAAACTCTATTTAAGCTTATGAATAAACTCGAGAAAATGCTAAGCATCTCAACAAAACACATTGCATTAATCTAATATTACGCAAAAGATCATACCGAATTACCGATAGAATGAATAGTATTTTAGTACTCTTTTAATACATCAGATTTTGCTTAATTTGCGAAGATAAACAGTTAACTGTCTGATTTACCGAAGTCTCTGTTTGATTTGATACGTAAAAATTACAAAATACAGGCGATAGTTCCTAGGTTAAAAAGCATAGATAATGAAAACAAAACGAAAATCAAAACAAGCTAACACCACCGTCATATGTGAAAACTGTCAAGGCATTGAAATATTTAACCTCAATTTACTTCACAAAATCGGCACCAATGTATTTTGCATGTTTCAAAGATCCCCTTCGTACGCGAACTGTTGCACAACAAACCAATTCATCATTGTCAGATCGACCCGTTTATCTTAAACAAAGAACCTCGTTTTAGAAGTATGGAATACGAGTCTTGGTAAAATGGGTGGGCAAACCCGGGCCGGGGCAAAATAAAAGCCGGGGCAGACCGCCAATCGTCAATTTCAAAATATGCATTGTTTTGCAGCAATATTTACATCGAATACAAATATACTGGTCCGTAACATATCCTCAAACTTTTAATGAGATTGGCATATTAATAGCTGCCAATCTTTTGTTTTGCCCCGGCCCGTGTTTGCCTACCCATTTTACCATGACTCATGGAATACCGACCCCGAAGCTATAAACTGATCGTAACACACCTTTCCTTTATTATTTTTTTTGGTTATAACTCAGATTTGAAACAGAATTAGCCCATAATTTATTGCAATTTATATTTTCCTTTCCATAAGGATTATTTATGCTAAATTACATTGAATTTGACTCAGTAGTTCTTGAGAAGATTTTTTAAAATGCACCCCCTTTTTCTACAGTTTCGAGGTTTTCTCCGCTTTGAATAAAGATCGGTCTTTCATTTTTGCAATTTATATTAACCTTCCCATAAAAATGCTTTGTGCCAAATTTGGTTGAAATTGGCCGAGCAGTTTTAGAGAAGAAGTTCAAAATGTAAAAAGTTTACAGACGGACAGACAGACGGACAGACGGACGACGGACAAAATGTGATCAGAATAGCTCACTTGAGCTTTCAGCTCAGGTGAGCTAAAAAAGCAAAACAAACATTTATTACATGTATATTATAAACAATTTCAGAAAATAAATGTCCTATTTTTATAAAATTTTGCATTTTATAATAACTACAGGCTATATTATAATGTTAATAAACGACAGTTAAAGTAACCCATTGACGAGATATTGGGTTTTGAGGTGTAAAATAACTAAGGAGTACTATGATACATACAAATAAAATAGTAACATAACTATTCTTACGCTGTTCTTAGACAAAGGATTTATCTTAGGTATCGGTCCAAATCGTTTATGTGAAATCCTCAAGTGATTGGTGGATAAGACGTGGTAATGCCTATATAAAGCCGGATAAGATATTGTAAAATATAAAAAAATCTGATAATTTTTTTAAAAAATCATTGAAAGCATTGTTATTTAACATAACATCGATTAGTAACCCTTGAAAATGTCCAATACTTGGAATATGTTGATTTAAACTGGAGTATGCGTCTAAAAATCTCCAAATAGCGCATATTTTAGAACTTCAACACCTAGTATTTTATAGAGTGGGTCTGTGCTCCATATTTTGTCATAGTCTAAACAAGGTATAATGAAAAACAAACCGATTTCAATCATCAAAAACGTGGAAAGAAGACCCATTAAAAATATCATTTTGTATCCCAACAATTGAACGTTTAAGAAAAATAATACAAGTACGTAAGTTCGAGGCCAACGTCGCATTAAGCATTTAAACAACACACTTTTTTATCACTGTAATGGTTCAGTAATTAGAGCACCAGGCATTAGGTAACCTTTTGAAACTAGGCTTTATTAGTTCGGGTAAACTATTATATGTTACGTCGGAATAAATTAACTTACTTAATGAGGCACTGACGTAATCGACAAACTGACCAATCAGCAGAATGTCGGGTTGAAATGCATCATGGGTTACTACAAAAAATACTACGTTTAAATAATGCTACTTTTCTCTAATTGCTTTTGGAAAGGCTTATTCAATTTTTTCAAGGAGTTTGTACACTTTAAACAAAATTTACATCATCAACTACTATATCCATGCTCACATTTACAAACACTCATTTTACAATGGTAAAAATATGGTTTCATCAACTGCATTGTATAAGTCCGTTTGTTGACAAAAGCCTTACTGCCACCGCTGATTTTTTTTTAGTGAAGACAGACATGACTTCATGGTCCTAAGCATTCGACTCGGAGGTGTTCGTACATTGTCAGGCATTCAAAAGACCTTATGTGGCCATTTAAAACCTAAGTGTAAATGGTTACGAGATGCGTGTTTGATGCTTACTCTTGATATTAATCAATGTATTTTTTAGACAGTACTTACAGTTAGTGTATGCATCAACTCAGGCTTAAAGCATTCTATTAGAGCGAGTATGTACAAGGATGACACATACTACTTATATATGCATGCACATATGTACAATGATCAATATACATGCGTAGTGATTATAACTATAGTGTTATAAAAATGTCATACAACAATAAACATGTATCAAAATGAATTCAGTTTTAAATTCTCGTCATTAAATAGCAATACAAAAGCGAAAAGCACAAAATTCACAAAATCAAATACTGGAATATAATGACTTGTGAAGACTTTGTGAGAGGTATTTCAATGTACTTTTTAACATGGAAAATGGGCAATGTTTGTTAATGTGAGCATGACAAATATTTGCATTTTTTACAAAAAAGATTAAAAAATTTTATAAATTGACGTTCCCGCAGTCATTTGAAATCAGGTCGTAAATTATTCTAAACCACGTGTTTATTGTAAACATGTAGTAAATCACATGTGTTGCTATTTATTCACTGATTGGACAGTTCGCGGTACGCATCGCTTTGCGCAATGACAACAATATCCATATAAGGTAGTTTCCCCGACCTGTTTAAAGGTTGTTGGTTCGATACCGCTAAACCTTAAAGGGGCATGGTCAAGATTTTGGTCAAAAACTAATTTTCCGAATTTAATGTTTATAATGCTACAGTAAGGCATTTTTGATAGGCAACCAAAATTTGAGTCTCATTCATTGAGTTATCAGCGAGTTACAGAGCCTACAATTCTTTGCTATGTAAGCAAAGCTTTTGTTTTTTACATTTTGAATGTTGAGTGAAAATTCCAGTTGAATACCTCAAATAAATGTGTTAAACGTAAGGAACTGTTTATTTATGATGAAAATGAATAAAAATCAGACAAATCAGCTTGAAAAATATTTTTACCGGTATATTGAACCTAGTATGTAAACAAAAACAGAGCACGAGCCTTGTTTACAAGACAAAGAATTGTGGGCCCTGTATCTTGCCTATAACTCTATGTCTGACTCTCAAATTTCATTTGATCATTAGAAATAGGTTTCATCAACTGCATTGTATAAGTCCGTTTGTTGACAAAAGCCTTACTGCCACCGCTGATTTTTTTCGTGAAGACAGACTTGACTTCATGGTCCTAAGCATTTGACTCGGAGGTGTTCGTACATTGTCAGGCATTCAAAAGACCTTATGTGGCCATTTAAAACCTAAGTGTAAATGGTTACGAGATGCGTGTTTGATGCTTACTCTTGATATTAATCAATGTATTTTTTAGACAGTACTTACAGTTAGCGTATGCATCAACTCAGGCTTAAAGCATTCTATTAGAGCGAGTATGTACAAAGATGACACATACTACTTATATATGCATGCACATATGTACAATGATCAATATACATGCGTAGTGATTATTACTATAGTGTTATAAAAATGTCATACAACAATAAACATGTATCAAAATGAATTCAGTTTTAAATTCTCGTCAACAAATAGCAATACAAAAGCGAAAAGCACAAAATTCACAAAATCAAATACTGGAATATAATGACTTGTGAAGACTTTGTGAGAGGTATTTCAATGTACTTTTTAACATGGAAAATGGGCAATGTTTGTTAATGTGAGCATGACAAATATTTGCATTTTTTACAAAAAAGATTAAAAAATTTTATAAATTGACGTTCCCGCAGTCATTTGAAATCAGGTCGTAAATTATTCTAAACCACGTGTTTATTGTAAACATGTAGTAAATCACATGTGTTGCTATTTATTCACTGATTGGACAGTTCGCGGTACGCATCGCTCTGCGCAATGACAACAATATCCATATAAGGTAGTTTCCCCGACCTGTTTAAAGGTTGTTGGTTCGATACCGCTAAACCTTAAAGGGGCATGGTCAAGATTTTGGTCAAAAACTAATTTTCCGAATTTAATGTTTATAATGCTACAGTAAGGCATTTTTGATAGGCAACCAAAATTTGAGTCTCATTCATTGAGTTATCAGCGAGTTACAGAGCTTACAATTCTTTGCTATGTAAGCAAAGCTTTTGTTTTTTACATTTTGAATGTTGAGTGAAAATTCCAGTTGAATACCTCAAATAAATGTGTTAAACGTAAGGAACTGTTTATTTATGATGAAAATGAATAAAAATCAGACAAATCAGCTTGAAAAATATTTTTACCGGTATATTGAACCTAGTATGTAAACAAAAACAGAGCACGAGCCTTGTTTACAAGACAAAGAATTGCGGGCCCTGTATCTTGCCTATAACTCTATGTCTGCCTCTCAAATTTCATTTGATCATTAGAAATACATTCTTAACGCATTGTAAATAATAAAAAAAGAAAAATAGAATTTGACCAAAACCGTGACCATGCCCCTTTAAGGCAATATATTTTTACTTATCGTTTGTTATTCTATTCAAAACTGAATATAGTTAGAAATTGTGCCTTTACAAAATCGTATTATTACATTATCAAATATATTTAATTGGAAAAAAAAATTAAATTTGAAATTCTGTATTGTACGACTAAACTAAACCAAATGGACAGTTGCACTATCTTATTTAAAAATAGCAGAAAACTTTATCATTTCGACTGAGTTAGATGACACATTTGTTTGATTCAATGACTTTGGAACGAATAAAACGGGACTTATGTTTTCCCAAAATGTGTGTTTCAGCATTTTGTCGTCCATTTCTATCGGGTTTTTTTCTCTTCATATCATTATACTCGTCCAATTGTTTTCGATGTTGCTTGACCACAAATTTACAAAACGCATTGATAACAGATCTTTTATTTTTTTTCTTTAAAAACGGCATAAGATTTTTTTCAATGCGTTTACAAAACTGTATTAGGTACCGGTGCCCCGCTTTAAAGCGCTGAAGTCGTATTTAACCACGAGTTCACGCTCTAACCTGTCAGAAAACTCGCTATAAAATCTGTAAAATTTCCGTTACAGCAAAAATATCTATTGGGTTTGCATGTCGATTTTATAATCTACTATACTTTCAATTTACTAATTTAATTTCATACAATATTTGATATCACAACTTAATGTTTATGTAAATTACTTACACCCTTTGAGGCACAAATTCATATTACTGTGTCTTCGATTATCTAAATATCGCCACTTTTCTACTTAATTTTGGGTCAACCGCATATTTGTTGTTGTCTTTTTTATTTTTCGTGATCAGTTAAATCAAGGGCTCTACAAAAAAAATATGAGCGTAGCTTATAAATTCGTAGATCAGGTAATACGCTGGCTTCTATTGTTCTCTGACCGTCTATCGCTCGACTGTCAACTATATTTACAAGCGTGCTATATACGTTTATAAACCATTGGAACAACTTCGAAGGCATTCTGAACACACATTTTCTATTACCTTTAGTTTTTTATTTCATTTTAAATACCAATTTTAATGATTTGTATTAAGTAAATCAGATTTCAGTCATATTACAGTCATTTAAAAAAAAAAGAAATCTATCTATCAATATATATCCAATATTTTGACGAAAAAGACGAATTTTATAAAGTGTTTACTGGGTGGCTTACGATATCCAGTCGTTATTTGCCTCATGGGAATGTTGTACTAATAAATTTGTTAAGAATGTTAGACAAGTGGAAATCTTTAAAATACTCCTCTTAGAAGCAATGCAACAGAAGTTACATCATTTGCGACAATGCTTTTACTATATTTTGTTTAGACTCAAAATTGTTTACACTGTGACCACGGTACCAGTAATTGGGCTCCATTAGGGACAAATTAAAAAAAAAAGATTAAGGTGTATAGTCAACTATTGGGAGATCTCATAATGGGATAACAAAACTCTCGTTTTGAACGACAGATTTGTGTATTATATATCTGTTTTGCCCTAAAGATTCATTGCTTGGACTCATACTTTAAAAATAGTTAACATACAGCTTGTTTCACTAATAATATTTATATAGAAACATTAAATAGCCAAATACAAATAAGACACGATTCAGGAAAAAAACCTTCACCCCATTCACTAATCTAGTATTGGATTAAATCAATCAATGTAATGGATCATGAACTTACCTGAATTCTGAATATCGGATTTTACAAATCTGGGATATCTTAAACATTTGTTACACCAACAATTTTTGTTAAGATGTTAGTTCAGCTATGTCCATGGCTTACAAAATTTTACAACTCTTAGTCGACCGGGACGATTGCATGCATTTCTAAAATTTAAACATCTTGTCTATTGTGTCATTGTGAATAAGTCCATCTTGTCAAAAAATTGAGGGTTTCTTTTTTTTTTTTACCCCTTTTGTTTTATATCAGCTAACTTATACAAGCTTTTTGTAACTCAATTTCTGTACCAGAAAATACTTTCTGTTAGTGTTATTGTTTGGGTTTAGGTTTTTGCAGTCTGATTAAAATCAAACCTTCCACTCGCTCCTTTATTGTGATGGACGCGACCATCAAAATAAAGGAGCTAGTGGAAGGTTTGATTTAATCAAACTGGGGTTTCTGCGTCACTACGAAAGCACAATTCTTTGTTTTTTTTCAAACATATGTAATTTACACCAAATCTATAATTTTTGTGAAGTTTCAAGAGAATCTACCATCTGGTTCTTTTTATGGTTCAACTAAAACATACAGGTATATTTACTATAAAAATATATATGAAATTGTCATTTTCCGCACTTCGAAGAAAATTTCAAAAATACTACAAAAACAATTTCCCCAAAATTGTAATATGCCCATCATAATATCATTTTCTACCGTTTATTAAAAAATACTAAATTTATCGTTTGGTCTTAGTGGGGGTCATCTCAGAGTATCAAAAGCACCAAAATTTTGATAAATGTAGATTGGTACTATGGATTCATTAAACAATTAAGAAATTTTAAAGGCGTACACTTTTTACCTTTTATTTTATGTTATTCCTTACGTACTCCTACAAAGCTACATTCTACCATAACGTCATAAAAGCATAATGGCAATGCTCACCTACCAAACAACGGAATAATCGTTTAGTAAAAAAAGGTTTCCTTAATAATAAACTCCAAATATTTTTTATCTGTATTTTGTTTTATTGTGTTCAATTTAATAAATGGTATCGAAACAAGTTCAAATAAAGTAAAAATACCCTGTAGTTTACAAGTCGGCCTACCTAAGGGGCATGTGCGGCCATATTGTACGTTTGAGAATAAAAATGTAAACATATCCTAAACTGGCTTGTTTCTGCCCAAAACTGGTCGTAACTATTGTCTAAAGATGAAGAAGTAATATATATGAGATTCGACAAGTTGTGTTGTATGCAAATTATGTACGCATACAAAAGCAGAAAAATGACTTTAAATCACTTAGAACTGCGCAGATACAGACTTAAATTCAATATTTAACAATTTGAATATATAATAAAGAAGGTAATTAGTGTCCATTCAACAACCATTTGTTAAAGTAAATGTTTAAACTTCATTATTTAAGTTGTAACTTGGTCTCGAAAGAGGATACTCTATTCTTAAAATAGGTCACAAAATCACCAATTTGCTCGAGATAGTTTTCTCCGTGTTTATTGGAGTAGACTGAAGTTATATTTTCATATACTGTGGTTTCATTAATATTCAAGGGTATCAATTTTCGTGGATAAAGTGAAAATCGCAGTTTCAAGGATACGTAAATTCGTGGCTAATGACCCTATTCAATACAAAATGTTAGTAGAAATTGAACTTCAATGAATATTTAATTTCATGGATAAACTTAAGAACGAAATTTACGAAAATTGGTATTCAACGAATATTGATGAAGCCACAGTATATATATTATATTTAAGACAATTAATTTCTTGGACCCCTATTCTAAAAAAAGAACTTGTACTGTTATAGAAATGTCGGTCACATTCAACACAGATTGTTTTGAATTGACATTTTTATGTTGTTTCTATGAAATTATAAACGTCAATGTGCCCACAAAGACGCAGTAGGTCTAAGTATAAACTGAATATTTCTCTTTCTAAAAAATAGATCCCATTCCTATTGATGAAAACAGGATACCCTACTTTCAGGCAAAGTTACTACAATAATGTGCAAAGTTAATTTTTTTTTCTCAACAAATGGTTGTAGAGAGGACACCAATGAACCCCTTTCTTATTTTTTCAGATTTTAAAACCTTTAAAAAAAGGTCTGCAGCTGTACAGTAAGTGATAAAAAAAGGCATTGTTCTGTTCTTGTATGCGTAATTTGCATACAGAACCCCATATCTCTTGCTTTTTCATAATTAGATAACAGTTTTGGGCAGAAACAAGTCAGTTAAAGAAATGTTTAAATTTTTATTCTCAGTTGTACAAGATGGCCGCACATCCCCCCTTAGTTGAAACAGGGAACTGATACATCACAAAATTGTAATTCAGTTTGATATTCTGATTTAGATTTAGTAAAGTAATAATTACAAAAAAGGATTCTGTTTATCTTTTGCACCCCTGCGCATGTTATTGTCATTTAAATTTAGACCACATGGTTTTATTTGACCCTTTCAGTTTCGCTGTAAAATTCGTGCCTCGTGTTTATAGACCATTTCCTAATATCTAGGTACTTGTTGTCAAATATAAAATTTAGATATTTATTGATTTTAAACTTAATTGGTGAATAAAATAAATTCTAGAAATCAATAGGACAATAGAAAATATAGTTTTTTTTCTGCTGTTGCAACATGCTTAGTAGCGATCCCTCCTAAGAATTATTTTTCGATCCGCGCCTGACCTAGATATAGCATCAAAAGTGAAACAGACTATACTATTTTATGCAGAATGTTCCTCGAAAAATGGCTCGATATACTAAGTTTTTATACAAAAACATTCTTTTTTCAAAAAGCATGGTATTGCACACCAAAAACATCAAACATGGCTATGATTTTATCAAGTAATCCAATGTTTATTTTTTCATTTTTAACCAAGTGTAGAGTGGTTGAACACTAACGATAACTCTGTTCTAAATATCATATATCATCGTTTAGTTTAAATAACCGCTAGATGATGAAATAAGACATATATCGTTATAGATTTTCATGTTTGAACATAAATCAAAGTAGGATTTGATATGAAAAACGAACAGTACTTACGTATTTTGAGAATAATATCCGAACACATACTTCCGCTCGAAATTTCACAGGAACTGAACAAATCTCGGAGAAGTCTCGTGAACTTTCATTCGAGCACCTCTAAATTTATTACATACTTAGCAACAATAAAGAAAACATTCCGAACACATCCGCAGGGGTGTTTTGGTTAACGGGAGATCCATTGTAATACTTTGACTAATATATACAGGGAAATATTCGCCCCCGTTTTATTTTCGCCCCTTTCGCCCAAGTTGTCAGGAAGCGAATTTAAGACTGGGCAAGTTGCAATGTCTTAAATTACCTTTCTTTAAAAAAAAACCTATGTCTGAGCGAATTCAGGACGGGGCGACACCGTTTGCAAGTGAAGAAGATCGAAAATAACACGGGGCGAAAATAACCCTGTATACAGTAATTACAAAACGTACTCATATTAATTCAAGACAAAATCTTTGATTTTAAAACATTAAAAATGTGATCCATTAGATTCATGATAGAACACAGTTAACCTCAAGTACATGTTCAATTTATTTTATATCAAAACAATTTGAAAGAATTATTTTTCTAAATTTAAGATGATATGATATCGGAGCAAAAGACATATATAATGTTAGTATATACGTCCCTGGTTTTGTCATTAAAAGTAACTACAGATCTTATTTTTATGTTAATAAACGGCGGTTAAAGTAAACTATTTAGTAAACAATTTTGTTATTTTAGGGTTTTCAAAACCGTAAGTATCAAAACGCATATGTATACAAGAGTAACAATATTCTTACACTGTTGGACGATCAGGATTAATCTGAGGATAAATCCAAGTGTTCTCATGAAGTCTACAAGTGAAATGTCTTCCTGAACTGAAATTCAGGCGGTTGCTAAACAATATTTTTAAATAACAGATGTATTTATCACTTCAGGGGCACGTTTCACTAGGAGGCGTACGCCCCGCATATACATTCATTAGATTTATTGACTTAATTATGAACGAGTGTATCATTCATCTACAACACGATAGAAACATGAACACTTTCATAACCATTAGTATACATATATGCTAAAAGAATTAAAACAGCATTATTGATGTAGATGTTCAAAATTAAATATTTCATAATTTAAATGTATGATGCAAAACAGTTTAGCATTTTTATGATTAATAAGGAATGCATTTTAGTTCTATGTAAACTGTAGATGATAGAAAGTATAAAACCAACACCTAATATTATAAGTGGGTTTTGGTCTACACAATATATAAATAAGATTCAAAATAAAACGTTTTAAATCAAAATAATGATGCATATCAACTTTTTTGACTATTAAGTATGTAAAAGTGTGTAAATTCGAGGGCCTCAAATGCGATTGAAAAGATCATGAACATTTTCTCCATCTTAATGATCATACATTTGGTGTATAGCAGACGACGCATTCGGCTTTTATAACTATAAAAGACAGAATTTTCTGTCGTCAGAAACGTACCCGTAAAACTAATTTCACGCTCTAGGGAGAACAGAAAAAATGAATTTTAAGAACTTCATGCAATAAAATAGAGAAGCTTATGTAACGTGCAAGGGGGTCACTGCCTGTGTTCCCCCGCGGGCCCGTACCCGAGATAGAATCGGATAGCCCTGATTGCTGCCAATATTTACAAGTGCAGACTTCAATCACCGCGCCTGCACCTATATAGGGACTCAACGTTACGCAGGCAGGGATGACCACACACCTACGCAACTCAACAGGTACCAACGTTAACACAAGCAGGGATGACCGCACACTTGCGCCAACAACGAAAACTAACGCAAGCAGGGAGTGCCGCACACTTGCGCTAGAATGGCCAGAACACCAGCAGGGATGACCACACACTAGTGCTGCGCCGCAACCACCACCAATACAAGCAGGGATGACCGCACACTTGTATTAATGCGATACAGAGCAGGGATGACCGCACACTCAGTATCGAAGGTTAAATCACACGTAGATTAGATGGAGCAGGGATGTCCGCACACTCGATCTAACCGTACCTGTCTAAGTTTAACTCCAAACAGTCGTTCTTTTCACTCGCAATTGACACTGTCCCTATATATGTGCCGGCCTAAACTAATTTAAAGTATCTTAAAATAGAAAACCAAAAAAAAAAATACTATCTAGACCTAACCCAAAAGATCCTATACAAAACAATTATTTACAATGATTATTTATTATGGTATAAAAATTGATTATGAGGCTGATTGGTATTTATTGGAAACATAGATCACATTATTAAAAATCAATAAATCAAAGGCCAATAACTCTTGCTAAAAAATACATTAATAAGCTGCCCGCTTCACTATCCCCACCTCAGATTTTTGCGTCCTCGCAAAATAAAACTCAAACCTCCATCTTCACAAAAAGGTGAAGTGGTATCCCAGGTAGAAAAAATACCCCCCAAAATGGTTTTTAAAAAAATCTATACAATGCCTTTCTTTCCTGGGCCCAAGCTTCATCAATGTATATAAACAATGCAAGTTTTTATTTACAAGCAGGCGATAGCCTATTATTCCGTCTTCTAGACGCCTTTCGTCTTTTGTGGAACTTCTGCAGCTGACTTACTTTTAAGTCAGGACTTTCCTGCGCTGCCTTACCAGGTAATATCTCCATTACCTGCATGCTATTATCATTTGCATATACACCTTGTGGTCTCATCAACATTTTCTTAGGAACACGGCGCATTTTCCTCTTACGTCACCTTTTCTTACAATTGTCGCAGCGTCTGCACGGGTTCCTGTGCTCTTTTCTCTCATCAAAATCATGACCAGGACTTGGGTCCTTGCAATCAACAAAGGTTCGTCCAACCATCGAACTTATCCTGTCTGTAGCAACCTTCTCTTCAGTACTCCCAATTTGGCCCTCTACCATCGATTTCTTGTCAGCGCAATTTGACATTGCAACTACGCGGTAACATGCATTGGTTCTCCCTTTAGTCAGTTTTTGCTCCTTTTTTTCTCCATCAGTTCCATCTAATTGTATGGGCCGTTCTGGATTGACAACGCATTTAGCTCGCTTTTTGACCGTGCAAGCTTTCCGCAAGTGCCCTGGTTTTCGACAATAATAGCATATTCCATGCAGTTTGTCAACTTTCCGCCCAGTATCTGTCAATTGTCGCTTGCTAAGACGTTTCACATTTGTCTGTAGTGAATCGACTTTATCACTCAGCCGTTTGATCATTTCCACAACTTTTGTATATGAAGGATCTACATTTATATTGCGTGCATAGCCATTGCTCTCCGCTCTTTGGATCGCCTCCATTTCGTCTCTCTGGTTTCTATATACACCATCCTTGGCATAATTTTCTCTTATCCTGTTCTGTCTGTAAGCTCTACAGTCTCTTTGAATAGGTCCGGGCTTTCGGCAGTAGTAACAGAGTTTCTGCTGCTCCTGTACTCTGGATCTTAACTGCGCATCATCCCCGCCTTGTCTCTTTAAAGACTTCACCTCTACCTGTAGGGAGTCTATCCTTGCGTTAAGAGCATCTAACGTCTTTGCCAACGCATCGTTTCCTGGATCCGGGGCAGTGGGACGAGCATAGCTTTTTCTCTCGGCTTTATTGTATGCCTCTAGCTCCACAGCCAGTTGAATCGCACCATTCAGGTGTCTAGGGCGGGACTGTTTTATGCGAATGCGCATCTCTGAGTCTGCCAGTGCGTCTACGAATTGGTCTTTGGCCAACGTTTCCCGAATCTCCGCAGAGGCAGTAGGGTATGCCAAATAGGCGAGTCGCTGAATGGCTTGGCCTAGCTCGGGAAGAGTCTCACCCGCTCTTTGACGTCTTTCTCTCATCTGGACTCTATAGAGCTCGGTTTGGCTTGGTGGCGCAAATCGATCCTCTAAAGCTTGAACCAGGGAATCAAAATCAGGCTTTGCACCTCTTTGCATATTTCCCAAGACTCCTTGCGCATTGCCACGTAAGGAAACTGCCAGGTATAACCCTTTACTGGCATTATTCCAGCCGTTGATGTCGGCGCAAGCTTCGAAATGCGCATGGTAATCAAACCAAGGTCCGCTTCCATCAAATGTAGCCGGCTTGATAGATTGCTTGGCAATGGTATTGTCTGTCCCATTGCCTCTTTCAGGGCTTTCAAATCTCACCCGAGAGCGTCTGCGCGTCACGCCGGGTAAGAGCGAGTCAGCCTGCCAATTCAGATCTGGCTTGTGCGCGGCACCAGTGCCGCTAGCGAGTAGCCTATTGACGATATCTCTTTCCACTTTTCTCTCTGACTCTTCGTAAAGCTCATATGAATCAGAGAACTGGTCGCTGCTGCGCGGGCGCACTTCTGTTCTCCTGTTAGAGCGATGCGCGGAATCAACCCCTGTCTCATACGCAGCAGTAGCACCTTCGAAATGTAAAGCCGTCATTTGATCAGTGCGCAAATACAGCTCTCCTTTCTTCCGAGAAGTATCCGAGGCTATGCGCATAGTGTCTACACCAGAATCTCTGCTTGCAGCGGGTCTTGGCGTTGAGGTTTTCATGATGTCGCTGCGCTCGCGCATCTCGGCGATCTTCTCCTCCAAGAAGGATATTTCTTTGTCGAGCTCTTCCATTCTCTCCACAGCAATTGCAGGGTATCCCACCGCTGCCACCAAATTTTTATGTTACGTGCAAGGGGGTCACTGCCTGTGTTCCCCCGCGGGCCCGTACCCGAGATAGAATCGGATAGCCCTGATTGCTGCCAATATTTACAAGTGAAGACTTCAATCACCGCGCCTGCACCTATATAGGGACTCAACGTTACGCAGGCAGGGATGCCCACACACCTACGCAACTCAACAGGTACCAACGTTAACACAAGCAGGGATGACCGCACACTTGCGCCAACAACGAAACCTAACGCAAGCAGGGAGTGCCGCACACTTGCGCTAGAAAGGCCAGAACACCAGCAGGGATGACCACACACTAGTGCTGCGCCGCAACCACCACCAATACAAGCAGGGATGACCGCACACTTGTATTAATGCGATACAGAGCAGGGATGACCGCACACTCAGTATCGTAGGTTAAATCACACGAAGATTAGATGGAGCAGGGATGTCCGCACACTCGATCTAACCGTACCTGTCTAAGTTTAACCCCAAACAGTCGTTCTTTTCACTCGCAATTGACACTGTCCCTATATATGTGCCGGCCTAAATTTAAAGTATCTTAAAATGGAAAACCAAAAATAAACATACTATCTAGACCTAACCCAAAAGATCTTATACAAAACAACTTATTTACAATGATTATTTATTATGGTATAAAAAATGATTATGAGGCTGATTGGTATTTATTGGAAACATAGATCACATTATTAAAAATCAATAAATCAAAGGGCAATAACTCTGGCTAAAAATACATTAATAAGCTGCCCGCTTCACTAATTCTCATGACGGTTTCTTTTTTGCTAATTTGATTCAAAACGTAAGATTATTTTAAATTACATATCAAACATACTGATTTTGTAAAACCGTTTGAACTTCAAAAAAACGTATTTCATCTTAATTTTTTTTTTAGAAATAAAATAATATTTGCATGTGAGAAAATGTTTAGATAATCTACAAGGCATCATAACCTGGTTTAAAACGATTTTGCAACTCTATTTGTGGAGAAATATAATAGTCTAATTGCATATTTTTGTATTTAAGTTTAAAATAAGAAAAAAAAAATGGCCTTTAGTATCAGCCGAATTGGGTTGACAGGGGTCTCAGGGAACGTAATCATTTTGGTTAATTAAGATGACACGTAAGTTTCTATCATTTTGATTTGTTATTAAAATTTATTTAAAATTCCATGGAGACATGGACACTTTCATAATAATCGTTATGCATAAAATTATATTTTTTACGTAGATTTTCCAAGTTAAATAATTTATACTTTTTTTTTCAAACACATGATGCAAAATTGAGTTTTACATTTGTATGAATAATAATTATATTAATTGATCAAACAATTTGATTGATTGATTATGGATTGAACAATCCTATTGCTGATGTGATTGATTTAAATTTATTGATTGTTGCTGTGATGATTGATTGATTTATTTATTGTACAGCCATATACCTGCTCACCAATTGGGTGGCAGGTCGGTTGTTAAAATGCATGTTCAATTGAATAAATAAGCCATGACCAAAAACGCCAGTTGGTGTTCAGCTGTTGTTTTTTATAATTTGAAAATGACATCATATTGGATAAAACTAAGCGACCGAAAAAGGCTTTCGGAAAAAAACTCATGACTATCTTAAACACACGACGGCACGATATGTTGTTTTTGCTCCACACAACATCCAAATGAGATTTCAAATAACAAAATCAACGTACTGAAAAAACTGTAAAATGTGCACTTAAAAGTGTTACTCACAGGGCTTTAAGTTTTTACGATACGACAGATGCATTGATTCTCATTTCCTTCACCTCACTGATCATGAATCTTGTTTTCAGCAGACGATGCATTCGACTTTTATAACTATAGAAGACATAATTGTCTGTCGTTAGAAACGCACCCGCAATACCATGTAAAGTGCATATGACTACTAATTTCACGTTCTAGCGAGAACAGGTAAAATAAATTTTAACAACTTCATGCAATAAACGGGCAAAGTTTATTTTGAAGACGGTTTAAAAAAAATAAATAGCTATTCCTGGCTAATTTTGATTCAAAACTTAATATTATTGTAATTTTTTTAAGCATACTGACTTTTTAAAACCGTTTGAAGTTCTAAAACACATAGTTCATCTTAATTTTGATTTTTGTTTAGAAATAAAATAATATTCGTATGTGATATTCTGTAAGGCATCATCATAACCTGGTTAAAAACGATTTTGCAACTCTATCTGTGGAGCAATATAATAAAGTCATATTGTATATTTTTTGTGTCTAAAGCTGACATGAATTCATAAAAGCATTAGTTTCGATCGCTCCTCTACTACCACTGGGGTATATATACCGGTCGAGAAAGTTACGGTCGGTTGCTTTCCGATCAAGGCATTCAGGTTGCACGGACTTCAAAATGCATGAACTACACATTGTAGTAAAATGTTTGTAAAAAAGGATAAAGGAAACAACAATCAATAAAACACAAAATATTTTTATTCTTTGAAAAAATTTCTAAGGTATCCGTATCATTTTGCACAGATAGTGCTGCCTTACTTCGCATGCACATCGAACACGTGTGTTGTTCATACAGAGTGCATAACGTCTGCTTCTTTTTGAAGACCACATCGGCACTACATCCAACACAGTAGATAAATGAGAGTAAATCCAAGAAAATAACAACGTAACATCGTTTCCATGGGTTTCTACAAAAACAGCCGTTTCTAAAATCCATGCGAACATTGACATTGCTCGATCGGCCACAGTGTGTAGATTGCGCATGTGCGATGTTATATCTTGCACAGGAAAACGTTCTACAATTATCGAGGATTTTGAAATTTGTATTCCTAGGATTTCAGTCTGCCTTGTTTCGTAGTTCTTTGGATATTCCTTACCAGTGCAGTGGTTGTCATAGTATTTTTGTTCAAAACGCGTTTCTACAAGTCTTTTCGTCCAATGTAACGTTTTCGGGTGAATGAAATACCTGAATGCGGTAAAGCATGAATAGTGCTATCTGCTTTATATAGGGGGAGTATAGCGATGAGCAGAACAATAGAAATTAACAACTAATATGGCGGTAGTCCGAGATAAAAGGGAAATAATGCGTATTTATGAATTCATGTCAGCTTTAAGTTTTAAAATAGGAAAAAAAAGAGAATTAGTATCAGTCAAATTGGGTTGACACAGTTCTCATGGAGAACCTATTCATTTTGGTTAATTAGGATGACACGTTATTAGATCCTATGATTTTGATTCATTTAAAATTCCATGGAAACATGGACACTTTCATAAATATCGTTATGCATAAAATTATGTTGTTTTTTGCAAATTGTCCAAGTTAAAAAAATCATACTTTTTTTCAAACAAATGATGCGAAATTGAGTTTTACATTTGTTTGAATAATAAAATTGATTAATAGTAAAGTTAACATGATACAAATGTTTGTACAGAAATTATAAAACCAACACCTAAGTTTGTAGTCTGGCATCATATGGGTTTGTAACAACCGTTAATAATACAACGGCGCTTAATGATATAAATAGCATTAAGCGTTGAAATTGCAACGCGTAATGCTATAAATTCTTGCATTAACAGTTGACATGTCCAACTGTTAATGATAAATCGCCGCTTTATGATAGAATTGTATCATTAAGCGTCACAAATGCACTGCAACCTTATCGCTTAATAAAACAAGCAAATATCGACACCCTCAACCGCTAATGGTACAAACTTCATATCATTAAGCCTTGCAGTCGCACCCTTTAATGATACAAAATTGTATACATGATTGAAATTAAATCTTTTCATTTTCTTCAATTTGCTCAACAATCATAATTTTATGGAGGGTAATCGTGTTCAAAAATCCAGTAATGTTAACTTGTAAATTCGAATATGCAATGTAATTCTTCCCACAGATGTACATTTGCAACTTTAAAATGCTGTTTGTAATTTACATGTAACGTGTCTATATACTACACATTTTCCATCGGCAGTCTCTGCATTTATATCTCCGTTTTCCGGAAATAGCACAGTTGACATGTTACAAATCGACAAATGTAAAGTCTACAAGTTTGTCGAATTTTGACATGACCATATATGGAAACAGTGACGTCACAGATAGCTGCAGGAAAAGGCCTGCCGTAATCGCCGGAATGGGCACGGAATGAATAAAAAAATATTACATATCATATTACATGCGCGGATCCAGAATTTTTTTCCAGGGAGGGGGGGGTCCAAAGGATAATTGTGTTTCCGGGGGGGGGGGGGGGGTTCGAGGCATATTTGCGATAATTTTACTATGTAAATTTAATAAATTTTCATTTTTCCATGGGGGGGGGGGTTGGGACCCCCCCCCCCCCCCCCCCTTTAGATCCGCGCATGCATATTATTTCTGGATAACAACATTATTTTTTAGGAAGTACGATTTTTCGAACAATAGATTATAGGCTCGGTGTCCATTATATCAAGAGAATCCAAAAAGGAGCGAGTGAAGAATTCAATCGGCATCAGATGTCTTAGATCTGGAAAATTTTAAATATCATGCTCTGTTTAAATGTATACATGCATTTTTATTGTTTTAAATTAAAGTACATTTAACAAATTGTGTAAGTATACTTAGAGTTCGGCTGAATAAAGAAAATATCACCAAAAGCATCCTTAATGCTACCACAATGTTGAGACAAGAGTCCCCAAGCCGCCCCCACCCCCCCCCCCCCCCACCCACGAAAAAGAAAAAAATCACGGGGTAGGGGGTCAGCCTGCTGATTAATTAAAGAACTGAATTATTGATAAGAAAAACTATGTACCTGAAAACAGTAGTTTTAAGATTTTGATTTAGATGAGACATGAGTAGTGGCACCTCCTCTCCTTTAAATTAAAAAGAAATTCCAACCATAAGGTTAACTGTAATAGCAAAATGTTTTGATATCAAGCAATTATTACGGGATATAAGTATGGCGTCCTGAATCTCGATTCAATCCAGACACACTCAGTGAAGTTGGTTAATCAAAAATTTCCGGAAAGCTTTACAGCTTTACAGCCACTTGTGAACATGTACTGATTACCATAAAGTAGCTACATGGTTTTGTAAAATCACTGTCATTAAAGTATATATTTATAAGAACTTAAAATCAAAACTCTACCATTTCATATAGAATCAAATCTGTTTAACCCACCTTTTCCTTAATTTCAGAAATTCGATTTTTGAAATAAAAATATAATTATAAAGATATATTAGTATCCCTTATTTATTTCTTCAGAACCTTTCAATTTTTTACAACATTTTGTACTTTAATTAATGATTATAAAACTTCTTTCATAATAGTTTCAGATTGTTTTATTATTTATCATGCACTTGCACAACAGTCATTTTGATATTTGAAAAAAATATATAGATACATACATTTTTCCGCGAAAAAATTACCAAATTGTTTTGCAAGTCGTTTAATTTTAAAGAAATGAGGACTATAAAATTCACGCTCAAAATTCTAAGCATTTAGGTAAGCATGAAGCTATATGGGCTTCACGGCGGTCTCCAAACCCCATGCTGCACAAAAGATATTCACCCCCTAGGAAATTTCTTGATCCGTCTCATTTCTAGAAAAGAGCATGTCGTATTCAACTTTATATTTTTCAGTTTAAATTACATGTCAAATTATTTTCGCAATAATGGAATAGATTTTAGGCAATTTTTTAAAAGTAAAAGTTAACCCTTATCGTATATTACATGTACCAGTGTCCATGGGAATTATATTACAGAAACCAGCGCATTCGTCACACCGTCACCGATTTTTACAAACATTCACCTCTTCTTGTTTGGTCCAGTTGCAATCATACCTCAAAATCTTCTTTTATAAAAAATAAAAATATTTTTGATCCAAAGAAAATAGCATCGTTCATCAGAACAGTTTAACTGAATTTTATGTTTATTTTAGTCCATTCCGGCGATTACGGCATGCCTTTTCCCGCAGCGAGCATTTGCCATATAAGGTCATGTCAAAATTCAACAAACTTGTAAACTTCACATTTGTTGATGTGTAACATGTCAACTGTGCTATATCCGAGGGTGAAGATACAAATGCTGAAACTATGAATTTAAAATGTGCAAAGTTGAAGGTTAAATTAACTAACAAAAACAATTAAGCAGCAAAATGTGCATCATACAAAGGAACTATGTCAAATCTTAAAGTGTTTATGTTCGAGTTTTTATAGGTTACACGATCAGAATCACATACATACAAGTTTACAGGTCTGAATTTTTTAACACGATTACCCTCCATATAATTTTAGTTTTTAATCAAAATTGTATATAGGAGTCTGGCACCCATAGTCATTGCATACAATGATACATATTGTTGTAATAAGAAGCTAGATAACATAACTTTGTTGCTAAGGGCTACCGTTGTCATGGTACCGGAGACCAAAGATACAAAAATGGCAAAGCCTATCAACTTTAAAGCAACATAGGAAGTTATTTCAGCTTATTTTCACATATTTTTGTATTATTAAAATACCATAGAAGTTATTTTTTTAACCAAACTCATAGATGTATTTCAAATATGCACGTCATGTAGAAATTTGAAACATACTTATATGGAACAAGGTTAAAAAAATGAAGTAACTTAGTTAATTCCTCTGAACAAATAAATTATTCATCCGAACAAATCCTAATTCGTCCGAACAAATAACTTCTTTATTAGTTTTTTTTTTCATCTGGCTCTTCCATACCGAATACAATCATGTCATGGACAAAAAAAATGAAGAACTAAAATTATGAAAGAGGCAATTTTTTTACTACCGAAAACTATTTGAATGACCAAAATCGGACTAATTAATTCATTTTTAGTAACAGTTATAGTTATTTAAATTCTAACAAAAGGACTTCTTGGTCTGTATGGTTTTTTTTATTAAGAAATAAAGGAATGAATTACTTTGTGATTGAAATATTAAATAAAATAACTTAGATGCATGTAAGTGTTAGTTATATTATTACATGTACAACGGTAACTTGATCAAAAGGGTCGGATTACGTGGAGTTGCCAGGTGCATACTTAGATCAGAAGTAACCCATAGCGTCGAGTTTGATCTAATGATCTTCGCCTTGCAACGAGACGTCATCTGATTCTTTAGATCGTGATCCTCTATAATAATTTATTTATTTCCTTTCCACAAGGTAAAAACCCCCAAACAAAACCACTTTATCTATTGAACACAAATTATTCCGAAAATGCAAGTAACAAAATTTTATGTGTACTACGTCATAAGCTTCAGATAGTGGAGGTAATACATGTAACTTTGCTTCGCTCCGCGTCTCGTTTGATATGATGATACAGACCTTGCGACTCCAAATGATCATAGACGCAAGGACTTTATTTCGCGATTAACTTCCGATAAACTATTTCGCGACGACTAATATTCGCAACCAAGCCTTATCCAGACCCGTGTTGTTATACATGTAACAACCACGTGAAAAGGAATGGTTCGTGGCGCAAAAGAAACACCTTAATTTCCCCGGTGATAGTTAACTATCACCGGGGAAAATCAAGTGTTTCTATATATCCGGCGACAATAAGACTAAAATGCTCTAGATGGTAAAAAGCACTTTATTTAAACTTTAGGTCGGTATGGTGAATTCTGGAAATCCAAAAACCACACCCGAACAATACGAAACCTAATTCCTCTCTCAAGACAATGGTGTATAACACAATATAAATAAGAATTTGTAAACAATAGAAATTAGCACTTAAGCACGAGTGACATATGTCATAGAGTAAAACTTCATTATGAGTGAGTCAATTAAATCAAAGGTGAGGTGTATGAGTTAATAGAATAATTTCGCAATTATAACTGAAGTGAATTATTGTATTGTACAAAGGGAAAGGTACAATTATGAATAGATAGCAGTTACTCAAATTTCACTCCATGATAATTCCCTCGTGCTTCGAAAAATGAGACGTCCTCGTCTAGAAGATTATCGGAATGATTTGTAGGGAATGTGCGGTCTGTATCTCAGGGTCGTTTGCTTAGGTCTTGGCCGGAATATGCAAAATGTGGAGGTCATTGCGGAGGTCCACAACTGCAACACGGCATTCTGGACTGAACCATATTTAAAACGAACCTTTGTCGTCGGTCGCCACACAAGGAAATTTTTCATAGGATTTGAATGCAATAGATCGGTCGCTTAGAAGAACATATTAGCATAATGGCAAAGAAATCCACACACGAAACACACAGAACGAGAACGTGTTCGCAGGGTGACGTCATCCCGCTCTTGTAACATGCTGGATGGAATCCAGGCGTAGAGTATGTCCGTGCAAGTCCTGGGATATCCAAAACTCGAAAAGCAGCGACGTTGGTATATGGTCGAAACAAGCGGTTGAATCTGCTCTTGGGTTGCAATATCGGCGTGTAATTTCAATGAACTATTATTGAAGACATTTTGTATGAAACTTCAAATGTATATTCCTTTATGATCAAATCGCTGTTTATCTATTTCACATTTTATCGTTCAAAACATTAATTCAAAAACATTTGTTTACGTAAGGCGTAATTGCTTAATCGTTTTTGATTAACTCTAACTTTGTGGACTTGATATAATTGACTCACTCCATTTGAAGTTTTACTCCGTGTCATATGTCACTCATGCTTTCAAGTGCTAATTACTACTGTCTACAATTCTTATTTATATTATTTGTTAATCATTATCGTCAGTCAAGAATTAGGCTTCGGATTGTTCGGGTGTAGTTTTTGGATTTCCAGAATTCACCCTACCGACCTAAAGTTTAAATAAAGTGCTTTTTACCATCTAGAGCATTTTTGTCTTATTGTCGCCGGATATATAGAAACACCTTAATTTCCCAGGTGATAGATATATCAGGGACCAGTGGATTCACATCGTTAAAATCGTATAACGAATCCGTAATGAGTCTAGTGAATTCACTATACACGTGTATATATTCTTCAAGATGACTATCATTTGTGGTTACTAAGGCATCAAGTTAAATATCTACTTTAGAAACCTTAAAGGGGCATGATCATGATTTTGGTCAAAATTTATTTTTCCGATTATAATGTTTACAATGCTTCAGTAAGGCTTTTTTTAATAGTCAGCGAAAATTTAAGCATCATTCGTTGAGTTATATGCAAAGTTACAGAGCTTACTTTCTTTGCTATGTAAACAAAGATTTGTTTAGATTTTGAATGTTGAGGTGAAGATGCCAGTTTTAGGCCTTAAATGAATATGTTAAACGTTAGAAACTGTTTATTTATGCTTAACTCTACGACTGACTCTTAAATTTAATTTAATCATTAGAAATGCATTCCTAAAGCATTGTTAATAATAAAAACAGAAAATAAAATTTCACCAAAATCGTGACCTTGTCCCTTTAAATACACAAACGGTAATGACCCGCATTAGTGTACTATTTTATGGAATACTTGTTGCAAAGATCATTAATTCTAAAGCCATTGTGAACGCCAAAGAAATATATTCATCTGTTATTATTAAACTTTTATTTAAAAAAGTTGTTAAAGTATTTCTCCTCTCTAATAACTAAACCCAATAATATATGTCCATTGCATGTACAGTGTATATCCGTTCATGATCACCATTACATGCAAACAATAATGAAAATTTAGTTTACTTTTGTTTTGCGATTTCGAACGGCGTTCAAAGACCGATTCATCATTGCGGTGTGTGTGTGGGGGGGGGGGGGGTGTGACAAAAACTCAATGATTTGATTGCACAGTCTTAATATTTTTGTTTTGTATAATGTAGTTATTGCACGAAACTGAATTTCCGTTTGATTTGTCTATCATGGTGTTCATACGTATAATGTTAAATATGCATGACAGAAATCCGAATTAAATCTTAAAGGGGAATCAATTTTTTTAACTGTTGACGGCATGTCTACAGAACTACATGTATTCTTACGAAATGTCCAAACATTGCCTACGTCGCACACAGGTATATATATATGTACATGTATATGACAATTCATGATCGTCATATATAATGCCTATCTTCATCCATCAATTTCATTCATACATCGAACAATTATATTGTAATTTTTTAACCTATCGGGTGGAAACACGACAGAACTCTCAACAGACTTAAATTGTTTTACTAAACAAATTGTTTTACGAAAAACAAATAGTAAAATGGACATTCCACTCTTAGCAAAAAGCCGCGTATTTACCCCCCCCCCCCCTCAAACAAAATACCTTACTCTTTGTTTGAATTAAATTTTTATCCAGTTGTCATATTGTAGGTTTTCAATTTTAACACACCTATAGTAATTTCAAAATTTACAATATGAAACAAAAATATACGGTTTTTTAAGTGATATAGAAATTCATAATAAGTCCGTGTAGAATAACGGATAGAACCCCACCCCTCCCTCCATCAAACTGCCTGTGGCTGAAAACCAAAAACATAAATCTATAAATCTCGAACAGCAACACTTACATTGGCCTAATTGCCTACGTGGATGAAGAGGCCCCCCCCCCCCCAAAAAAAAAAAAACATGAAAATAAATAAATAAAAAGATAAATAAATAAACAATGACGATAACATTTACTACTTCTTCATAACACACGATCCATAAAAGTAGTTCTTCAGTTTAAAGATAATAGAATATTGATAAGCCCTTTAGTAATAAGACGAGGAAAGCCCTGTCTGTAGCACCCTTTTCCCGCTTCCTTTAAGCAGATGGTCTTCGGTAGGCAATCCCGCAAAAATCACGCAGTTGTTTAGAAAAATCTACAAAGTCAGGGTTTTTATGCGCTGATTTACTTGTTTATAAAGACAATCATGTAAAAGTGTGTATGCAATCGCTTCTGTTCTGTTGCAGAAAGCCACGCTGAAATAGTTACAATCGATGCGCTACGCCGTTGATCAAAAGGCTGCCATATTTACGGTTTTGACCGTCTTAAATTATTGATTTAACGGTAAATTGAGAATTTTCAAATTTTACAAAGCATTATTTTTGCAAAGTTCATTCTTTTAATTTTGCAAGAAAATTCACATAAGTTATGGGAAAATTGTCATTTCATGGTATTTGCGCAAAATTAGCTGTAGCGTCTCTTTACTATAAATATTCTATCTCCAATTTTTTTGGAAACTCCTAAAAATATTTTTGATCACTCTTTACAATCGAATCATACATTCTGTAAAAGAAAACGAGCGACAGCTTTGCTTGCCTCTGTCTAACACTACTTTCAGTACTTTGATCTGATACTAGTATGAACACAGTATGAATACACAACTAATTCATTTATTACTATTCTTTATTTGCTCAAGATATACATCTTATTGCGTTATTAACAACTTTCATTTTTATTATTTTGTATCATTAAAGGGTGCAACTGCAACGCTTAATGATATAAAGTTTGTATCATTAGCGGTTGAGGGTGTCGATATTTGCTTGTTTCATTAAGCGTTAAGGCTGCAGTGCATTTGTGACGCTTAATGATACAATTCTATCATTAAGCGGCGATTTATCATTAACAGCTGGACGAGTTAACTGTTAATGAAAGAATTTATTGCATTAAGCGTTGCAATTTCAACGCTTAATGCTATTTATATCATTAAGCGGCTTTGTATCATTAACGGTTGTTACTTGGGTTTCCGATATTCTAACACGAAACACTGTCTCTAATTCATGTCTCTTTAGTCAACAATTTGAAACTTCAAACAGAGCACCAAAAATCGCCGATATTAACTCAAAGAAATGTAGTCATTATATGCAGTTTCTAGATTTAAGTAACCTTGATGTTGCATTTAACCATCAGAAATGAAAGTCATATGTTTCCGATAATTTAATTCATCAACAAATTTCTTCAATTATAATTAAATTATCGAAGTACGGAATCATGACGGGAGTTTATTTTATTGATTATTATCTATACTACTATATTAAAATAATAGACTCGATTTTTTTACCTTTAATACCGATAAATCGGAAGAGTACTGTCTTTTGTTTTATATATTTTAAACATCATTGGTACACGGTGATTACAAATTTGTTTTTATTTTTTCTCAATCAAGCTTCGCTAATTATTAATCGACGAAAATTCCTCAAAAAATTCCGGAAATCATCTAGTTTTTTGGATTTTACAATCTTGCGCATGCGCATTACTTTCACGCTGAATCACGGGAGGCTCTTTAGTTTATGTTTCCACAATATCGCATTTGCATGGATAAACTCAGAAACGATAATACAAATACATGTAAATTTTTATTGGAAATTTGCTATATTATGTTCATCAAAGAAAACAAGGGAGATAACTCGAACACAGTGCATATACTATGTCAACATGGTGTGTAAATTTGAAGCGACTGAGTAAAAAACGTTGCATGGTTAAAAAGTGTAATATAAATTAAAGAGCTAGGCCCACGAAGGGTCAAAATATACCCTGTAAAATGCCCAAAATATTAAAAAGTTTTGATGAGTTATTTTCTGGTTAAAGATTGCCTTGGTATTATACTTTTTATTGGTGAAAATTTTTTGAGATTTTATACAGGAATACCAGAGAACCACAGCCCCAATTTTCACGAGAGTCCAGAAGTTTCTCAAAATTATCACTTTTTGGGAATAAAGTTTTCAAATTTCACATAGAGCACAGCCCTGCCATAATTTTATTTATATATCAGTTTAAATATAATATTAAAATTTTTTAGTTTTTATAATTTTTTTGTGGGGCAGACCTGTGGTCATATCTAAAATAGACATTTTACTAAAATTTAAAAAAAGCATCAATTTTCAACATTTTACAGCATTATTGTAAATAATAGCATTTATGTAATTTGTTATATGAAATATCTATACCAGTACCAAAAGTAATAGTTTAGTCTAAATATTATGGTTATCCAAATTCTTGAGTATTTTTGAGTATTTAGCTGATCGTCTTCATTGTCTGCATCAACCAATCAGAGTACAGCGTTTTTAGTCGCGCGATGTTTTGACTACGTCATCTTAACTGTCAACTGTCATCAAGTTTGTAAACACTGCAATCAACCCACCCTCCTTCCCCTGCATCACCTTTGTAGTTAGAGATTCATATTACATTGTATTATACATGTATGTTGCTGTTGATGTGTGAAATGCTGTTTTTGTTCAACAACATTTTGTTGTATGTAAATTTGGTACATGTAGATAATGTATACATCTATGTTTAATCTGGGGGAGGTCAGTTTGCTCACCTCTTATAACTTACATTTAATTTTTGGTAATTAATATTATTACTGTTTGAAGACCTCCCCTTATTGCCTGAATTTTCTCATTATCTGAAATAAATGGCAGTATATACACACAACCATGTTTCATGTTTTTTTCTATCAGTCCTAGCCAGATCAACAATATTACATAAATACATATTATTTATAATTATGCTTATGTATTGGTCAAAACGAGAAATAATTACAACATTTTGGACTTTTAATTGTTAATTGTTTGATAAAAAATGTTTGTCACAGTTTAAATGATTATTCAATAGGAAAATATTGTTTACAGTGCGTTTACTGTTATTAGCCACACCCCGTATCAAATGTTAACAGACGACAACTCGGTATTTATCATTGCATGCAAGATGCAGTTCCACACCGTTTACAGTGACTGATAATTGAAAATGAGAAAAGTATGAGATGATAACACCATGTAAGTATATCTATTCTAAATACTAGTTGACTATATTTCGTCATAAATTGTTAAAGAAACACGTATCATGCGCGGATCCAGAAAATTTTTCCAGGGGGGGGGTCCGAAGGATAATTGTGTTTGCCAGGGGGGTCCGAGGCATATTTGCGATAATTTTACTATGTAAATTTAACAAATTTTCATTTTCCAGGGGGGGGGGGGGTCGGGACCCCCCGACCCCCTCTAGATCCGCGCATGCGTATACATAACTGACATCATATGATTGCATGGCCGGTACTGTAGCAGCTCTCCTGTGTTTACAACGTAAATATTATCATATGTATGTTCAGAGCATGTACATCATTTCATTTGTTATACATATATACCACTTGATAATTTGTGCCAGTATATATTGCAGTGAATGATTATTTAAGTTTATGTTTACGATAACTCTTAAAAAAGATCCGTCGATCATTTCTGAAAAAAAAAAATAGCGGGGTCTTGTCGAAATCTACATCAAGAAATGATGAGTATTTTACTAACATTTCTCGAAAGATATATACGTGAATATTATTCATACTGCTTTCTCTCTAATATAAGTTATTAATTTTTGGAAGAAAAAAAACTTTGTTTCTGCCGATCTCCGATCTTCTGGAAAGTGAATCTATCTACTGTCGAAAGATCGAAAGTAAAAGTACTAAATACCAGAAAATACCTCTTTGAACATTATTTATCTAAACTCTGTATAACTAATAAATGATGTTGAATTACAATATGATATATATTTTAAATTATAACAGATAAAATGAAATATTATGAGTTATGTGAATACATGTACCTATAATTAAAAAGCACGTTTTGATTGACTTCAGGTAAGGTGTTTAGAAAAGTATCAAAAGTCTGATAATCTGTTAAGTTAATCTCTCTCTCCCTTCTCTCTCTCTCTCTCTCTCTCTCTCTCTCTCTCTCTCTCTCTCAGGTTTAAAAGAAAAGAAGATGCAAGGTTTATAATTTGTGATAAAATTGCTATGATACAAAGCGTTTTGATGTAGAAATATATTTGTAAACTGCCTAGCAATTATCTTCAAATTGCTGTCTGAGCGCCTTTAAGGCACCATTTTAATTTGTTTTACTGCTTCACATTTCAAACCCTCACAAAATAACTTGCATTTCATTAAAGAATGATTTGGCTTAAAGTGAAAAGTGGAGGAAAATTATGACATGACGGAGCTATTGATAAATGAAGAAAAAATATAATCAGTTAAATAGTCTCTACATAATTAATTCAAGCTTGACGTTAAATGAGCCTTTCACACGAATAGCATTCGGATGTGACACATTTACACTTTCCAGATCAGTCAAATAATTATTGCAATAAAATCATGAAAACTCGCCGTAATGATAAAATTTCGAACTATAAAATATTTACTTAGATTTGAAAATTTTAATGCAAAACGATATTTACTTCTGAAGACAGCATATTTAGAGCTATTCTCTTTTGAGAAGTGGACAGGCATAGCCTACATCCACTTCTCTTCGCAAGCCCTCATATTTTGATTCTGGAAAACGTGTAAATGTCGGAACCGAAGACGGTTTACGCTTCGACCCATGTTTCGATTCCAGTTTCTCTGAATTTTCGTAACAGACCTATAATTTCCTCATTTTAAACATATATACACACATTTATCACAAAATATTCAACACGTACTAACCCGCTGTCTAATCATTTTCTCAACTTCTACATCCCGGGTTTAAATTTTGTGTATTCGCATCGTTTATTTAGGTCAGTGCAGCTTAAATGTTTGTGTTTCGGATAAAATTGGAAATATATTAAAGAAAATAATGCCGAAAACGTCACTGAATTAATTAAATCTTACAATGTATAAAAAAACAGCGAGTCACAAAATTACACAGTGGTATTTCTTTCCTTTTTAACCATCTCGTTTGGTGACATACCCAAAATTTGCTCTGGATCTATTCTTAAACATTAAAACAAACTGAATATTAATATAGCAGGAAAGATTAAAATCAAGTTTTTTGTATTCGTGACACAATTATTTTAGCTAAATTTTCTTTAAATAGTTAAACAATTCTTTATATCTCTTTAAATTATAAGAAGAATACGTTTTATCTAAAGTCTACAATCATACACGAAAAACAATATATTTTCCAATTTTTCCGACTTTAAATTTTTTACTTTTTAAGCCTCTAATAGCTGGCGATCACATAATTCATTTTTTTGTGATTAATGTGTGCATTTATGTTTAAAATGAGGAAATTTTAGGTCTGTTACGAAAATTCAGAGAAACTGCAGTGTCATCAGTGATTGATGGTGGCCGCAATCTGTTAGAAGGTAGAAGAAACATGGGTCGAAGCGTAAACCGTCTTCGGTTCCGACATTTACACGTTTTCCAGAATCAAAATATGAGGGCTTGCGAAGAGAAGTGGATGTAGGCTATGCCTGTCCACTTCTCAAAAGAGAATAATTTAGAGCGTGAGTTAAGGACAGTCGCAGCACGCCTGCGACGTTATTAATAATGGTTGGGATGCTATATTTACACTTT